>PVLA01002238.1:0-126823 GCA_004027455.1 Hydrochoerus hydrochaeris | reverse complement strand
CACAGAGGGGCTAAATATGTCCACTGGAAGAAGGATAGTCTCTTTAATAAATGGTGTTGGAAAAATTGGCTCTCTACATGCCGAAAACTGAAAGTAGATCCATGCATATCACCATGCACAAAACTAAAGTCTAAATGGATCCAAGACCTCAATATTACAACAGAAACACTAAATCTACTGGAAGACAAGGTAGGTAGAAGTCTTGGAGACATAGGGATAGGCAGAGAATTCATGAACAAAATACAAACTGCACAGGAAACACTTCAAAGAATCAACAAATGGGATCTCACATTATTGAAAAGTTTCTGCACTTCAAAGGAAATCACCAACAGAGTGAAAAGAAAACCAACAGAGTGAGAAAAAATTTTAACCAGCAACCCCTCAGATGAAGGACTTGTGTCCAGAATATATAAAGAATTGAAAAACATCAAGCCCCCCAAATTCAAAGACCCTCTCCAAAAATGGGCATCTCAGATGAACACACAGTTCTCAGAGAAAGATACACAAATGGCAAATAAATACATGAAGAAATGTTCACCATCACTGGTCATTCAAGAAATGCAAATTAAAACAGCATTGAGATTCCACCTTACTCCGGAAAGAATAGCTGCCATCAAGAAATCAACTGATAACAAATGTTGGCAAGGCTGCGGGGAAAAAGGAACACTGCTCCACTGTTGGTGGGAATGTAGACTGGTGCAACCATTATGGAAATCCATACGGAGAATTCTCAGAAGAGTAGGATTGGAAGCCCCATTCAATCCAGCTATGCCCAATATCCTGGGCATTTTCTCCAAAGAACTGAAAAGTTCATATCACAGTGATATATGTGCACCCATGTTCAAAGCCACACAATCTGTGATAGCTAAATCCTGGAAACAACCAAGATGCCCATCAACTGCAGAGTGGATTGAAAAGATGTGGCATTTTTATACAATGGAATATTACTCAGCTATAAAAAAGGATGATCTTGAGGCCTTGATAGGCAAATGGAGACAACTTGAGACTATCCTCATTAGTGAAATAAATAAGAATCATATTTATAAATATCATATTGTGTCTCTAGTGTTAAAAAGTAAATAAGAACTACAAGAGTAATAAAACAAAATTGTGTAATTGCTATTGTAAAAAAGAGAAAAAGAAAGTGCTTTAAGGGATATAACTGCATGTAAGTTTGAGTGTGTAAAATAGATGACCATATTGCTGAATCTTTGTTGGATCTTTGAGCAGAACTGTTTGCGGTCTGACTGTTTGAATATTTACTATGTACCGTTTAACTCTGTAACTTGAACAACTACATCCAGGATGACAGTACGTAATTTATAAATTACTGATTTCTTAGTGGGGCTTTTTCTCATTCTCCTTTTTCTTTCTTTCTTTTAGAATTCTGTATTGTTGCTACCCTTTTTTCTGTTTTGTTTTTTTTTTCTTCTCTTTAAGTAAAATTTTTAAAACGTATAATTGCTATTGTAAAAAAAGAGGAAATAGGAAGTGCTATAAAAGATATAGTTGCATGTAAGTTTAGATGTGTGGGATTGGTGACCATATTTCTAGGTTCTTCTTGGATTGTTGAACAGATCTGTTTGCACTCTCACTGCTTGAGTGTCCACTTTGTGTGCTTTAATTCTGTAACTTGAATAACTATTTCTAAAAGAACAATATGTAATGTATCAACTAGTGACTTCTTACTGTTTATCTTCTTTTCTTGAAATTTTGTAATATTTCTACCTTTTTCCTGTTTTTTTTCTCGTTAAATAAAAAAAAAAGAGACATTGAGGGTGGGAACTTAACAGGATCTTTGCTGAAGTCAGGTTAGGATAGTTAGATGTCAAAGCAGGGGATGAAAGCAACATGTGGTATAATGTAATAATCCCAGCACTTGGGAGGCTGAGGCAAAAAAATAACTATGAGTTGGAGGCCAGCTTGGAATATCTAATAAGACCCTGTCTCAAAACCCCCCTCAAAAAAGGAGTAGAGCATAGGAAATTTGACCACATATCAAGGGTTATCAGGTATCAAGAGTGGGGAGATTCTCCCCTAAAATGATGTAACAGGCCTCTAGCTGAGACTGAATTCAAATTCTCCTCACAGGAGCCTGTCCAAGGAGAATCTATGTCAGCCCTTCTCTGCATTTGTAAACCAAGAAATAAAAAAAAAATTTAAAAAAAGGAAATCAAGAGACTTTTTCCATATTTACTATTTTTTTTAGTTTTATGTACATGTATTTATATTGCTTGTGGGAAGTTGGCACACACACATAACACACCTTAATTCCTCTTTGCATCTCCTCTCCCCTCCTCTCTCCACCCATCATCTTTTTTTATTGTACATGTTTGCAATATGTAATGCTAACATTCCTTGTTTGGAGACTTTCAATGACCATTCTCACTGTGATAATGTATTACTGTGCCATTGCATGGTGCTTTGCATGAAACTAATCATAAACAATATATGGAAGGTGTCATTGTTCTCACCTTACATATGAGGAAAAAGAAGCTTAAAGAAATTAAATAACTAGCCTGGATTGCAGATACTTAACCCTAAGAGAAATATTTCCCAACACTCCTTCCCAATGATGTCCTGATGGCTATCCCCTCTGTCTGTGCTTTGATCATCTCACCAGGGCTCCTATGCAATCTCTTAATTGATTCTTCACCAGCAATCACTATGCCTTCTCCTGTGATGACAAGCCTTTCAGTGACAGAGTGCCCAAACTGCAACCCAAAACCCACTTATTTATTGCAAAGTGCCAACACTGCAATTAAATCTGAATGTGGAGATTTCGGTTCGGAAGAAACAACTGTTATCTGATGCTCAGCTGCTGGGGTGACCTGGCTCCTTGCCGACAGAGAGAGTGGTGCGAGCCCACTGCAGCATGTGTGAACAGCTTCTTACCGCTGCCCTATCCATCCTCTTCAGTCTCATTAGGGTCAAATCCTTGGAAACCAAATATTACCTTGTTACTGTGCTGCTTAAAAACTGTTCATCTCTCACTGCCTTCCAGTGAAATGCAAAGTCCTTAGGGGTAAAGACCCTTCCAATCAGCTTCCACTTCATCCAGCACCATCCCTAAGGGCCCTACTCACTGAGCAGCAACTCACCCTCTGCGTCATCTGATGGCTCTCTGAGATGCCCAAATATTACTCTTGCATCTGGTAAAATATCTTCTGAATGCTTATACCCCTTCCCACATTCATATGCTAAAATCCTAACTCCTAAGGTGCTGGTATGATAAGATGGATCCTTTAAAATGTGATTGGGTCCTGAGAGCAGAGCTTTTCTGAATGGGCTTATAAAAGCAACCTCAGAGAACAGCCTTTCCCCTCTGCCACGTCAGGGCACAGTGAGAGGATGATGAACCAAGAAGCAGGAAATCTCATCAGAAACCCAACCTCCAGCACTTTAATTCTGGACTTCGTAGTCTCTGGAAATACACAAAATAAATATTTGCTGTTTATAAGTCACCCAGTTCATGGCAATTTGTTATAGTGATCAAAGGGAGTAAGACAACCCTTAAACACAAAGAGACTATCTTGCATATTTTTTCTCCATTAGACAGAAGCTATTTGAATACAAAGACTACCTGTAAACCACATTTATGTCTCCTGAGCCTTATTTAATCTAAAATACCATCACTCCTATAATTCATTTCCTAAATCCAAAAAATTACAGAACATAAATCAGCTCTGATCTATAATTTAAAATGAGGACAAATGAAGACAATTACAAGTCATTGTGCAGTTTTAATTCAAGTTCAATAAGATTCCAATTCACTTAAAATTAAAGAATAGGACCCAAACAACTTTTCCCCTGGGACTAAAACATATTATTGTACAATTATAGGCAACATTTTAAAAAATAAAATGCATTGCTTCCTTAGGGGTTTAATGCCTTTCATTTCATTTGCTATTTTTATAGCATGAATGGTAAAATCTCCCAAAAGTCATTTCCTAAGTAGTTATAAGAATAAAAAGTTTATTATTTAATTAAATACAGCAAAGATTTTTCTTTGAAATGCTAACTACTCATCACAACCAATGAGTTCCCAATATATTTTCTGGATTGCTATGATTTTAAGTTAAAGAATTATATTCTCAAATTTAAAAAACTAAAAATTATCTCTATTTAGATAATTCTAAGTGGATTATAACCATTTAGGTACACAAAAATTCATTGTTTGTGATACTTTCCCTGATTTAGTTACCAAACAGATGCTACACATATTCTAAATTGTTTCTGCTTATAAAATATAGTTATTTTAACTATTGCATAATTTCTTCTGTAAAATATTAATTTTAATTATTAAATAACATACTTTAATGGATTACAGTTCTAAGTAACTAGTTCATATATGATAAACTCATAAACTCTATAATCTTTATGATTCACACCAATATATCTAGAATTATTATGCAGTACACAGTTATTTGTGCTGACATTTAGAACTTTTTCTAGGTAATGTCTTTCAATGAATGAAAGCATATGGATGTTATAATCATTGCTTTTTGTTGTAATACTTAACATGCCTTCTTTGCTTTAATCTACATTAAGCAACTGTACTCTATTGTAAAGACATTTTATTTGCATGCTTTTGAAAATATTGAAATGTAATTTTCTATAAGTAATTTTCCCAACACTGTTATTCTAAATGGAATGCCCTGAATCATTTCAGTTCTGTGAAAAAGGCAAACCAAAATTTCATCTACTTTTTAGGTATTTTGCTTTGTCAGAAACTGATGGTTGCCTATTCAATATTCATTTTCTCCTTCTTTCCCACTGAGTAAATTCTAATTCTGTTGTAGCACCTTCATTTTCAGCAAACAAACAACAAACAAACAAAACTAGTGCCTAAGTTTCCCAACTTCTCTTGCAGACTGAGGTAACCATGGGACACAGAACGGGCCAATGACATGGAAGTGGGCCTGGTTGGGGTTTCCAACGAATTTCAGGAAAAGAGAATTTGACTTTGCTGATGTAGGTATTTTTACCCTTTGACTGATTATCTTCCTTTTTGCATCTTTTGACTTTGGCCTAGGGCCAAAAGAATTGCAGACAGATCAACCCAGACCCTCTATACCATCAATCCAATAGCATCAACCAGACTTCTTACTACATAAGAAAAGTAAGCCTGATCTAGTTGAAGCCATTCTTCTTTGGGTTTTCTCTTTCATTCTGCTAAACTGAATCCCTGAGAAATGCATACCAGCAAACTGTGTCTCATACTAGAATTACCCAATGCAACTATCTGTACAAAAGGATAGCACTGATTTTCACATTTTTGTTAAATTTTAAATTACAGAACCTTATTAAAAGTCATTAGACAAGTTCAATTTTGTTTACATATGAAAATTTTGTGAACATTGTCTCAGAAGAACACAGTGAACAGTAGAAAGGCAAAACCATGAAGGAAAGGAAGGCTGACATCTTCAGACAGATTCCTTCAAAGTGGAACACTGAAAAAGAGTTAGGCAGAGTCCAACAGAGATGTTTCTGAGAATAATGGCTATGTTTTTAAAAGTCCCTAAGGAAAGCGATGACTAAGAATAGTCATAGTCTTTGAAATGCACAGAATTTTATGAAAATAATGATTCATTCTGTGTATCTGTCCTTTATATGGCTGTCTCATTATTTTGTTTGGATGTATTAATTTCTGATATACTTATAAACACAAAGTCATACATAAAAGGTTTTTGACTCATGCATTGAATACTTGTTAAATGCCTACTGTGTGTCAGACACTGTTCTAGGTCCTGGAAATACAGCTGTCAACGATATTCTCAAAGCTTCTGGCTTTAAGGAGTTCGCAGTCTGCAAAGGAAGAAAATATATATATAAACGAGCTAAAGAATGTTCAGTGCTGGAGAGGAAAAGTCAGGTGTCAGCAGAACCTTCCAGGTCAGGAGGAGTAGTGGTGTAAGGAGGGTAACAGAGCTGTGAGGCTGCTTAGCCTGCACGGTACGTTCAGTTTTCTGTGTGGCTGGGCTGCGCTCCAAGTCTGAAACAATAGGACTGGATCACATTGCACTGTTCATCAACATTCATCTGTGATGTAAAAAGATCCGGTTTGAACCTTAATGACATTTGGAGGAGCAAAGTGGAAAGTGGCCCAAATAAACACCCACTTTCATTGCTGGATAACTGAAACGCGAAAGTTCCCACTTACATTTTAAGTTATGTTTATCGAGCTTTTTAAAAGGACAGTGTGCCCAGGTGGTTAGAGGGGAGGCTTCTTACATGGAAATTTTCTAAAACACAATAATTGAGTTCTTAATAAATGATAAGGTAATTTGGCCTTAACTCCCTGGTCATGAGAAACTTTGTTTTCATATGGCTACTAATTTTTTTTTAAAGTGACAACAGTCAAATATTTCAAAATCTCAAGTTTTAAGAAATGTGCCACCCATATTAAGTACTAGTTTCAACCTTTACAAAATTTTTATCCTGTAATTTTCTGAAACAGTATTGCTTATGCGAAGAAAATTCAGCTCCTGTCTCAATTTCAGAGTATGTCAGAAAGAGTACCCCTTAAAAGGGTCAAACTCTTCAGGGTCAGAAATAGCAGGCTGAGCTTTTTAACGTGTATCAAAATAGAAGTTTTATTTTGATAGATAGACTTTCTATCATTCCAATTGCTCCACTGAAATGTAGATGTAAGAAGAGGAAAATCTGGTGCATTAAAATTTTAAACTCGTAGCTCTAAAATGAATTTATCTTGACTGCCTATGTGTTTGAGGTGAGTCATTTATCCTCTTATTCTCCCACAGAGAATCTGATTGCATCCAAACTACCCAGCTGGAGAATTTAGCTACCTCTGGAAAACTTGCTATCAAAGAAAGATCTATTAAGAGCTCTCCTGCCCTGCATGCGAGTTTGAATGCAGCCCGAGGTAGCCATCACCACCTGTCCACAGCTAAGAACGCCAGAGCGAGCACCACGCTACCTTCCTCAGGGATTTCTAGTATCTGTGAATTTACATTCTAGAAGATGAGAGAATAGATTTGAGCATCTTCTTTCTTATTCTCAAAGGTTCTTGTGTTGTTTTGGTTCATCTTTCCCTTAATATTCACATTAAAACACATTCAGCTAGATTTTGGAACATTAGTTATTGTGCAAAGCATTTAACTTAAACTACACACAAATAGAAACATAAGTCACATCAACTTCTGGTGAATCAAATACTCCAACATTAACAAATAGCCTCAAGATTTGTTCATTTATATATACATAATAAGCATGTTGGAAAAGTAATTATTTAAATTAAACATATAGCAAATTGCTTATAGATTTTTCTTTCACTCCCATCCACTGTTTTCGAGAATCACAGAGGGATGGGGATTTAGCTCAGCGCTGTAAGTTCCTGCATGGCAAGTGCAAGGTCATGAGTTTGATCCCCAGTACCTAAAAAAAAGTCAGAGAAACTGCTAGTTCTCTAGCAGATTTGAAGCTAGACCCCTAGCTTCAAATCACTCATTTATAGGATCAGTCAGATATGTGACCCAATCCAGCCTTAATATTTAGTTGCCATGTGACCTAGAAAAGGTTACTAAAACTGTTAAAACCTAGTTTCTTTCTCTATACCATAGGAGGAAATAATGTCTCTCTCATCTGGTATTCCACAGTTAAAGTGAAATAATATCTATAGCACTAATAGAGCTTGACCATGGCAGGCTGTCAGCGATCATGGTTCGCCCACTCTTCCCTCCTTCCTACATACATATAACAGAACTTTTAAGGGAATCTTTCTCCTTCTCATCTTGTCCTCTTCCCCACCTTCTCTCTCTTTTTCCTTTTTTTCCTCAGTGCTGGGCCCCTTGCATGCAAGGCAAATGTTCTACTACTGAGCTACATACTCAGTCCTTAAGGAGATTCTTAGGAACATCCAGTACATCTTTTATTTAGAAATGAAAAAAAAAAGTTATTAACTTGAAATAATACATCTCAATGCTGGGACTAGGAGGATCCAACAAGAAGCCAACTAGCCAGCCTTTCTGGTAAGCTGCACAAGCCATGCTGGTTCCAGGAACAGCTAAGTCAGATAGTGCCTTCTGTGAGTCTACCGATGCACAGGCTGAGAATCAAACACCCCCAACCCCACCCCCGTAAGTAACCTGCAGGTTCAAAGGACAGGCTGAGTTGATAGCGACTAAGGTACATAAAGCAACTAAATATTTGTATTGTCTGGTTGATTTTGCAGGCCTGGGGCCAGAGTTCTGAGCATCTCTTGAGAGGATAAAAGTACGCAATATAGCAAATATGGGGGATTTCCTTGTCTTGTCATTGAAATCCAATACTCTTCTCACTATTTTGTTTTATTTTGTTCTGATTAACTGTTTTGCTTTACTAATATTCTGTTTTGATTGGTTTTATTCTGTTTTGTTTTTGTTTTGATTTTGCTATACCTGATAGAATGGACAACTATTGTGACGATAACAAGATATACTATGGTAGCCATTGTTATTTTCCTATTATCCTCTCTGAAGTTCTATACCAAGTTTGCTGCTTTGTTTTGATTGGATTTGCTCTGTTTTGCTTTGTTGGATTTTACTACCTTTAAAATTAAAAAAATTAAAACTAAATTATATATCCACAAATAATCTAAAGACAGAGAACTGCCTCTATTCCATTTTAATTTTTATTTTGCTATGAAAGAGATTCCGATTCTTTCCTTTGACTGTGATCTTAATTAAAACTGCCACTAGAGAAAGCATCACTACTTTGTAATTGAGCTCACTTTGTAATTGAGCAAACACTCTGCTGCTTGCCCTTAGCTGGAGCCAAACATGCAATTTCAGATACTCTGGGCCTTAATTCATTTCAGACCCTCTCCTCCCTCCAGAGCCCTAACAATCATGATCATCTCCCCTGAACAACTCACCTCTACTCCTGCCAATCCTGCAGCATGTTATGAAGTTGTTTTAGGGCATAGTTTAAGTTGAGTTATAAAGGAAGAATGGAGTGGAGAACAAAAGCAATGGTCATGATAATACTGAAAAACAAATTTGTCATCAATTTTTTTTAAAATTTCAACCCAAATAATTTGAATACCAAATAAAATTTACTAAACAATAGCTCATCTACTAATCTCATTCTGGTTGTTAATGGTGATGTGTCAGTTTAATTTCAATGGGAACCATCTAGCATGTTAGTGAAGTTCTGTGTATGTCTGAATGTTCACATTCAGACCTGCAAACTGAAAAGGAAGACCCACCCCAATGTGGGTGGCACCAGCCAATAGGCTTGTAGCCTGGAAGGAAAAAAAGGGAAAGAGAGCAGAAGTGTTTTCCTTTGGGAAGAGTTCCAGTCTTCACCACTGCCTTTGGACACTGATTTTCAGTTTCATCAGCCTTCCAATACAGACTCACATTGGTGACTATCCCCATTGATCTTCCTAGCCTGGAACTCTAACTACTATTAGATTTTCCTGGTCTTCAGGACACATATAGCAATTTTGGATTCTTCTGCTTCTGATCCTGCAGATGGCCATTGTTGATTCTTCTGCCTCTGGTCCTGTAACCACACCTAATAAATTCCTTTGTATAATTTACATATATTTTAGTTTGATTTTATTCCTCTAGAGAACCCTAATTAATACATTCTGCCAAAGTTGACACAGCATTATAGCCTATGATAACTTCCATAGATAGATAGATAGATAGATAGATAGATAGATAGATAGAGATAAATAGATATAATAGCAGTAGCTCCACAGGAAACTATAACCTTCTGCATCACTCTTCTTACCCTCTCAGATGCCAAATGATCTTTCACTTTCTGTGATTGATATTCATATATATAAAATGCTTGATCAGTCATTTGTACTTTAATACAAAATTGAAGACATAGGTTACTTCTTCTATGAGTACTAAACTTTGAGTTCTTATAACCAGGAATAAAAAGAAAATGTTCATCACAAGTTAGGAGGACTTCAGGTATCACTGGAGGACTTTAGGTATCATGCAGGCATCATGAATGGATGCCAAGAAAATAAGTGGTTAACTCTAAAAATCATACAGACTTCATGCTTAAACTGCTATACAAAATATCAGTTCTAGGGGAAAGAAATCATTAAATGCCGTGAAGATTACATCCTTAACATGCTTTTGTATCTCACTTAATTAGTTGACAATAGAGCTAAAAAAATGATTTTACTTTATGCTAATTTTTTTTAAACTGAGTATTTCACTGCATGCATGTTGTTACCTGAGCAAAAATAGCATTAAGTGAACTCATTACCCAAACAAGTTCAATTTGAGTGTCCTTACTGGTTTAATTCTTCATCATATCTCTCCTCTTACCCACATTTCGCCAAGTCCTTCTCCTTCATGTTCATTGCTTATTTCCCATCAAAGTGCCAGTTCTTTCTTGGCTCACCTGATCACTGGGATAATAAAACTTACCTACCCAGATTTTGTAGCAATTACTATTTAGATCAACCTGCAATGTTGTAACAGGGATTTAATGTTGTAGAAGACTAATGAGTAACTAAAATCAGGATACAGTTTGCCATCTCAGCATTCAAGAATATGTCTCTCTTATCATAAAACTGAATTAGATCCCCGCTTAGATCTGCACAAAAGTATATCCCTCACTTAAGGAGTGTCCATATTACAAGATGTGTTAGCCCACAACTGACTCAGCCTATCTCATCCCACTTCAGGACTAAGGACAGCAAGATAATAATACACTAATTTTCAGGATTCACAGACACCTCCAACTGCCAGGTTTCCAGCATTCAGTTCCAGATCCCCTAGAGTAATGCTGAGAATTCTCCAGCCTCTGTCCTCAAGCAGTAATCACATCAGGTTCCAGGCAAAGCAGAGCCTCTCAGACCAACCCATGATGTTGTTACCTCCTCAGCAGAAGCAATTACTCTGTGACAGGAACTGAAGCTGCTCCCTAAGCAATAGCTGTCATCGCACAATGGGAACCAAATTGCTCCCTTAAGTGATGATGGCCCTCCCAGGACCTCACAGAACCAGTCCTAAGATACCAATCTTGATCGGGATTACTTACACTGCCAGCTATGCACACCTCAACCCTTGCCTTTGAAAAGCCCCAAATTTCTGTCACTGTTGCAGGCAGCTGAGTTAGTTAGAAATATAGGCAGTGAGTTAGGGCTGGGTCCTCCGTGGAGCCAGTGCAGGCACCTGGCAACTGTGGGGGAGACAGACACCTCCTGCTGTGGGCCAGGCCTCAAGACAAAAGACCAAACAAACGCACCCATATCCTGAGGATTGATACCCTAAACAGTTCACATCCCTCTAAAAAAGAGTCACTACTCCATAAAAATGCCTGCTTTTCCTATGTGACTTGCTTCCCCATTTGTTCCTAATATAGTCAATTTTACCTGAACTGTTGATCTTATTGGCTAACTATAGCTATGTTCCACTTCATGCCCATCTGTCTTGTGAGTCCCCAGTCTTTCCCCACCTTGAACCCATGGTTTTACTCTATAAAAATCCCTGGAAAAGACAGAAGTCCTGGACAAGCCGCTCGGGACCCCCTTCTGTCTCTCTTCAGACAGCTTTCTCTCAATAAATATATTCTACTCTTAACCTCTGTTGCTCCTAAAATTCATTCTTCGATTTTAGAAAACACGAACTCGCGGACACAGTGGGTCAGAAGTTTCATTCCCTTATATCCTCACCTCCTCCTTGAATATGTATCATGAACCACCCGGGTTTCACAGCATGACCATCCTGGCCATCTTTTCCTGCCCTTCACCACTTCTTATCTTTTTGATAGCCGTTATGGGACTTGCTAAGATTGCTCTTTGGGGACCCTTGCAGCAGATCACAGTTAAGAAGTGGCAGAGCCAGGACTCTTTGCCTTCCCAATTTTATGTTCCATTAATAAAATTTAGCATACCACTTTTCTCTGTCCTGTTAAAGTGCCCAGGTGAACACAGGCAAAAGTGACCCAAGACACATGCCAAAGGAGCAGAGGACAGCCAAAGTGGTTTTCTATTTTCTATAAAAAAGGTTGTATAAACCTTTGCAGACTTATTTTTTCTAAACTTCTCACTTTTTTGAAGCTTTCTCTTCCCTTTATAGCTCACACACATCAAGGTCCCGCTTGCCTGGCATGTGCCTGGCTATCAGATATGGTTCCCATTCGGCCTGGATGTCAGCACACCTAAAACTCACATCGACACTTAGGATGACTGCTATTTCCTGCTCAGGGGTTACAATATCCATACATATGTGACAAGTGGGAGTGTGTCACAAAGTTTCACTAGACTTCCAGTCTGAACATCTAAATGCACAGTTTGTTGCAGACAAAAACTTGTTAGCAATCTAAGTCTATTTAGTTTTATTAGCTGTTACTTTAAATTAAAAAATTTAAGGATAATTACATTTTGATAATCCCTCAGCCACTTCTGACAGACTAAGCTTCGTGTACATCTGAAAATAACACTTGTATAATAACCGCTTATAAAACAAAACTGGGGATTAAAACTATAAGTTTGCATTTTAATATTCAAATACATTAAAAAAAGAACCAAATAAGAATGCAGATATTCTTTGTTACACAGAAACTGCTCATGTAGAATTCTGGAGATTACAGAATTTTAAAACCCAAAAAGAGGCCTTCAAACCTAAAAAGGTAAATGAAAAATAAAAGTAAGATAGATTTGCATTTTGTTCTGTTTTTCAATATTTGTCCATACAGAAAGCATGACCTATGCCTCATTAGGTTACATGCCTTGTAAAAATGTAGTTGATTAAAAAATAAAATTTAATACTAGGAATATCAAAGTGTAAAGATGATGCTTAACAATAAATATGTTTTAATTTTCAACTATTCAAACAAAGATTCTGACAAAAAGAATGGTTTTTATTTTTGTAGGCAGGTATGGTGTCTGTTATGGTTTGTGTCTAAACGGCCCCCCAAAGCCTCATTTGGTCATAATGGAGCTTTTCAGAGGTGACTAGATCTAGGGGGTGTGTGCTACTGGGATCAAGGATGTGATGCTGGGATTGATTCATGGGTGATACTAGTCAGGCTGCCCCACCTGGTTGCGAGTGTTACCCACCCTAAGAGTGGGTAGCCCGGATAAGACATAATGAACAAAAAGAAGGCCTCTGCTTGTCACTTGCTGCATCTTCACTGCTTCACTGCTTTGCTGCCTGCCATGAACTGTTTCTCCTCTGCTATTCCCCTCTGCAAGACCATCCTGCCTTGGAGTCAGCTAACTATGAACAGAGGCCTCTACTAACTGTTAGCTAAATAAGCTTTTCCTCCTCTCATCTCATCAATGAGGAAAAAGTAACTAAGATAGTGTTGTAGCTCGTTGTCCCTGGGGCAATGGTGTCAGCCACAATCCTAATCACTGTGTCCTTTTGGGAACACTGGTATTACAGTGAGATCAGAAGTTGCAATGAGAGATAAATCTGTACCTATGATGAAAGACTCTTGTACAAAGCTGACCTGATTGAGCAATGACTTTGACTTTGACGGAGTGTTTTCATGATCAACTAAGCCTGCTAAGTTAAATGAAAGGCAATATATAATAGCTCTTTATATTCATCCAGTTTTACTCTGACATAATAGTACACAAGAAACCTGATCAAAGAACACAAAATATATTTTAAAATAAACCTTCCCATTTTGCTTTTGTACATATAAAACCCAAACCACTTTATTCCCATCATCTCATTCTATATCACTAACTACCCCTTCTATACATTTCACATCAGATAAGTCCACCCAAAGCCTCCTGTCAGTTCAGCTCCATCACTGACTTAACCTAGGCAGGATTTAGAAGCATAAGTCCCCATTTCTTCCAAAGTCCATCAGAAGATGTTTTTATCTTTAACAGAGCTCCTTAAAATCCACCAATTAACTTTGTGCTACACTTAGAAGATGAACCACATACATCTGTCTTCTCCCTAAGCACTGCACCAATTCAAGTGGCAGAAATGTTAAAAAGAAAAGCATAAAAATACAGGGCAAAGAGACACAGCGGGTAGGCAAAAGGTTTAAAATGGAGCAAGTGACTGAAAGTCTGTGACAAAGGGCTGTGACCTTCTGCAGTCACCCTCCCTCAGTGCAAGCAGCCTTGGTGCCTGCCTTGCCCACTAACCCTTACCCACATCCTGCTCACCACTGCAGACCAGTGGAGCATTTTCAGAGAACAAACCAGGTCTCAGACTCTGGGATACCAGGGACAAAGAAGTGGAAAGAGGCAAAGTGTTAGAAATGTGGTTTTAAACAAGAGTCTGCATTACAAATACTGGGCCCACCTAACCTTTTACTTTATGTTGTTCCCAGAACACTGGTCACCAGGCTTGTGTTCCCTGACTAGGATCTTGAGACATTTTCTCTGACAAAACCAGCACAGTCATACTAGAGCCAGGAGACCCAGGTCATAACCTCACCTCCCTGCTTCCTATGGTAGGTCCCCGCCTGCTTAGGGACCTCTATTTTCAGGCTCTAAGGATTTACACTCAGGAAAATAAGCTGCCCCGTGGCTACTACCAGTATGAAATAAATATATAGCCTTCTCACAGTTTGAGGGAGTGGCACACAGAGGACCTGGAGCCTAGTAAATAACCTGATCAATTCTCTTTTAAATAAACAGTAAAACACAGGCCAGGTGAAGACTGAAGTTTGGACGTGATAGCCAATGAAGAGCTGGATCTCATCGGTGAAGATGAACCAGGTGAAGGACTCAGTCAGAGCCAGGGCAAACTGCTCGGTGATGCACTGGAACTTGTCCGTCTGAGTGTGAAGATGGTCTTGGGGATGTGGATCTGCTCAGTGAGGAGGATACGGAGCTCCTGAGCAAGGAAGGGCACAGTAGCAGGTCTGGAGGCACTGTTTGTGTGGTATGCTTCAGATCTAAAACGCCTTCCAAAATTCTCATACGTTCAAAGGTGGGGTTTCAGAAAGGTGACCGGATCATATGGGCAACAGCCCTGTAAGTGAATTAATTCACTAATGAGTTCATAGTAAATGTACTGTTCAGAGGTGGTGGTTTGTCTAAAGAAGTGGGGCTGGGGATGTGGCTGGGGAGGTGTCTTCCTTGCTTACTCTCCCTTCCCTCTTGTCATCTCTCCCCCCACCCACTCCCTTCCTGACTTTCCTCCATTGTGCTCTTCTGCCATGGCCCTTCCTCCTTGGAGCCAGCAGACTGAGCCCTCTGAAACATTGAGGCAAATGGACCTCTATTCCTTACGATGTAAATATTGAGCATTATGCCAGGATGAAAAAGTGACTAAAAGATAAAATGGTATCATTGCTGTGACTACACCTACCCATGGGGTTCAGAAACCCTTGCAGCTGGTTTGTGGAGGAGTTTGGAAAGGTTTGGAGGTATAGGCCAGAGAAGGCATAGAATGTTGTAAGTAGAGCTTAATATGTGACACTAGTTGGAGCTCAGAGGTCAGGTTCATTAGGGTTTCAGTTGGAAACCAGAACTCTGTTACTAAATAGAGTAGAGTCAATACATGTTACATTCTAGCCAATAGCTTGTCATTCTTTTGCCCATGTCCTAAAATGTGTGTGAGCCTCAATTTAAATGTGGTGGATAAATTAATCTCCCAAAGGAGATGTCAAGGCAATTCAGCATTCAAGAAGACTGTGGAATTGGCACAGCTGGCTACTTTCAGTTGATTTATAAGGAGAATTAAGAGCAAATGGCAGAGCATAAATGTTTGAAAAATATAAATTTTGGCCCAAAAATAGCCACATGTAAAATTGGGGTTCAAGGGGGTGTAGTTACCAAAGAGATTAGTGCTGTCAAGAAGAAACCAAGAAAAACATAAAAAGAAACCAAGTACTTTGTATAGGGACAAGATATAAGATGCTTTGGGGGCATCTCAGAAGTCAGCAACACCTCATCCACTGCAGTTCAAGCATACAAAAAGGTAAATCTTTCATTTGAAAAGACAGCCTTCTGGGCCCTCTGTTCAAGAACGACCTCTGAGGGAACTGATTCTCCAGGATTTATTTCAGAATGCTCAGTTATCCAAGGCCTCAGAGGTTGCAATAGTCATGGTCCCAGGGGCCTGATTATGGCTCCTGCTGACAGAAACTTTTGGCATCATCCACATAATAATGGTATTACCAGCATGGAGAATGTAAGAGTTGTGGAATCAGGAAACTTCCACCCAGTATTCAAAGGAAGGGCTGGGAGGCCAGGCAAGGAGCACTACCCTGCCAAGAAGGCAGTGCCTGAAGCTGTAAGAATAAAACCTAAGGTGCAGTGGAGACCTCAGGAAGTTGGAGACACCAAGAAGCTTAAACAGCTGCCAATGAAAACTGCAGGCAGTAAGCAGAGATAACCCAAAAAAGAGGCCATCTGGGCCACAAGAAGCAAGGTCATTGGCATGGGACAGACCAAGCCCTATAGAGTGTTTTGTCACTCTACAGGATTTAGTGTTTTGTCACTCTACAGGATTTAGCTACAGGATTTAGTGTTTGTCTTGGTCTTGCTTTGTTCCAAGATTGGAATGGTTACCCTGTGCCACTGTGTGTTGGAAATATTTAGCTTTCATTTTTCTTTTTACAGGGGTTCACAGCTAAGAGTTTGCCTTGAGTCTTGGAAGAGATTTTGGACTTGTACTTTTGAGTAGTGCTGAAATTGTTAAGACTTTGGGGACTCTTGGAAATGGACTAAATGAATTTTGCATAATCAGATGGACATCAATCTTTTGGAGGCCAGAGATAAAATACTCTCCAAAAATCTCATGCATTCAGAGGTAGAGCTTTAGGAAGTTGATTGGATCATTGGGCATTATACTCATCAGTAGATTAGTCTATTGATGTTTATAGCTGAATATGCGGTGGATCTTGGGTGGAGGAGGTTAATATTGGGGGCTGGCTTTGGAGGGTATATATCCCCCTCTGGTTTTGCCTGCTCTGCCTTGTAGTTTCCATGAGTTGAACAGCTTTCTTCAGCCATGCTCTCCTCCAAGCCATTTCTGCCTTGAAACAAGTCATCCATGGAGCTCAGTGACTCAATCAGCCAAATAAACTCTCCTCAAGTTGCAGGTGAGGGGCATTAGTCCCAGCAATGGGAAAAATGACTAATAAATTGTTTTGTTTTAAATTTTTACTTTTGTTAGTACATGTTTACATAATGGTTCCATTCATCATGAAAATGATGAACATAATACATCTTAATTCTTTTTACTTCCCTTTCCTGTTCCCTCCATCCCTTCCACAAAGCAACAAAAAAGCTGGATGAAGATTTTACAACATACATTTATATTTGTTTTGAGAAAATCAACGTGAGGACTTTTTTGCAAACCAAAGCATAAGTTTAGGAGTCAGCTCTTTTTTCTTGGCTTTCAGTGGGTTTGCAGTGAGGGTAAATTTTCTACTTTTAATATAGGATTTACTTTATTTGGATCACAAGGCCTCCTTCATGCTCTTCCAAGTCACTTGGCAGTGGGAATGTGCAACTTCAATTCTACTAAAATAGTTAATGGCAGAAAAATAACTATAAAGAGCATTATCAAGAATAACCAATAAACTGGGTGTGGTGGCTCACATTCATGGCAGGAGGACTGCCACAAATTCAAGATCAGCCTGGGACACATAAGTGAGTTCAAAGCCAGCCTGTACTGCATAGCAAAACCCTGTCTCAAGAAAATAAACAAACAAACAAAATTGCCAATAAAGAGTGCAAATAGAAGACAGTCGCTAAAATCCTTAATGATAATGGTACCGAATCCCTACTATGCTGAGATAACAAATAATTCAGTGCATGCACCTACCAAAAATGTCAAACTATAGTAAGCACCATTTTAGGATTGACAGTAACCTTTTTTGAAGATTTCAAATGAATTTAATGTCTACTATACTTATACCTAAGTTATCAGAGTCCCTATCTTTCACACACTATGAATCTATTGCTGGAGCCCCATAATAATACCTTTTAAAACTTTTAGTCTAAAACTGTATCCTGTCTTCCCAAGTACCCTAAAATGATACCCATCAGTAAATAAGTCTTGGCCTCAAACACAGGACACTCCCATCAAGGCCCCATATAAAAATATCAGTGGACATGCAAGGATCATTAGAAAGTTAAAGAAAGGCTCCAGTATGAAGGCAGAGAAGAAATTAGACTGAAAAGAGAAGTCTGGATGAAAGAGACTCTTGTGGTTTAGATCTGGAATGTCCCTCCAAAGCCTCTTGGAGGCTGTGGGACTCATGGGAGGTAATTAGATTAGGGGCAGGAGAGGTAACTTGCTGCTGGGAAGTGAGGCCTGGTTAGAGGATGTCATTAGTGGCATGACCTGGAAGGTATAGCTCCTTCCCTGGCTCCTTCCTTCCCTGCTTCCTGGTCCATGACATGAGCAACTTTCCTCCCCCAAGGCCCTTTACCAAGTGCTTCCTGTCTTGGAGCCAGTCAACCATGGACTGCAAACATGAATCAGAAGAAAGCTCTCCTACTTTAAATTGTGAGTGTCAGGTATTGTGTGTCAGTGAAGTGAAAGTGACTAAGACACAGATAGCGAAGGATTAAAAAAAACTCCAGAAGCAACATCTTAGACATTTAAAAAGCACTTATTAAAGTAAAAATTTTTTTCCAAAAAAAAAGGTAAAATTAGAGAAAAGAAAGAGATTTTGAAAAAAAAGATAAAATTAGAAGCCCTCCCTGCCAACCAGCACCATGCACAGGCTGCCACTGTTGCCACCACCAGGGGGACAGCCAGACCCCAGCCTCTTCCCATGAGTGAGCACCATTCACTGACCACCACCAAAGCGGAACAGCTAGACCCTAGCCCTTTCCAGCACACAGGCTGGGAAACAAGAAGGGCCAACATCCTGCTCCCTCCGCCACTCCATAAGCAACCAGCTGATCCGGAGAAACATGCTATTGAGGTGAAATGCAATTTGGTGCTTGTGGTGTTTGATGTTTCACTGACTTTGCAGGTCTAGGGCCGGTGGTCTGATCATCTATTCAGAGGATCATGGATCGCAGTGTGGCATCTATGGAGGATCTCCTTCTGGGGGCAGTGGCCATTGTTAATTCCCTATTGCCTTGTTTTGAAGTCCTGTATCATTTTCATTGTTTTGTTGGGTTGAGTTTTATTCTGTTTTGTTTTGTTTGATTCTGTTATATCCAATGACATGGGCAGCTATTTTGAAGATGGAAAATATATTATGGTAGCCATTTTGGATTAACTATTGTCTTATTTTGAAGTCCTTTATTGCATTCATTGTTTTGTTTTTATTGGTTCTATTCTGTTCTGTTTTGTTTGATTTTTGTTTTGTCTGAAGATATCTACAGCTATTTTGAAGGCAACAAGAGTCATTATGGTAAGTATTGTTGATTTCATATTGTTTTGAAGATCTGTATCATTTACACTGGTTTGTTTTGATTGGTTTTGTTATGTTTTATTTTGCATGGTTTTAGTCTCTTTAAAATTTAAAAAAAGGTAAAATTAGAGAAAAGTAAGAGACTTTAAAAATTTGAGAATTGAAATGTAAATTTTCAAAAAATGTTTGGAAGGTAAAGGTGAAGATCTCCTAGAAAGTAGAACAAATAGATCAAGAACATAAAAATAAGAAAAAAATTATTTTTAAAGAAAATTTATTCCTTAAAATATTTATTACCTGACTAATAGAGCTCCAGAAAAAGAGAAAACAGAAGTAAGGAATTCATCAAATAAATAATTCAAGAAGTTTTCCAGAATGAAAGAATCTCTCCTAGATTTAAAAGGCAAATTAAGAGACTCAGTGTAACTTTTTGAAAAATGCACACACCAAGGTGCTCCATGTGAAATTTAGAACACTGAGAATGAAGATCAGAAAAGATCTAGAAAGTGAAAAATGTCAAACAAATCTGTAACAGGCTTGGAATAGCATTTCTGAACAGCAATGCTGGAATCTTTAAAACATAAGGAATCAATGTTTTGAACATTCTAAAGAAGATACATTTTCAATGCAGAATGCCATATCAAACAAACTGCTGAACAAATATGAAGGTAAAATACTGATATCTTAAGACATACAAAAATAGCATAAGAATTCATTTCTTGGTCATTTTTAAGCAGCCGCTGAAGAATTCTTTACTAGTGCATATAAATTAGTGGTGCGTTCTTTGATCACCTTACTATTACCTCCTTCTCCTTTCCTCTTCCCTCTCCTAATCCCCCTCCTGTTATTTAGCAATATCCTTCCCATTTTTATGTTGTCTCTCTTGTTTAATTTTTTTTCCTGAACTTCTTATACAAGAGTCCTGCAGCATGACAGTCTCCCGTTCCATCCATTTTTCCTGCAAATGGCATTCATCATGTCTGAATAATTCCACTGTATATATACAGCACATTTTCTTCCTCCATTTTTCTGTTGATCAGCACCCAGGCCAGTGATGGTGAACCTTTTAGAGCTTTCAATGCTACAAACAGCCCACTGGAGTATGCCTGCATTAGTTCACCACCACTGACCCAAGTTGTTTTCATAGCTTAACTATTGTGAATCGTGCTACAATAAACATGAGCATCTCTACAGTATGCTGACTTTAACTCTCTCAGCTAGCTATTGAAGGGTGGTACAGCTGGATCAAATGGTAGTTCTATTTTTTAGTTTTCTGAGGAACCACCATTTCAGTTTTCATAATTGCTGTGTTAATTTGCATCCCCACCAACAATGAAGAATTGATTTTTATAAAACAAAAGTATAAATAACAGCAAAGGAACACATAGAAACCAGAATCAATCCAATATCATAATGGCAGCAACAGAAGGCCACAATTCAGTCCACAACTCAGAAATCCTAATTTTAAAATAGAAAAATAAACATACACGAAGTAGTAAATAATTCATTCAAAAAATCTTTTTTTTACAGTACTGGGGCTTGATCCCAGGGCCTTACGCCTGCTACATAGGGACTGCAGTGCTGAGCTACATCTCCATCCCTTTTGTAAAATTTATTTTGTAACCCCGAGCTGTTCTCAAATTTGTGATCTTTGTGTCTCAGCCTACTAAATAGCTAAGATTACAGATATGCATCGCCATGCTCAGAAAAAAAAAAGTCTTTTGACAAAGGTGGAAAAATAAAATCATCCCTTCTTGAAAGTAACACTGCACTGAATTATAGATATAGAGTATGTAAAATATTTCTTCAAATATAAGAGAATCTTGATATTTCTAAACCAGGAAACATTGATAGCTTATGATTTTCTCCAACAACTTGAACATTTTTACTTAACTTCCATATATTCTTCTGGTTTCTAATGTTGGTATATGAGAACAGGAATTATAACTAATCCTATATTGTAACTCTAAAAGTCCTCCACTTATAGTGAGAGCTTAATAAACACCTGTATAATCCCTGTGACACTAACGGCATAATAGAGTATAATTGAGTCATGTGAAACTGCTGTTTGAGGTGTGAAAATTCTTTTTTTTTTATTTAAGAAAAAAATTTTTGAAACAGAAAGAGGGTAGAAATAATACAAAAATCTCAAAAACAAAACAAAACAAAAATAGAAACCAGTAAGAAATCACTAGTTGATAATTACATATTTTCCTCTTAGAAGTAGTTGTTCAAGTTACAAAAGTAAAACATACAAAGTGGACATCCAAGCAGTGAGACTGCAATCAGTTTTGCTCACCCATCCAACTAAAACTTTAGCAACATGGTTATCAATACCACACACTCAAACATACTTGCAGTTATATCCTTTCGAATACTTTCTTTTCCTCTTTTTTTTCTTTACATTAACTATAATCCATTCTCGTAAACTACTTAGAAGTTCTATACATGTATAAATCTCTACACATATACCTAGCCTTTCTTATTAGAGGGAGAAACAAATCAAAAAAAATCAACAATACAAATTCCTAGAGAAACACGAAATGAAAAGGACATATAAAATCACAATACTAGGTGATCTACAGTAGTTACTATGATGTCTCTTGTTGTTTTCAATAAAATTGTCTATATTGTCAAACATAGTACAATTAAACTTAGCATTGCATTACACTATTAATAAAATCTAAACATGGGAGACATTATAGACTTCAAAGGCAGTTAATAATCAAACCAGAATGGGTATCCTATTGAATCTTGTCATCTTCAGAGTAGTTGCCTCTACTCTCAGACTTGATACTCTCAAGCACACCAGATTCAAATAAAATCAGTCAAGATAAAACAGTGATCACTCCTTTTCAACATAGTTCTGGAAACACTAGCCAGGGCAATTAGACAAGAGAGAGAAATAAAAGGAGTAAAGATAGGAAAGGAAGAAGTTAAATTATCACTATTTGCAGATGACATGATACTCTATATAGAAGACCCAAAAAGAGGTAATAAACAAGTTCAGGAGTGTAGCTGGATACAAAGTCAATGCTCAAACATCAATAGCATTCATGTACACAAACAAAAAACTCACTGAGAGAAATTATGGAAATATCGCCCTTTACAATAACATCTAAAAAAATCAAATACTTAGGAATCAACCTAACTAAAAATGTAAAAGACCTATGTGCTGAAAATTATACTACACTGAAAAAGGAGATTGAAGAGGATATTAGAAAATGGAAGGACATTCCTTGCTCTTGGTTAGGAAGAACCCAACATTGTGAAAATGGCCATACTCCCAAAACTGTTATACAGATTTAACGCAATCCCAATCAAAACACCATTGACATACCTCACAGATCTAGAGAAAACACTCCTAAAATACATTTGGAAACAAAAGAAACCTAGAATAGCAAAGGCAATTCTAGGCAACAAAAGTAAGGCAGGAGGTATCTCAATTCCTGACTTGAAACAGTACTATAAAGCCACAGTGATCAAATCAGCTTGGCACTGGCAAAGAAATAGACCTGAGGATCAATCGAACAGATTAGAAGATGCAAGCACAACTACAAAGACACTCAGCCACCTGATATTTCACAGAGGAGCTAAATATGTCCACTGGAAGAAGGAAAGTCTCTTTAATAAATGGTGTTGGGAAAATTGGCTCTCTACGTGCCAAAGACTGAAAGTAGATCCATGCATATCACCATGCACAAAACTAAAGTCTAAATGGATCCAAGACCTCAATATTACAACAGAAACACTAAATCTACTGGAAGACAAGGTAGGTAGAAGTCTTGGAGACATAGGGATAGGCAGAGAATTCATGAACAAAATACAAACTGCACAGGAAACACTTCAAAGAATCAACAAATGGGATCTCACATTATTGAAAAGTTTCTGCACTTCAAAGGAAATCACCAACAGAGTGAAAAGAAAACCAACAGAGTGGGAAAAAATTTTAACCAGCAACCCCTCAGACGAAGGACTTGTGTCCAGAATATATAAAGAATTGAAAAACATCAAGCCCCCCAAATTCAAAGACCCTCTCCAAAAATGGGCATCTCAGATGAACACACAGTTCTCAGAGAAAGATACACAAATGGCAAATAAATACATGAAGAAATGTTCACCATCACTGGTCATTCGAGAAATGCAAATTAAAACAGCACTGAGATTCCACCTTACTCTGGAAAGAATAGCTGCCATCAAGAAATCAACCGATAACAAATGTTGGCAAGGCTGCGGGGGAAAAAGGAACACTGCTCCACTGTTGGTGGGAATGTAGACTGGTGCAACCATTATGGAAATCCATATGGAGAATTCTCAGAAAACTAGGATTGGAAGCTCCATTCAATCCAGCTATGCCCAATATCCTGGGCATTTTCCCCAAAGAACTGAAAAGTTCATATCACAGTGATATCTGTGCATTCATGTTCATAGCTGCACAATTTGTGATAGCTAAATCCTGGAAACAACCAAGATGCCCATCAACTGCAGAGTGGATGAAAAAGATGTGGCATTTTTATACAATGGAATATTACTCAGCTATAAAAAAGGATGACCTTAAGTCCTTCATAGGCAAATGGAGACAACTTGAGACTATCCTCATTAGTGAAATAAGAATCATATTTATAAATATCATATTGTGTCTCTAGTGTAAAAAGTAAATAAGAACTACAAGAGTAATAAAACAAAATTGTGAAATTGCTATTGTAAAAAAGAGAGGAAAAGAAAGTGCTTTAAGGGATATAACTGCATGTATGTTTGAGTGTGTAAAATAGATGACCATATTGCTGAATCTTTGTTGGATCTTTGAGCAGAACTGTTTGTGGTCTGACTGTTTGAATATTTACTATGTACCCTTTAACTTTGTAACTTGAACAACTACATCCAGGATGACAGTACATAATTTATAAATTACTGATTTCTTAGTGGGGCTTTTTCTCATTCTCCTTTTTCTTTCTTTCTTTTAGAATTCTGTATTGTTGCTATGCTTTTTTCCTGTTTTGCTTTTTTTTCTTCTCTTTAAATAAAATTTTAAAAATGTATAATTGCTATTGTAAAAAAAGAGGAAATAGGAAGCGCTATAAAAGATATAGCTGCATGTGTGGGATTGATGACCATATTTCTAGGTTCTTCTTGGACTGTTGAACAGATCTGTTTGCACTCTCACTGCTTTAGTGTCCATTTTGTGTGCTTTAATTCTGTAACTTGAATAACTATTTCTAAAAGAACAACATGTAATTTATCCAAAAAAAGATAAAACAGCGATATAACCAATCTTCTCTGTCTTATCTCTGCTATGCTATTTTTCTGTCAGTGTTTGTTTACTTTTCTCCTTCATTCCACTGTCTGCCCCTTTCTTTGAGGCCTTTCTGCCATTGTTCCTGGAACCCTGTTGATTTTCTTCTCTCTCTCTAGAATGTCCTTCAGTATTCTCTGCAGGGTTGGATTGGTGGTCACAAACTCCCCCAGTTCCTCTTTGTCGTGGAAATATCTTGTCTCTCCATTAATTTTGAGAGACAGCTTTGCAGGGTACATCATTCTGGGTTGGAGGTTATTTTCTTTCAGGACTTGGAAGACTTTACTCCAAGCTCTTCATGATTTAATGGTTTGCATTGAGAAGTCTGCTGTGATTTTGATGAGTTTTCCTTTATAGTTAATCTGTTTCTTTTCTCTGACCACTTTTAATATTCTGTTCTTGTGATGGATTTCTGGGATCCTGATTATTATATGTATGGGTGTAGCTCTGTTTTGGTTGTAGCTGGCTGGAGTTCTGTATGCCTCATTTATCTGAACTTCACTTCCATTACCTATGTTTGGGAAGTTTTGCTTAATTATTTATGTGAATAGACTTTTTATTTCATTTGTATTTGTTGCTGCATCTTCATTCACATATTTTATTCTTAGGTTATAAATCCTCTTGTCATCTTCTAGCCTTTGTATCATTGTGTCCTGGTTCCTTGTTATTTTTAAGAGACCCTGCCTTTTGCAATCATATGTTGCAAATCTACAAGTTTTGAAAGTTTCTCTTTAATTTCCATTAAAAGGTTTTGCCAGCTTTCAATGGAGTTTTTAATTTCTTGATATTCTCTTTGAATCTGTTTCATATATTCTAGGTTTTATTTATATTCTTCATCAAAGGCTTCTCTCCTTTCTCTGAGTGCCTCTATTCTTTCATTTGTGTCTACTTGAGGATTAACCAGGACTTCTTTTATTAATCTTCTTATATCTTGCTTCACCTGAGTTAGAATTTCAGATTTAAATTTGGAGATGAGGTCACAGAAGTATTTCTTTATTTCCGATGAGGCTGTCTCTGACATTACAGGTTTGCTGCTCTCAACCTCCTCTGCATTTGCCTCTGCTGGACTCACTTTCCGCAGTTCCACAGTTGGAGACCTTTTGCTGTTTCTCTGTCTTGTCATGTTTCCAGCCCCCTTCACACAGGTGGGTGGTGGAGGTCTCTGGGCCTTTAGTATTGTTTACAGTTTTTTCTGCAGCACACTTGCTAGGGAAGTGCCACCACCCCTGCCCCCCACCCCGTCTGCTGTGAATCTGCAAGGTGCATGCTGAGAGCCAGCCCTCACCCACTACGTGTCAACCAGTTTATGCTTCAGCAAGTTCGTGTGTTCCCTGGGGATGCCATTAGTTCAGAACAGCCTCCTCCCCGGCGATTGGGTTTCAACCAGGGGCCTGGCCCAGCCCAAGCAGATCCCACCAATCTGCTTTGGACTAGCAGTCATCAACAGATGCCACCTCAGGTTTTGTTTCAAGCCAGCCTTGCCCAACTCCAAAATGTCATTTAGCCAGTCCTCCCGCTCTGGGGAATCCAGTTCCCATCACTCACCAAAGTTCACACAGCTCGACTCCCTGTTTCCACTCCATGCCACAACACCTCCTCCAGCTGAGGGTCTGGAGCTCACCAACCCCCGCTCGCCTGACTCTAAGACGTGCCAGTACAGCGACCAGGGCTTGCCCAGCTCCAGCCCTCCATCCATGCTTCTTCTTCTTCTTTCTTTTTTTTTCTCTTTTTCTTTTTCCTCAGTTTCTTCCTGTGTCATGAGAATCCCTCTCCTTTTGTCTGGCTTTCTCCATGTTGACAGATTCCAGTGTCTGAGCTGTTCTTTTTTTTTCAGAGGGGCTCTCTTATGGTGCCACCACTCAGGTGGCCATCCTGCAATCGCCCGCAGTGTGAAAATTCTTAGTGCTGCCAAAGAACAAGCTATTGAAGAACCATATAATGAAGGCCAATAGGAAAAAAATGAATCAAGTAGGTCTCCAGCATTCTGAAGAGCGTATTAGAAGAAAGTAGCAAAATAATAAGTGATAGAGATAAATTACTTAAAAACAGACTTTAAGCAAATACTAAGCAAAGACTATGAATTTTCTGTCATTCTTATTAAAGTCCTAACAACAAGTAGTTGGTGGTTCAGAACAATTGGTATGAAAAATGTAAGGATGGATCCCTAGAATGAACAAAAGAAAGAGGGAGTGAGAAAGAAAAGAAGTAGGGAGAGGCTGAGAGAACAGGAAGAATTGAAGAGTGAAAGAAAGAAAAAAGGAAGAGAAATCCACATGAAACATAATATTCAAAATTACACTCATGTCACTCAGTGAAAGTCATCATTAGGATATGAGAGATATTGTTATCCTAACTATTTCATTCATTTCTTTAATAAGCATATGTTGTGACTGTGTCAGGCAATTGTGCTAATAATCAAAAATTCAACAATAAACTACAAACTGTGGAATGCCCCTCATGAGGTTACAGTTTATGCAAACATGTATGTACAACTAATAAAATGTGTATTTTTCTTATAATTCTCAACATGTCCTTTTGTATTTGCGTTAAAATTCAGAATATATAAACCACCAGACTCTAACTGGGTTGGTCTTATCTGAACATAATTAGGATTTTAGGATTTGAGAGGAAAATGCCAAATGTATAAGCAAGCACCACTCTTCAGAACCATGCATTACTGAGACCTATTTTTTCTCTGGGTATACTACATATCACAGCAGGTGATTTGCTTGCACTGCTGTTTTGATGTTAAATAGGACATTTGGAAACTAGAGATCAAAAGATCTTAACTCCACATGACTTCAGGGTTATAGCTCTAGACCTTGCATAAATAACTTCAATCAATTTTGCCAAGTTTCTCATTAATAGAGTCTATGGGATCAAAACCGGTGTTTCAAGCATCTTTTGTACCAAGATATCTTTTTAAAAAGCTGCCATCTTTTGGCATTCTGTTTTGCTTTGCAACTCTCTAAGCCGCTGAATTACTGAAGCCAGATTTCAATAAAGACTAAGCTCACATTTTACATAAAGAACTGGAACCATACAGAGTCTGAAACTCAGTCATAAGTATGTGTTCAGGCAGGTTCATTTTATGTGTCTCTCCTACACAGAGACTAGAAACAATAGCTCTAAAATTGATCCCACTGGGACTGGAGGCAAAACATTTTCCAGGATGACTACACCGCACTAATTGCCTTCCTCTATCCATTTGTTTCTCATACTTTGCTGGTTTTCCCCTTCTCTCCTTATCTCTGCCCCTTGGTAATATCTCATGAGAAGAAAGTTGTCTCCTCTTTTCCCTTACAGAACCTAGTGGAAATATTCATTAAGAAGAGATTGAAGAAAGAACTAAGGAGACAAAGGACATTCAAGAAAAGAATACTTTTAAAAATCCTTCAAATTTGGGTATGTTTTCATTCACTTCAATTGCCTTATGCAACTGAATCTTAAGGAAAGGACCAGAGAAAGAAACACCTCAATTCTTTTATAGATACCAATAAGGTTATTTCTCCCTTTTCCTCTTCCTCGTCCTTGCTTAAGCTATCCTGACACAGAAGTGAATTCCCTTCTCTTCTTTTTATTTTCATTGTTCCCGAGCCTTGGGAGCAAATTTTGTGATTCCAGAGTCATTGTGGACAAAGATATTTGAGATGTGAGGGGCATGGTAAGAAACCATTTATAGCTTATACAACACAGCTTTAAAAAGCACAGGGTCAGCACAGCAGTGTCAATTTCACCTAAAGCTAAATTTTTCAGCCAAGGGAAAAAGAAATAGTGCTGTGAGTTTACCTTACCACATTCAAAGAGAAAAAAATGAGAGAGACTAAGTAGACTATTATTGACTCTTTAGCATGGTACAAAAGGATCTCTGAATGTACAAAATTAAAAATTTAAAAATTAAATGCTTACACAAATGATTATTTGACAATATTTCTGAGTTCTGCCTTCAATTTGGAAAAATTCCTGGAACCATAATTTGTCTTTTCCAAAACAGTATAAACTTCTTTTTGTTGAAAAATTTGTTTTTTAAACATCATGATGATGGTGGTGGTAATGCTGATAAGAACTTACTTTTTAATTTTTCTTTATTTTTACAAAAAGATATCAGAATGAGAAAATAATAGTTGATTGTCATTAACTTGCATTCTAATTCTATGGTTGTACAAGGATTTCTCAACTTTAACAGCAAATGAAGAACTTAAAAACATTTCTTTCTTACCCTTCTATCCCTTGCCTTATAGAAATCTAGTTACTGGCTACTTTAGGATAAGTTTCAACCCAAAAAGCAGCTAACTGTAAAAGTTCCCATCAAGCCTCTCAGAAGTATTTCTGAAGTAGATGTCTAAATTAGAGGTGTGCGAATCATGCTGCTGAGTAGGAAAAACCATAAATGTGTTAGCAGATGAAAGAAAGGATCAGAGAGGGAGAAGTCAACATGGTGGATCAGTGAGCAACAAAATACAAAGCCTCCCAGGAGAAACAACTCATTTGCCAGAATAAAACACCCTGGAGAGACCCAGACAGAGGGAAATGGAACCTCTTGACACAGGAAGAAATTAAAGCATAAAAAAGCCCATCAAATATATCAGGACTACAACTGAAACAGCTAAAAATTACAGGACACAGCATTTTTGCAGTGACTCGCCAATTTGTGCCAGCCTGAATTTGCTCCAGCTTTAATCCACACCAGCCGGCAGAGCTGCCCAAACTCATTCCCACTGCCACTCACAGGAAGCACAGCAGCACTGAAGTTAGGGGTTGGTGAACCCAATGGAGTTCAGTAATCCACAGTCAGTGCTGGGAATGAGACCCCACACACACACAGGAAAGGTACAACCACATGGGCAACATGTTGGAATCGGGCAGGAGGAGCCTGAACTGGGAGCGACAATGACTTCAGTTGGTTGCTCCCTCCCCAGCGTGCTTTAGAGGAAACGTGGCCAACAGGGAAGGGGGCTGGGACCTGCACTGTAACCTGTGTGGAGGAACCCAGGGCCATGACAGGAGAGAGAGGCAAGAGGAGGCCCCCAGCCCAGAACCCTGAGAGCACTGATCCAGGAGAGGGAAAAACAAGGGAGACTGAGGCCAGCAAACATGCAACATCAGACATGGCTTCAATGGACATTAAGAGATATCTTCAGGACCTTGTAGACCAGCTCAAAACTGAAATATTAAATCAGGTAAAGCAAGATATGAGTTAGAGTTATAAAAGAAATGCTCTCAGGAAGCATCTCTCAGGATGACACAGGCGGAAGAAGGGAGGAACACAAAAAAAGGAGAGAAACATTTGATAAGAATATAAAGAAAATATAGAATACATGAAGCAGATTCAAAGAGACTACAAGGAAATTAAAAACTCCATTGAAAGCAGGCAAAACTTCTTAAAAGAAACTAAGTATAGACTATCAAAACTTGAAGACAAGTTTGCAATGTGTGATCATGAAAGGAAAGATCTCTTAAAAATAACAAGGAAACAGGCAGTAACAATACAAAGGCAAGACAATGACAAGAGAATATACAATTTAAGAATAAGAAATGTGAATGAAGAAGCAGGAATATATACATGTGAATTACAAAGGCTATTCACAGAAATAATTAAGGAAAACTTCCCAAGCATGGGAAAAGAAAATGACATTCAGTTATGTGAGGCATACAGAACTCCAGCCACCTACAACCAAAGCAGATCTACACACAGACATATAACAATCAATATACCAGAAATTCAATATAAAAACATAATATTAAAAGCTGTCAGCAAAAAGAAACAGATTACCTATAAAGGTAAGCCCATCAGAACCACAGGTGACTTCTCAACACAGACCATCAGATCAAGAAGAGCTTGGAGACAAGTATTCCAAGCACTGAAAGAAAATAACCTCCAGCCCAGATTGATGTATCCTGCAAAACTGTCACTAGAAATTAATGGAGAAACAAGATGCTTCCATGACAAACAGGAACTGGGGGAGTTTGTGACCACCAATCCAACACTACAGAGAATACTGAAGGATATTCTAGAGAGAGAGAAAAAAAAAATACCAGGATTTTAGGAACAGTGGCAGAAAGGCCTCAATGAGTGGGGCAGGCAGTAGAATGAAGGAGAAAACTAGACAAACAAAGGCAAGAAAATAGCATAGCAGAAATGAGGCAGAGAAGGATAACTAGAAACCAGGATTTAAAACACACAATACCCACACTACTCTGCTTAGATGTATTATATTCTGTTCCAGTCATTCTACCTGTACTAGATTTGAGGGCACAGACAGTAATCCAGAAAATAACAGGATATAGTACAGTAATCATCCTTCATTTCCTATTAACTTAATCTAAAGCTATGTAACCTCTTGACACAGGAAGACTGATCGTAATTGAATCTGGTTTGTTGGATCACTGTTTTGTATTGATAGATTTTGTTCAAAGCTGTTATGGTTGATAGTATCAACTGAGAGTATAGGAAACTGCACTCAAGATGACAAGATTCACTAGAATATACACTCTGGTTTGATTATTACCTACCTTTGAAGTTTTATACTGTCTACAATGTTTTATTTTTACTAATATTGTTATATACTGCTATATTCAATTATACTGCTATATTCAATTATGCCTGATGATATAGACAATTCTATTGAAGATAATAAGAAACAACACAGTAATCATTGTAGATTACCTTGTACTGTGGTTTTATATGACTTTTTGCTTTCATGCTTTTATAGGAATTTGTTTTGTTTTGTCTTGCTATGTTTTGTTTTTCCCTCTGTTGCAGAAAGGATAGAAATACATGTAGAGATTCATGCATACGTAGCTGTTTACACTCTCACTGTCTGAATATCTACTTTCTATGCTTTAATTTTGTAACTTGAACAACTATTTCTAAGAGGACAATATGTAATTTATCAACTAGTGATTTCTTAATGTTTATCTTTTTTTTAAATTCCATATTATCTCTACCCTTTACATGCTTTTGTTTCTCTTTAAATAAAAAAAATTTTTAAATTTTTAAAAAAAGAAAGGATCAGAGTAGAAGATAAGTGATTGGTAGGCAGGAAAAAAAGAATGGAGGAGAGGGGTAGGCAGGTGCTAGGCAGTGACTGACAGAGCCACACTGCCACATGGAAATGCAGCTTTAATTCCTTTCCCAAGGAAGCATTCCATGCCTTCAAAGGACACTGAAGGTCAAGAAAAGGTTTTTTTAAAAAAATGAAAGATTACCACATTTTTATTTCACTTCTTTAATTTCCAGTCCTCTGCCCATTTTAAAGGAATTTCTCTCCTCACTGCTCCATAAAGAAAAATAGTTATTTTGTTGAATTAACCCAAAATCCACTTATTAGGAGCACTGGTGATCACAGCTGCAGTTAGGCTTGGGAGTGCAGTCACTCTGGTTTTGCAACTCTGGGCCAATGCCATTGAGCAATTCCAGACTCCTCCTTCAACAAAGTTGTCTGACAATAGTCATCAGTTACGGTAGGGGCAAAGGGATAATGCTGGACTCTGGCTCCACTATTAGCTATTTCAACGTGGACAAGTACGCATTTATAAAATGGGGTTGCTGGTAAATATTGTACCAATATTTATAATGTATTTATGAGATTTAAGTAAGTGAGTGTTCAGAAAGTGTGAAAGTGCTTAGAATAATGCCTCCTACAGGTTGGGTGAAGCAGCTTTTCTAAACAAAGTCTATGCTTTTGAAGTAAATTAATTTTAAAATTTAGGATGTAATGTATCATTTTCATTTATGATTAAAAATAGTCACTGTACTTGCCTCACTTTTTTGAATCTTACATTCTTAGAAGTAGAATCCTTTGGCCCCATTTTTCTACAACATAAAATGAAATCCAAAACTGCATTTTTTAGATGAGCATCTTACCTTTTCCTTCCCCTCTAAATATCACAATATTCATCAAAAGGGCTTAAAGCTGAGTGGATTATTGCAAAAATTGACTTGTTCTTAGTAACGTGCTCTTGTTCTCAGTGACATAGGGAAACCTATATAATCTTAGTTACTTCCCTATGGTTTTTTTTCATTTGTAGCTTGCACCTTGAAGAATGAACGTACTAAGAAAGAAAAAAAAAATTGGCTGCAGTTACTGAACCCTGTAAGCCAGTACAAAATGATGCCACTAATAGTGCCATTTTCCATCCAAATAGCTATCATAAATGCATTTCTTTGTGATACTTTCAATTTAGGATAGTATTTTAATGGAAGAAAATAGAAGCTAGGGTCAGTCTGAGTAGTGCTATGTTATATGCTACAGCTATGACTCAGTGTAACTTGATTTAACCAGGTTCGATACAAGCTACACAATGTACTACTTCATGGACTTCAGATTTTTCTTTATGGTAAACTCTCCTGAATCCTGATTTCAAGTCAACATTCACTTCACCTGCTGTAATTCCAACTAGAATGGGATGAACCAAAACATACCAATTGCTAAAATTTCATAGCTACTCAGAAGAAAATCAGTCCAGTGCCCTTGCTAAATAAGGAAATATAGAGCAAGCAAGGGGGAGGGTATTTCTTTACACACACACACATACACATACAAGACTTCTAGCTGCAAGACTTTAAAATTTTTCAACTTGATTATGAATTTAGCATCAGAGTTATGAATTTCAGTATGGTAACTAATCGATTTACCCAGAACTGTCACCAATAGCATTTGTAAGGTAGAGACTAGAAGATCAAAGACTAACTCAACAAGATTTATCACTTGTAAAGTCACGGTTCCATCCATCCTCTGCTCAGGTTCAAGCTGTGATCAACAAAAAGGTGCCCATCTACAGCCTTGGTGTTGGACACAGAGGCTCCATAAAATTCAGCACTTTTTACTTTAATCAACATAATTCCAATATAAAAGATTAATCTCATGACAAAAGCCTTCACTTCACAAAACTTGAAATGTATTTTAAAGAATATATTTGTGACAAAATTGCTAAGTAAAATCCCCAAAAGAAAAATTTGAGACTATAATGTCAGAATTGTTTAATTCAGCATTTCATGTCTAATTAGAATTGTGATTTTCATGTTCAACACATAAAATAAACCAGAACCGCTGGACCGTGCAACCTCACATTAAAAGAAAAATATCTAAAAGGAACAATTAAAATAAACAGAATCAAAAGTATAAACAGATTCTACCATACCCTGCAAACCACACTCTGCAATTTATACTTACAGTAATTCCTAAACAAGTTTCTTTCAAAGTAACTATTTTGCACACCGTTTTTAACAAGATTCTTCATCACTGTGCTTAATTTAAAAGGTGAAGCCACACAGTGCTGAGGCGAAGGGCAAAGTTAAGTTCAGTGACTGGCCTTGTGTTTGAATCATTTTCCATTACTTTCTGCTTCTGTGGTGGTGAGCAAATTATTTAACCTCTCTTTGCCTCAATTTCTTCACATGTGAAATATGAGTACCATCAAAGTGATGCTCTCTTGCAGTTCTAAGCAAACGTTTAATAAGAAAATCTGTGTTTAAATGCTTAGCACCACGCCTAGCACACCAGAAGTATTCGAAAATCTGTTGGTAGTTGTTATTGTTAGGCACAAATTGCCTCTGGCTCTTTTAAACTTATTGCCCTTCCTCCTTCATCTGCCTAATAAAAAAATGTGCTTTCTGTGCAGCTTGTGAGGAAATAAGATCTTTCTCAGCTCTGTGATTCTAAAAGAACTTTCCTGACCCTTGGAAGCCATCAAGGCTGCAGAGTGTTTATCAGTAGTCATATAAAATCCTCCTGGGCGCTTCGGAGCCAGCGTGTCTTTGCAATGAAACAATGCTGACACCTAGTGACCAGAAAGATGAAGAAGATATTTGGCAAATAAATGGACCAGAAGGCAGGCATGTAGCTTTGGCCCAATAATCATTTTAGGAGAAATGCGTCAAATCCGAGATACGCTGGCATGCATTCTGAAGTTCAAAGTATTCATTACATCAAAATTTCCTCTTTTGTTTCAATTTATGTGTTTACTTTAAAATTTTGAAAAACCAAGAAATGAACAGTATTTGAGAGAAATATTAAATCACATTCATTTTGCTTTCCAGGCAAATTAAAAATCTAGCAAAGTAACATAAGTTAACAAAATAATACATAACAGATACAAAATATATCAATGGGCCTTTAGTATTATATATTAATTTATGATATCCTATTATGCAATTTTATAATGAACAGAAATGACCATGTGAAATAAAATATAACCAATCAAGCATTTTTTGGCTTCATGTATATTTTTCAACAATAAAATAAGAGTTTACCTTCTTCTTCCTCATAATAAAACAAGCTTTAAGAGAATTTCATACATGTAAATTAGACAATTAGCCACACCAAAAAAATCCATCATTATCATTTATCAAAGATGAGCTAGTGCTATTTTGCCTTATACTACAGTCAGTTGGTCAAACCTTTGCAAAGAAGACTAATCAGGAATTTAGAAATAATACCAATAAGAGATAATGAGAACAAAATTGAGTGTGACTCCCCTGGGTCAGCTCAGCCACTTGTTTATCATCATCACTATTAGTAATATCTATAATTTCTAATGCATTTATTGTGGAGTACATCCTACTAGGCACTTCTCATTCGTAAGTGTTCATTTATTTAACAAACAGACTATAACACTGCTGAAGCATGTAATAGTGATGGGATCTCACAAAACACTGACCTCTGTCCTCTCTGAGATTATAAAGTACTAGAAAAGATAGCAATTATTCAACTGAGCACAAAGTTAAAACTGTATGTTATGTGGCAATTTGAATCTCTAAAATTTAGATGTTGAAGCCCCTCTGCCTGTGCCTCAGAGTACAACTGGAGACAGTGTCTTTAAAGAAGTGAAAATAGACATTTGAGTGGGTACTGAATCCAAACTGAAGTGTTCTCATAAGAAAAGGAAATTTTAACATAGGAAGGCATGCCAAGGAGTTTGCACACCCGAAGAAAACATCACCTGAGGAAACAGCAAGGTGGTGGCCATCTACAAACCAGAGAGAGAAGCCTTAGGAAAAGCAAAGCTGCCCACAACTCTGTCCTGCAGAATTGTGATAAATAAATAAATAAATTTCTGCTGCTTAAGCCACCCAGTCTGCAGTATTTTGTTATGAAAATCACAGCAAGCTAATAAATAGGTAAAGCGTCATGCAGAAAAGGTTCACAAAACATGAGAACATTTAATAGAGCATTTGAAGAACAAAGAGAGGCTTATAAATCAGAAAGGGAGAAGCACATTCCAGGCTGCAGAGGAGTGGAGGGCAGAACTCCGAGGAGGTATCCTGACGGAGAATCAATACGGCTGAGACACACTGACTGTGAGAAAGAACATGGTGTGAAACAAAGCTGCAGAGGGAAGCAAGTCACCAGATCTTGTACATCCTTGTAGGTTGTCAATTAAAGATCCTCAACTTTATCCTGGAAAAACTTAGAGGGCATTGCTGTGTTTTCAGCAGGGAATCAATCACATGATAAGTTCTACTTTCAAGGTCATTCCAGCTGAAGTAGAGTGAACAGACAAAGGACAGCAAGAAAAGAAATGGAGAGACCAGTTAGGGAGCTATTGCAGTTGGCTATGGTAAAAGAGCAATATACTAAACAAAAGTGATGGCATTGAAAATGGGTAGGTATTGATCAATTCAAGAGATAGCAAAAGAGTCAGACTATTACAAATACCCTTGTTTATATGGTATCAAGCAGCATTTGTCCTTCCATGAATGACTTGTTTCACACAGCATATGTCCTCAGAGTCACCTGCATTTTCATAAATGGCAGGATTCCCTTCTTTTCAAGGCTGAGCAATATTTCATGGGATGCATCTTCCACATTTGCGCTATCTACTTATGAACACAGGGTGTTTGCATTTCTTAGTTATCGCGAGTAATAATAAACATGGGAGTACAGATATACCTCTTCAAGATTATGATTTCAATTAGTTTGGACATAATCCAGAATATAATAGTAGCTTTCAGGGGTTGGCGTGAGGAGAATGAGTAGTTGTTCAATGAGGGTAGTTTCAGCTATGCTAAAAGAAGTTTCAGTTATGCACCATGTTAGGTTCTAGAGTTCTGCTGCACAGCACAGTACCCATAGCTAGCAATAAGGTATAATGTACTTAAAATTTTATTAAAAAGAAAAATACAACATTATTCATTTCAAAATTTAGTAAGAGGGTAGATCTTATGCTGAGTAGTCTTAACACTAAAATGGGGGGGGGAGGACACAGAACCTTTGTGAGGGATTAGAAATGTCTGTTACCTTAGTGGTGTTGATTATATCATGGTGCTTCCATGTGTCCAAGATCATCAAATTATACACTGTGTACCTGGGGAGTTCTTTGTATTTCAGTTATACTTCAATAAAGCTGCTTTAAAAGAAAGAAATTTAAGAGTACAGGACGTGGGAATGACTCTTAATGACTCTCAGGGGAGATAAAGATATTACAATATTTCTGACTTATAAAAGGATAAAATGGTACCATATTCTTAAAATAGAGAAGTAAATGAGAACAAGATTTAGAAAAGAAAAAAATTTAGCTCTAATTTGAACTGGTAGAGTCTTAAGTTGACTTTTGAAACACCCAAGGAGAAATGTCAGAAAATTAGTTAGATAAATTGGGGCTTGGAGAAGAAAGCTGGGACGCAGGTGTGAACTGGGCAGCCATTTACATGTAAGTGGTAACTGAAGGCTTGAGTGCAAGTGAGAATACTTACCATGAATACAAAGTGAGACTAGAAAGGCCTAAGGCTACATCCAGAGACCTCCTAAAACAGAGGAGTGAACAAAGAAGGAAACCCAGAGGTGTGTATTATCAGCATTGAGCTGAGAAATGAAAAGTGAGAAAACAGACATGGAGAGCGGTTGGAGAAGGAGGCAGCAACTCGCTTATAAATGGCACCCAAGCGGGACCCAAACCCAAATTCCAGAGCGGTGAACGAGTACTGTGCTTTCATGGGCCTCTTGTTCATGAAGCAAAGGATAGAAATTTTATCTGTTTAAGTTACTTAAGAATGGTGAATTGTGATGGGGTTTTTTTTATTTGTATCTAATGCTCTGCATTGTGCAATTTTTTTAAAAAAATCAATCTTTTAGGAATTGTTTTTCAGATCTTTAATACATTTTTTCTTGAAATTTCAGAAAGAAAAAGAAAGAAAGAAAGAAAGAAAGAAAGAAAGAAAGAAGAAAGAAAGAAAAGGTAGATATTTTGAAATGTTTTCCTATGAGAAAAATAACTGTGAGGTTTACTGAAGATCTGTTACAGTTTTTGGGTTTTGCAAATTTCGTTAGTTTTGAGAACATCAGTATGTGTATCTTTCCAAAATTAACATGTTGATGCCCTGATCCCAAAGGAGCCTTTCAGAGATAGCTAACTTTACAGGAGATCTTATGGGTGCAGCATCCATGAAAGAATTAACACCCTTAAGGTGGGGGGGGGGGTCAGAGCTCCTTCTCTCTATGTGAGACATGGTAAGACAGAGGTCAGTCACCCACATACAATGCAGGAAATGGGCTAACACCAAGCACTAAATCTGCAGGCACCTTCATCTTGGCATCCTCAGCCTGTACAACCATAAGAAATCAATGCTGAGGCCACCTGATCTGTGGTATTTGTTACAGGAGTGCAAGCAGACCAACACAGTGGGGACTTGTGTGGTTTTATTACATTTTGTCTGATTTGGCTTGGCTTAGTGGGACAAAATAGGAATATGTCTTAAAGATGATAGGAACATAGGTTGAAAGAAAGACATTTAGGCCACATGTTAATGATACAATGATCAAGTGATTAGTCCTAAATTACACAGCTAGTGAGTAGTTTATTAAGGTCTCGAAGACAGGGCTGTCTGACACTGCTTTGCCACTGTCTCGATTATGTTTCTCACTGCTGAGATAAAACATCCAACACCCACAAGTTAAAGAAAGAAAGATTTCGGTTCACAGTTTGTAGCAGTCTCAGTCCATCGTCAGCTATCTCCAAGGCAGGGTGGTGTGGCAGAGGAGAAACAGTACATGGCAAAGCAGGCAGGTGACAGTAAAATAGCAAGCAGCCAGCCTCCCTTTCTCTTTTACCCCATCCAGGCTACAAGCCTTACGGGTGATGCTATCCACACCCAGGATGGAGCTTCCTACCACCCATAGCCAGGACTATCAGCAGACTATAATCTGGCACTGCACACTCTTAATCCCAGCACCATATGCTTAATCCACATTCACACACCCTAGATCCAGCTACCTCCAAAAAGCCTCAGCCATGAGCACGTAAAACTCTGAGGGGACATCTGGATACAAGTCATAACAACCATGTTGCCTTTCAATAAATACACATGCAGATCAGCTATATAAAACCAAAACCAACTAGGATTGGGGGCATTTTCAGTAGTTAAGTTGATGATGACACTTCATTCACATAAACAGAATCTGTCCTCATATATCTAGTATACCTTTAGAATTGCCAACTTTATATACTGACATCAAAATTTAGAGTTGTCTAGAAATCTAAAACTGCCTAAAACCACCAGGAATTGAGAAAGGAGAAGCAAAGATATTGTATTCTACAGAGAAGGAAGGAAGGAAGGAAGGTAGGTATGATTGAAGCCTTGGTCATGGTTATGTCATTGTTGGACATCAATAAAGAAAAAAATAGGATAATTATTTTATGTATTATCATTAAAACTGCTAGAATTCTGACAGTGTCCATTCATTCCTAACCCTATAGAGTCCCCTTATGGAGATTTTTAGTGAGCTAGCTCAAGAGTGATTATTAAGATCAAGTATTTTTAAAAGAATACACTGTCTTTTGGGGGGTAGAAATTTATAACTGCTGCCCAAACCCCAACAAGGAATAACCCCCTACCTGAGATTCTCATGCACAAGCCACCCTCAAGACCTAACACCACTGGATATTTGCTCATTATTTTTTGTATTTTTCAGGGAGTTTTAAAAAAAAAAAGTGATTTTATTACAGTGACTGCCAATCTTGACTCATATTGGAATCACCTTTAAAAAGCTTTAAAAACACTGACTTTTTAAAGCACAAATACCTGGATCCTATCCCAGATTCACAGTCAATATGTTTCATTAGGCCTATGAATTAGAACTTTCAGATTTTTAAATTTCCCAGAAGTGATCTAGATATGTAGACATCATCACCCATACAATAGCTCTTTGGGTAAAATTATTTTTCTAGGAATTATCTTTTTGGCCTTTTTTGAGGCAGGGTTTCACTATATGGTTCAGGCTGGCCTTGAACTCACTTTCTAACCCCGGCAGACCTCAAAATTGCAGCAATTCTCTTGCCTCAGCCTCTCAAGTGCTGGGATTACAGGTGTGTGCCACCACACCCGACTAAACTCATTTTTGTAACAATCAATATTCCCTCTGAGGGATACAACCATGCCGGGCATAGGGCACAGAAATAGAAGATGATATCCCAGTTCTAAAGGATCTTGCTTCCTCCTGAAGGATCCAAACATAATATCATCACAGTATTATTTAATAAGCCCCTGTAACAGACATATAATTCAGATGACAACTAACCTCCTTCCACTTAAGAAGACTTCATTTGTTGATTGTTAGGTTATTCAGAACATTAGGCCCTATTTTCTCCACAGCAGGTAAATTTTTCTCCAGAACCTTCAGAATTACAGTTCTCTAGACTATGTTGCCACTAAGAACTAAAGGGATCTCTCCATTACAATCTACGAAAAAGTGAATATCCTGGTACCAAGGAAAAAAATGAGGAACAGCAAAGCACCCTGTAGCTATTGTTTTCTGGCAACCACAGATGTCTCACCACCCACTGTCACCACATTGTCCCCCTGTGCAATCAGAACATCAGTTTTCTGTTCAAATACATAGGGAAGTGGAGTTTCTTCCATCAAATCCATAAAATGATTGTGATCAATTTGAAACAGTTTATTATAATGCCTTTTCACTTTGTCAGATATGTTCTTTCCCAGTCTCTTGCAACTAAAAACAGTCTCTAACACAATTTTGGTCAATGAAACAAAAAGGGAAGTTTGATTGGGGGCTGGAGGGAAGATTTCCCCATAACAAGAGAAAGCTTTGGGTCCTCTTCTCCTTTTCTTGTAAAGCCTGAACCTGGGACAAATGGTCTTGAGACTATGGGCAATAAGCACAAACACAAAACCCAACATGCTGAGAATCAGCAGACAGAAAGCAAAAGAACCTGAGTATTGTAGGACCTTATTGAGTCCCTGCCCCAGCCCTCAACAGACTTCACCAGACTTCATACCCTGTACAAAAATGAAATCTCTATTTAAATTACTCAAAGCTTTTCTGCTAGTTGCAGAATTATAACTAATACAGAACCTCCAAAAGACTAATACACTAGGTCATAATATGATTATGAACAGAAGCTCAGAAGAGAAATATATAGTGTGGGATGAACAAAGTTAACATTCTAGTTAATATAGACTTTTTCATGTTCAAGACTTTGACTTTCATCTTGCACAATGAGGGTGACTATCTTGAAGCTCCTTCTGATCCTGATCTGACCCTCTGTCCTCAGGTCCCTAGCCCTGCCAAGGAGGTTTTGATTACATATTTCTCTGGATCCTCTTCCCTGTGTGAGGTACATTGTCCAAAAAAGAAGTACATTTGATTTTAAAGACAGAAGTAAAGCAATGACCATTAGGCTCTAAGGGTCATTATTAACAGACACAGAGATGGACAAATACTTCTGCACTTGTAGGCTTCGTTTCTTCTAATACCCTGTTTTACATCCAACTCCTTCTGAAAAGTTGACAATATTAACTCTGGGCCCTCCAGAGGCAGCAACCACATAGAGACATGAGCGTGCCACAGACTTTCCCATATACTTTCCCTTAGGGTCCCGCTTTGATGCTTGGACATGTTTGGCTTCTCAAATAGACCATTAATATAGCCACTGTGGAAAAGCATATGGAGGTTTCTCAAAAAGTCATTTCTTTTCTCATCCAGCATCTGCCCTTTCAGATTTTCACCAGCTTCTGAACCATGCAAGGTCTAATTCCTGGAATAAATCCCTTATCTCATAACCCTCACACTAACTCTGCTCCCTAATTCAGTTACTCATCCACTGCACCTCTCCCTATTTCACTCCATGGGTGAAAAGAAATTGCTCTCAATTTCTTCCTCAGATCAGATGATGAGGGGTAATACTGCTCCCACCCTATTGTAGTTCATTAACTAGTGTGAACATGTGTCCCCCAATTCTAATTCCAGCTTCCCTCCTGTGATAATGGCAAGCCTGCTGATTCCCTTACTAGGGGACCAATTAAATAAGCACTTTTCTCAGTGACAAACATTAGCTTTCCTTGGAGACAAATAAGGCTCTATGTGGAAGGAAGAACATTTCCCCAGTGTCAGGGCTCTGCCTTGCTGTGAACACATAACAGGCAACCCATTTTAGCTCAGAAACACTGAGGTTCTATTTAGTTGGGCTGAGACAAGGCAGCTGTACAAGAGTCACCCAGGAACATCCTGTTTCCCAGGGAGTGACCCTGGCTCAGGTCATATCCTTTTCAGTTAGACTCTCTCTCTGATGCAAAGGTTGAGGAAAGGTTATTTGGCAATTTCTCCGACTACAGGATGTGAAAGTACATCTGTGAATGTACCAAAGATGGAGTAATAACGTGGAGCTCAGAACATAGATCACACTTCACTGGGACCTAAGACTAATAGAACTTTTATTGTTTGGAAAGTATTTCCCCTTTCTCTAAATTGAGTATTTCCCACTGCTGTATTCATTTCATTCCCAAACTCACACATTTAGAGCTAGAATAAAAATGAGAAGCATTATCTAAGTCTACTCCAATTCCTCAGTTTCTGGCAAACTGGAACACTGTAGCACCTCCTTGCAAGGAATGGGAGGGAGAAAAGTTTTCACAGCCATTCAGTAAAACATCAATCATGTTTTACCAGGATATTTCTAGTCACAGATTTTTAAACACCAGAGTCCAGTGAATCATAACCCATAATCATTGTGGTTCAGCAATGAATGTTACCACAAAAACTTCTTCATAGCCATTTTTCTGGGATTAGAATTATCTAGACCATTCTTAGATTTCAAAGCTGCCAAAGAAAAAGAATATTCCTTATATTACTCAGTTATAAAAAAAGATGATCTTGAGGCCTTCATAGGCAAATGGAGACAACTTGAGACTATCCTCCTTAGTGAAATAAATAAGAACCATATTTATAAATATCATATTGTGTCTCTAGTGTAAAAAGTAAATAAGAACTACAAGAGTAATAAAACCAAAATGTGTAATTGCTATTGTAAAAAAGAGAGGAAAAGAAAGCGCTCTAAGACATATAACTGCATGTATGTTTGAGTGTGTAAAATAGATGACCGTATTGCTGAATCTTTGTTGGATCTTTGAGCAGAACTGTTTGTAGTCTGACTGAATATTTACTATATACCCTTTAACTTTGTAACTTGAACAACTACATCCAGGATGACAGTACATAATTTATAAATTACTGATTTCTTAGTGGGGCTTTTTCTCATTCTCCTTTTTCTTTCTTTCTTTTAGAATTCTGTATTGTTGCTACCCTTTTTTCTGTTGTTTTTTTTTTCTTCTCTTTAAATAAAATTTTAAAAATGTATAATTGCTATTGTAAAAAAGAGGAAATAGGAAGCGCTATAAAAGATATAGCTGCATGTAAGTTTAGATGTGTGGGATTGATGACCATATTTCTAGGTTCTTCTTGGATTGTTGAACAGATCTGTTTGCACTCTCACTGCTTGAGTGTCCACTTTGTGTGCTTTAATTCTGTAACTTGAATAAATATTTCTAAAAGAACAATATGTAATTTATCAACTAGTGATTTCTTACTGTTTATCTTCCTTTCTTGAAATTCTGTAATATTTCTATCTTTTTCCTGTTTTTTTCTCTTTAAATAAAAAAAAAAGAGAGAATATTCCTTGATGGCATAGAGAAAACAAAGTCATCAGTAGCATTCTATTTCTCTATTATCTTTTCCAATGAAACAGTAACTTCTTAAAAGTTAGGCCTTAAACTTTTAAGGCATTTTTTTAAAAAACACGTAGCACTTTAACATGTGAAAGACATCATAAAGTTCAGTTATAAAATTACCTTTTACCCTGGTGAACTTTTCCTAAGCTGCTGAAATATTGCCATAAAAGGTCAACTCCCTGCTAAACCCCAGGGAACAAGATTATTCAAGCAATCTTCAGGTCAAAATAGACAAATAAATACATTTACCATTTCTGCAAGATGAGACTAGAGTGGGTAGAAGTGGATGAAATACAGTTTGAAAGTTGTTAAATATAACCAATATGAAACTCAATCAACATGCCCTCTGTACAATAAAAATTGCTTCTATTTACTAAAAATCCTTGTAATTTCCACTCAGCAGAAAACGCACCTTGAGGCATTCTTGGTGCTCCACATACACTCCCAGGGCTGAGACGGGCTCCCAGCTTTTTCTTATTGCAACAATTCAACAACAGCTCTGGTAAGTGGTCTCTGTCCAAATAGCTCATGCCTGTGAGTTGGTCTTTACGATGCACTTCAAATCTAACAGCCTTCACCGTATCCGTGGCACAATGGGACATAGAAGTCTACTGAGACTGGAAATCCAAGACTTGGGTGCTGCCTGTATTAATCAGCTTTCCCTTTGGTGGGACACATTACTCAACAGTCACAACTAAGAGGATTGGTTGAATTGGGCTCATGGTTTCAGGGCATCCAGTCACTGGCAATCTGGCTCCAAAGCAGAAACATCATGGCTGAAGAATGCAGCAGAACAATGCTGCTTAGTTCATGGCAGCCCAGAAGCAAAGTAGGGAATCATGCTTGCAAAAGGCCAGGAACCATATATAGGTACCCAAGGTCACACCTCCATGGCCTACACAGACACACCCAAAAGTGTGCTTTGTTCATCTGATAGGCATCTCTGAATCCAAGCACGCTGACATACCGTGAACAGTCACACTGCCTTCTTGCTCACACAACCTCCCTGTGTCAGATCACTCTTGGGGAAACAGCCACACACAACACACTTGCATGCAGTACACATGTATCTCCTCCTCTGTTCTATCACAGATTGTGTTCTCACACTCCTTCCAGCTTATCCAGGACACTTTAACTCTCTTCAAAGCATCCTGCCCATCTTTTATAACCGACTCCACTTCAGGCTTATTAAATCCAGAGCCTGAGTCATTATCTAAAACAGTCTCTTCCCTCGCTCCCACACTGTGGGAACCTCCATGGTGTCTCAACCTTCACACCCTACTTGCTTTATTTTCGTCAGAGTATTCTTTGGAGTTTTATTCTATTTTCTATTAATGTGCATTCAATGTACATATGAATGGGGGATAATAGTGTGGTATCTCAACACATGTATATAGCATACGCTACCCAATCAGTTCAGTTAGCATTTCTCTCTGTACATTTTGAGCCTTCCAGCTTTACTCTTCTATATCTTCATAAAATATACAGTGAACTGAAATCATCCCGCTGTGCTGTAGAACACCAAAGCTTATTCGTTCTATGCTTTAGTACCTATTATTGAACTCTCCCTTAGCCCCCTTGATCCTTCCCCATCCCAGACTCTAGAAATCAATATTCTATAATCAGATCTGCTGTTTTAGTCTCCACATATGAGAGAAAAATATGATTTCTGGGCCAGAGATTTAGCTCAGTGGCTCAAGCACTTGCCTGGTAAGTGTGAGGTAGTGAGTGTGATCCCTGGTACCAAAAAAGAAAGAAGAAAGAAAGAAAGAAAGAAAGAAAGAAAGAAAGAAAGAAAGAAAGAAAAAAGAAAGAAAGAAAGAAAGAAAGAAAGAAAGAAAGAAAGAAAGAAAGAAGAAAGAAAAGAAGAAAAGAAGGAGGGAGGGAGGGAAGGAAGAAAAAAAGGAAGGAAGGAAGGAAGGAAGGAAGGAAGGAAGGAAGGAAGGAAGGATTATTTACTTCTCTGAGTCTGGCTTATTTTGCTTAACATAATGCCCTACAGTTCTAATCATTCTATTACAAATGAAAGAATTTAATTTGTATGGCTGAATAATATTCTACCTAGGTAGATACTTATATTTTAATATTTGTATATTTAATATGTGTATTTTAAATCATATGGTTCTCCCTATATATTTTTCCTATACATCTTCCTGTTCATTTATTATACCCCAAATAACATCTGACTCACAGTAGATGCTCAACAAATGTTAAACAATTTAGCCACCGACAACTAATTTTTCTATCCTTGTGAGAAGGGTTTACTCATAAAACTCTCCCAGGATGCAGGTAAAAATATTCATTTCTCATCCATCTACTATACTCAATAAAAGAAAAAAAAGCAAAACTTTACAATTCCATGTTTCAGAGTCTGAATGGCCTTTGCTTGCCACATGCATTTTCAAATTAAATGATTATCATGCTGCTTCAGGTCACCACAAAGCATCTACGTTGTCCTGAAGTTAACTGGGGCCAGGACTGACAATTTAAAACTCCCCAACTTTCATGCAGTGGGAGCAGTTTGTGAAAACTGAGGCGGGGGGGGAAAGGAGGAGTGCAGACCAGACTCTTAATCTCACTGACCCCCAATCTCCTAATTTATTTTATACGTTTCAGTCATATATCCTGAGGTTCTGGGAAATTGTATGATAACCTTCTCATTCACAGTGGAAACTAGTCATTGAAGAAAGAAAATATATTATACATAAAACACGGTGACTGGCTAATGGGGAAGTAATTGTGGAGAGGGAAATGTCTATAGGAAAAAATATACACTCTGTTTAGTTTTACCTATAGTGCCGGAAAAAGTAGAAATTTATTTCCAAAAATCAAGTGTTTCATCTCTTTATCACTACGTGATTGCCCTTACAATGCATTCACAAGAGTTGCTGGCTCGAGTTATTACATTCTAATGTAGATGAGCTAAATTGTTGAAACACAGATGCACACTCAAATGAATGAGTGCTAAAATCCAATTTTATATTACATTTCTTGATAAGTTTTACTGTGATTTGAAATCCATCCTGGAGTAGAATATTCAGCCCATTTGTATTTTATGTGACAAAACCAACAGGCTCACCATTTATTCCTAACTAAAATTGAACTGTCTAAGAATTGCAATAACTGTCAGCCTCTAAAGAGCTTATCTTATGTCTCACAGTTTAATTGGATTGTTTTCTGAGATAAGTCTCCCCTTCAATTTCATAAAGACCATATTACTGTACTTTGATCTCTTTTTTCAGAACTTTTTTCAGTTTAATTTTTTGTCATATGGGCTAAAATATCCAGATGCCTTCTAACCCCAAATGCAAGTGAGCCTCCACTATGGAACAATTTGATATTTTTTCATCTATAATTGCATTGATAAGAAAGCTTAATAAGAAAGGCAATGAATGAGTTTGCAAATCATCAAATCATAGATGAGCAAATTTCATTTTACAAATGAATGTTTCTTAAATTATGCACTCAGAGATAGCCCAGTTATCAAAAAATCAGAGCACAAATATGACAGAAGCCATTATATTGTCATGGCAAATTCCCAGCTACAAGTGCTCTTACCACGGATAGTCCTTGGAGTAGCAAATAAGCTACTCCATAAAATTCACTGTAAAGCAAATTTATATAACAATATAGACACTTTGACATTAAAAATTTAAAAAGAGCTGGGTGTGATGGTACATGCTTCTAATGCCAGCACTCTGGGAAGTTGAGACAAGAAGATCACAAGTTTGAGTCCAATCTGGGCAACTTAACAACTTAGTAAGGCTGCTCCACAATTAAAATTTTTTTGAAAAGTGGTGTGGATGTAGTTCAGTGAAGACTCTGGGTTTAATCTTCAATCTTTTGCAAAAAAAAAACAAAACATTAGATTATGTGAAAAATGTCACTCATGATATATCAAAATATGTTCAAGTCCTAATCATGATTAACACTATATTAGACACTAGAGTAATTCACAAAAATTTAAATTTTGGTTTAAAATAAAATTATGGTACAATTATAAAAAAGAAATAAAGTATTGAGCTGAGAGGATTGTTGCAAGTTTGAGACCAACCTGGGCTACAAAGTGAACTCAAGGCCAGTCTGAAGTGCATAGGGACCCTGTCTCAAAAAGACAAAGAAAGAAAGAAAGAAAGAAAGAAAGAAAGAAAGAAAGAAAGAAAGATTCCAAGTTTACTGCAGTACTATTCACAATAGCAAAGGTATGCAATGAAGTGGGTGTTTATAGATTGATAACTGGGTAAATGCTTTACACACACACACAGACACACACACACACATAAATGTTATGCACCCATAAAAAAAGAATAAGATCCTGTCATTTGCAGCAAAATGGAAAGAACTAAGTATGATATATTAAATGAAATAAGCCAAGGCCAGAAAGACAAGGCCTGCCTTTTTTCTCTAATATGCATAAGTTTAAAAAAAATGGCTCTGAATGTAAAATAGTGTTTATTTCACTGTAAAAAGAGTGAAAGGGAAGGAATCTAGAGGCAGGATGGACAATTGGTATCAAAACACAGTTATATAAGAAACTTCCAGGAAACTGGCAGAGTGGTGAGCAATAGGGAAAGAACCTCTCCAAGTTCTGGTGTCCAGACCCTGGAATACACCAAAGTGAGGAAAAGAAGAGGAGAGAGGTGGGTCCTGTGGGCACAGGAAGGGTCTGAACTGAGACTTGAATTCACGGAGAGAGATAATTCAGGAATTCAGCAAAAATAAGAAAACCAGGGGCAATGGCCCTGCCAGCTGGGGAGAAGCAGCAAGGAGGCTGTGCAGCCTCCTTGTGTGCTGGCAGAGGCCCTGTCACCCAGGGAGAAATAGCAAGGAAGTCGCCTCTGACTTCCACCCACACCCCTATAAGCAACCAGACACAACACAGGCTGAGATGATACCAACTGAAGTAAGGGAGTAATCTGACATTTATGTTGTTTGATTGACTTTGCAGGCCTGGGGCTGTTAGTCTGGGCAACTATTTGGAGGATAACAATATGTATTATATCAATAATCGTGGATTTCCTACTGTCCTATCACTGGTTTTGGGGGTGTTTGTTTGTTTGTTTGTTTTTACTGTTCTGTTTTAGTCCTTTTAAAATAAAATTTTAAAAAACACAAGTATATAAAAGGTAAAAAACTTTTTTAAGTGTTACTATAAAAGATATGTTATAAAGAGAAAGATGCAGCAAAATACCAATTACCTCCCAGACACATAGTTATAAATGTGATTCCAATTGTATATACACACATGTATCACACACAAAATTTAACACTTTTACATATTTACAAAAATTTCTACAAAACTTCATATTACCTAACATACTACCTTGGCAGTCATATATACACATACATATTTTAAGTCAACTTGACTCTGCAAATGATATATATCTAATCCAATATTCTTATACCCCAAGTACTGAAATGATGTCCAATATGTTAAATAAATGTAGAATGAGTATCCCTTATCCATAATGTTTGGGATAGGAGTGGTTCAGGTCTTGGACTTTATCAAATTTTGCAACAACTCTACTAGTTGGGAGTCCCTGATTTAAAATCTGAAAATCTCCAAAATCTAAAAATCTACATTGCAGAGAAAAGTCAAGATGGCTGATCAGTGAGCAACAAAATACAAAGCCTCCCAGGAGAAACAACTCATGTGCCAGAATAAAACACCCTGGAGAGACCCAGACAGAGGGAGATGGATCCTCTTGACATAGGAAGAAATTAAAATGTAAAAAAGCTCATCAAATACATTGGGACTACAATTGGAACAGCTAAAAATTATGAGACACAGCATTTTCGCAGCAACCGAAGTTTGTGCTGGCCTGAATTTGCACCAGCTTGAATCCTCGCCAGCCAGCAAAGCCCCCCAAACTTGTTCCCACTGCCACTCACAGGAACAACAGCAGCGCTGAAGTCAGGGGTTGGTGAGCCCAATGGAGAGCGGAACCAGCGAAGGGACCTTCATTACTCCACAGTCAGTGCTGGGAATGAGACCCCCACATGGGAAGGGTGCTACCAAATGGGCGACATGTTGGAATTGGGCAGGAGGAGACTGAACTGGGAATGACAGTGACTTCAGTTGGTTGCTCTCTCCCCAGGGCACATTCATGGGATTTGCTTGGACTGGGCCGTGCTTCTGGCTGGGACCCAATGAGCCATCCCAAATCGATTCCCTATACCTAGCACTTACTAACTGGGTGAAGGCCCCTGAAGTTTGGCTCACCCAGTAGGGACAGGCAGGCATATGCAGCCTGCTTACACCTCAGTGACAAGAGCAGGCAGGAGAGGGTGGAGGTCCCTTGCCAGTGTGCTTCAGAGGAAACGTGGCCAACAGGGAAGGGGGCTGGGATCTGCACTGTAACCTGTGTGGAGGAAGCCAGGGCTATGACAGGAGAGAGAGGCAGGAGGAGGCCTCCAGCCCAGAACCTTGAAAGCCCTGATCCAGGAGAGGGAAAAACAAGGGAGACTGAAGGCTACAAACACGCAACATCAGACATGGCTTCAATGGACATTAAGAGATATCTTTGGGACCTTGTAGATAAGTTCAAAAGTGAAATATTAAATCCAGTAAAGCAAGATATGAGTAGAGTAATAAAAGAAATGTTCTCAAGAAGCATCTCTCAGAAAGATACAGATGGAAGAAGGGAGGAATACAAAAAAGGAGAGAAACATTCAATAAAAAATATAAAGAAAATATAGAATACATGAAGCAGATTCAAAGAGACTACCAGGAAATTAAAAACTCCATTGAAAGCTGGCAAAATTCCTTAAAAGAAACTAAGGATAGACTATCAAACCTTGAGACAAGTTTGCAATGTGTGATCATGAAAGGAAAGATCTCTTAAAAATAACAAGGAAACAGGCAGTAACAATACAAAGGCAAGACAATGACAAGAGAATATACAATTTAAGAATAAGAAATGTGAACGAAGAAGCAGGAATACATACAGGTGAATTACAAAGGCTATTCATGGAAATAATTAAGGAAAACGTCCCAAGCATCGGAAAAGAAAATGACATTCAGTTATGTGAGGCATACAGAACTCCAGCCACCTACAACCAAAGCAGATCTACACACAGACATATAACAATCAAGATACCAGAAATTCAATATAAAAACAGAATATTAAAAGCCATCAGAGAAAAGAAACAGATTACCATAAAAGTAAGTCCATCAGATCACGGCAGACTTCTCAACATAGACCATCAGATCAAGAAGAGCTTGGAGACAAGTATTCCAAGCACTGAAAGAAAATAACCTCCAGCCCAGATTGATGCATCCTGCAAAACTGTCACTAGAAATTAATGGAGAAACAAGATGCTTCCATGACAAACAGGGACTGGGGGAGTTTGTGACCACCAATCCAACCCTACAGAGAATACTGAAGGACATTCTAGAGAGAGAGAAAAAAATACCAGGATTTTAGCAACAGTGGCAGAAAGGCCTGAATGAGTGGGGCAGGCAGTAGAATGAAGGAGAAAACTAGACAAACAGGCAGAAAAATAGCATAGCAGAAATGAGGCAGAGAAGGATAACTAGAATCTCTAACATAGATGGCCTTGATACACTATATTGTTAATAGTGCACCAGGATTTAAAACCCACATTACTCACACTACTCTGCTTAGATGTATTATATTCTGTTCCAGTCATTCTACTTATACTAGATTTGAGGGCACAGACAGTAATCCCAAAAATAATAGGATATAGTACACTAATCATCCTTAATTTCCTATTAACTTAATCTAAAGCTATGTAAAACCTACACTGTTTTACCATGAATGATCATAATTGAATCTGGTCTGTTAGATCACTGTTTGGTATTGATAGATTTTATTCAAAGCTGTTATGATTGATAGTATAGGCAATGTGTGATCATGAAAGGAAAGATCTCTTAAAAATAACAAGGAAAAGTTACTCAAGTCTGAGAGTATAGGCAACTGCACTTAAGATGACAAGATTCACTAGAATATCCATTCTGGTTTGATTATTACCTGCCTTTGAAGTTTTATACTGTCTACAATGTTTTATTTTTACTAATATTGTTATGTACTGCTATATTCAATTATGCCTGATGATATAGACAATTCTATTGAAGATAATAAGAAACAACACAGTAATCATTGTAGATCCACCTTATACTGTGGTTTTATATGACTTATTGGTTTCATGTTTTTATAGGAATTTGTTTTGTTTTGTTTTGCTATGTTTTGTTTTTCCCTCTAATACAGAAAGGATAGAAACACATGTAGAGATTCATGCATGCGTAGCTGTTTACACTCTCACTGTTTGAATATCTACTTTGTATGCTTTAATTTTGTAACTTGAACAACTATTTCTAAGAGGACAATATGTAATTTATCAACTAGTAATTTCTTATTATCTTTTTTTTGAAATTCTGTATTATCTCTACCCTTTACATGCTTTTGTTTCTCTTTAAATAAAAAAAGTTTAAAAAAAAGAAGAAAAATCTACATTGCAAATTTTTTTAATTAGGGATATCCAAACTGTACTTAATTTGTAATTTTAATTATGAACACACAGGCTGTCACAGCCTCTTAGGAAATTTAATTCATTTCTACTCTACTTGTTATTATCATGAGAATCACAAACTCTCCTTCCCAAAGACACACCAGAGAATGCTGGAGCTTGGGGGGCTGAACAAGAAAGCAACAAGTCCTCCCTCCTGGTAAGCAGTGATGCAAGTGAGCAGCAAGCACACAGGAAAAGAATAAGTCAGTGTCTCCTGTGAGCCTACCAGCAGAGAGCAGGCTGGGAATCAAATGTCCCACTGGGGGCTGGGGATTTAGCTCAGTGGTATAAGCACCTGCCTTGCAAGCATGCAGTTGTGAGTTCGATCCCCGGTACAGATTAAAAAAAAAAAAAAGTCCCACTGGAAGGCCTTGAGGACAGCTGGAGTTGATAGCAACTAAGGCACATAAAGCAACTAAATGCTTGTATTGTTTGGTTGATTATGCAGGAGGAGCCAGAGGTCTGAACATCTCTTGGGAGGATAACAATATGCAATATAGCAAATATGGGGGATTTCCTTCTATCTTCTCTTTTAAGGCAAATATTGTTTTCACTGTTTTGCTTTGTTCTGATCAATTGTCTTGCACTATTCAATACTCTGTTTTGATAGGTTTTATAATGCTCTGTTTTTGGTTTGATTTTGCTATACCTGATTGAATGGACAACTATTGTGAAGATAACAAGATATACTATGGAACCTACTACTGTTATCCAAGTATCCTATTGTAAATTGTGTACAAGTTTCACTGCATTGTTTCACTTGGTTTTGTTCTGTCTTATTTGTTGTATTTTACTGCCTTCAAAATAAAAAAAAAATTTTAATTAAAAAACACCAGAATAATGGCATATAAGTTCTCCACTTTCTTACACTTACATGTCACAGGGCACACTGAAAGTCAATATCTGAATCTTAAAGTCTTAATTAGCTAGTTTTAGGTAGAATATCCTTGAGAACCCTCCAAATTTAATATAGAGGACTATTGTCCACCAACCAGGGGCCACATTTAGATTCTTTTGAGTCTAAATACTGAAGAGACTAAATTCTTCTAATATAAAATTTCAAAATGACCAAAAAAGTCACATAAATACTAAGATTAAAATAGCTTCTGATATATAATATATTATGCATATATTTACATATTATATATAACGCATATTATATATAATATATATACACAAGATAACTAAAGATAGTTATACTACTAACTTCTTTTAGTCCATTGAAGAGAATGGTTTGTGCTTATATTGTTTGATCTATTTTGCACACCTGTATCTTGTAATCTGAGTGACTACTCTGAAGATAACAATATGTAATATATTAACCACTGTTAATTTCCTATTATATGAAATTCTGTATCATTGTTTTTATTGGTTTTTCCTCTTTAAAATAAAAAAATAGCTTCCGTCTTAATATTCTACCTACAAAGTTCAGATCAGAATTCTTTTAGGTAGTGGAAGCAGGTAGTTCTTTGCCATGTCCTATGCATGCCCATAGTCTGTAGATCATGTAATTCAGCAACGCACCTAACCAAGGATCACCTCTACTCTCCTACTGACTTCTACAGTAAAAGATTGCAAATTAGCATATTGTATTACCAGCACATTTTCTGTGTGTGTAAATTTCTCATTTCAGAAACTCAAGGTTTCCAAATTAACAATCATATACCTTGTAAATCTGCTTCTCCCTGTTTTGAATTCATTTCCTTCTGTCTAAAGCACACAAAGTCATCTGTATGAAAGCAGATGCTAATTCACAGGTCACTCCTCTTGTAGTTATTGCCTACAAAAGCATTACTTTATTCACAAAAAAAAGAAATGAAATATTGAATTCAGTGAAGTTGGAATTATTTATCCTCATCTAGCTATATAAACAAATAAGCAATGACAACTCAAAAACATGTGGATACATTTAAGAAATTTTTAAGACTTGCCTTTGATTTAAGAAAGATACTGTCAGAATAGAGCTTGTGTGTTCCAGTAAGCTGAGTTTTGGTCATTACTCAGGATGAAAATGAAGACTGAATCCAGCTGTCAGAAGTAATCAATTGATAGCAGCTCGAGATGGGTTTGTGCTGTGCTCGGTATCTAAATGTTAGCAATTATAAATGTCCAAGTGGGGCTAACAGCTAGCACGAAGGAGATAACTTTCAATGATACCATCTAAGTCAAGATGACAATAAAGAAAAAGGAAAAAGCTTTATTTGTAAACAGAAAAGATCACACACATAAAGAATATATTCCTACCATTACTCTTTTATAATAACAGCAGCCAGAGAATTCAGAATCAGAGAATCCAAGAGCCTGTGAAGTAGAAGACAGTTTTAGATCTACAGTGCACTGGTCTTCCTCTCATTTGAATGTGGGTGACTGTTACCTTTTTAATATGGAACTATTAAAACCACTAATGCCCTAGGTCATCTGAAGAGGCTGGACAGCTGTCACTCTCATTGTCAGCTTAACTATATGACAGAACTGACTCTACTTCATGGCTCTAAAACATTGCCAACATATAAAAACAGCCCACAGATAATTGTCTGTAACCCAATTCTCAATCACCCTCAAATATATTTCAAATCATAATACTGGATTTTCCTCTCATTTAATTTAAAAGTTACTTAAAGAAATGCATTAATGAAGAAAAACGATGGTGGATCGATAGATAGCATGGTAGAGAGCGTCTCTGAGAAAACAACTCAGATGCTAGAATTTAACACCATGGAGATGACCAGACAAAAGGAGAGGGATTCTCATGACCCAGGAAGAAACTGAGGAAAAAGAAAGAAAGAAAGAAAGAAAGAAAGAAAGAAAGAAAGAAAGAAGCATGGATGGAGGGCTGGAGCTGGTAGCTGGTGCTGCACTGTGCTGGGCATGTCTTAAGAGTTGGGCAATTCATGATCAAGCTGAGGTCGCGATCCTGCCAAGATTGGGGATTGGTGAGCCTGAAACCATTGGCAGGAGGAGGCACCACAACAGGAAGCGGAACCAGTGAGGTGAGCTGCACTGAGCTGTGGTGAGTGCTGGGAACTGAGTCCTGCAGATGGGGTGACCGGCTTGATGACATATTGGAGTTGGCCAGGATGGGCAACCGCAGTGGCTTTAGTCAGCTGCTCCTGGCCCAAAGCGGACTGATGGGATCTGCTTGGGCTGGGTCATGCCCCTGGTCAGGACCCAACAGACGGGTGAAACTGTGCTGAACCTGTGACATCCGCAGGGCACAGACTAACATGCTGAACGCACTCACTGGCTGACTGGCTCAGAGGAGAGGGGCCAGTCCACATCACCCCTGTGTGTACCTCACAAATCAGCAGCAAACTGGACAGGCAGCAATCCCCTAGCCAGTATGCTTCAGAAAAACCATAAGCAATACAGAAAGGACCTGAGACCTCCACCATACACCTGTCTGAAAGAAACCAGAAACATGACAAGAGAAAGAAGTAAGAAAAATCCTCCAGCCACCAACCCAGGGAAAATAAGTCCCAGAGAGGTAAATACAAAAGAGATCAAGGGCAGCAAACATGCAATATCAGACACAGCCTCAACAGAAATAAAGAAATACTTTTGTGACCTCATCGATGAATTTAAATCTGAAATTCTAACTCAAGTAAAGCAACATATAAGAAGATTAATAAAAGAAAGGCTAAGCACTTCTCAAGAAGACACAGATGGAAGGATGGAGGAACTCAGAAAAAAGAGAGAAACCTTTCATGAAGAATATAAACAAAATCTAGAATACATGAAACAGATCCAAAGAGAATACCAGGAAATTAAAAACTCCATTAAAAGCTGGCAAAGCTTCTTAACAGAAACTAAAGACTTTCAGAACTTGAAGACAGATTTGCAATGTGTGATTGCAAAAAGAAGGATCTCTTAAAAATAACAAGGAACCAGGAAGTAATGATACAAAGGCTAGAGGACGACAAGAGGATCTATAACTTAAGAATAAAAAATGTGAATGAAAAAGCAGGGGCAAATACAAATGAAATAAAAAGGCTATTCACAGAAATAATTATGGAAAACTTCCCAAACACAGGAAAAGGAAATAACATTCAGATATATGAGGCATACAGAACTCCAGCCAGCTGCAACCAAAACAGATCTACACCCAGATATATAATAATCAAGATCCCAGAAATTCATCACAATAACAGAATATTAAAAGAGGTCAGAGAAAAGAAACTGGTCACCTATAAAGGAAAGCCCATCAAAATCACAACAGACTTCTCAACACAAACTATCAAATTAAGAAGAGCTTGGAGTGAAGTATTCCTAGCCCTGAAAGAAAATAACCTCCAACCCAGATTGATGTACCCTGTGAAACTATTGCTCAAAATTAATGGAGAAACAAGATGTTTCCACAACAAAGAGGAACTGGAGGAGTTCATGACCACCAGTCCAACCCTACAAAAAATATTGAAGGACATTCTAGAGAGAGAGAAGAAAATCACCAGGATTCCAGGAACAATGGCAGAAAGGCCTCAATGAACAGGGAAGACAGTGGAATGAAGGAGAAAAGTGAACAACAATGACAGAAAAATAGCATAGCAGAGATGAGGCAGAGAAGATTGGCTATATTCTCTAACACAGATGGCCTGGATACATTATTAATAGTGTATCTGGATTTAAAGCCACATTATTATCTCTCTGTTTAGTTTGATTTTATTGTTACAGTCTGTCTACTCATACTAGATTTGAAAGCACAGGCAGCTACCCCAAAAATAGTAGGATATACTACAGTAAATATCCTTAATTTCCTATTAACTTAAACTGAAGCCCTGTATCACTTACACTGTCTTACTATGACTGATCTTATTTGAATCTGGTTTGTTACATCGCTGTTTTGTCTTGACTGATTTTATTCGTATCTGGTATGCTTGATAGTATCAAGCCTGAGAGTAGAGGTAACTATTCTGAAGATGACAAGATTCAACAGGATACCTATTCTGGTTGGATTATTAACTGCTTTTGAAGTCATATAATGTCTCCAATGTTTTGTTTTTATTAATATAGCTATGTACTGCTATGTTCAGTTATACTATGCCTGATGATATAGACAATTCTATTGAAAATAATAAGAGACATTGTAATAACTACTGTAGATCACTAGTATTGTGGTTCTTTATGACTTTTTCATTTCATTTTTTTCTAGGAATTTGCTTTGTTGTTTTGTTTTGATTTGTTCTTCCCTCTAATACAGAAAAGATAGGTATACATGTAAAGATTCATACATGCGTAGAACTTCTAAACAGTTTATGAGAATTTTGAATATAATTATTGTACTTTTTTTTTTTTTTGGTACTAGGGATTGAACTCATGACCTTGTGCTTGCCAGGCAGGCGCTTAAGCCACTGAGCTAAATCCCCAGCCCAAATATAGTTATTGCAAAAAAAGAGAGGAAAAGAAAGCATTCTAAAGGATATAACTACATGTAAGTTTAAGTGTGTAAGATTGATAACCAAATTACTAAGTTTCTGTTGGATAGGTGAAGAGAACTGGATGCAGTCTCATTGTTTAAATACCCACTTTTTATGCTTTACTTATGTAACTTGAACAACTACTTCCAAGAGGAAAATATGTAATTATCAACTAGTGATTTCTTACTGGTTTTTTTTTTGAAATTATGTATTATTTCTACCCTCTTTTTTTTTCTTCTTTAAATAAAGAAAAAAGAAATGCATTAGTATACGACATTAATGTTACTTTCTTAGTGCATACTTATGTTAGCTCAGCCTTCCATGCATGTGCTTGTATTGCTATCAGACTCAATTCACAAAAAGGCTGATATTATGCTTAGGTAAAACTCATGGTTGCCACCTGGTATAATGTGATATTTATGCTGAATGCCTATCTCACAATTATTCCCCTTGCAGTGAGGTCTGGAAATTTACACTGTTAAAAAATTTCTGAATCCAAGGGCTTTTTTATTATACATGGGGGGCTACTAAAATTAATTAATAACTAATCCTATCAATCAGTAATTAAATAATAATTCACTTATAAAAGAGATTCCTCGTGTAGAATACAATGTCTAAAATTTTCTGTTTGGTTAGATAATAAAACCTTAATTGACAATATCCTAGAGGGTAACCTCTATGGCTTAAATAGCTGTGGCCCCTCTAAAATTAATGTTGACACTTAATCACTGACACAACAGTATTAAGAACTAGGGCTTCCAGGAGGTAATTAGATCATGAGGGCTCTGCTCTCATGAGCAGGATTAATGTCTTTAAAAAGCCAGCTTGAGGGAGTGAATCACCCCTCTAATCATGTGAGGCTGAGGTTGTGCAGCTGGCTCAGTCCCTTTTCTACTGGCCTTCGCTGTTGGCATTCCCACTGATCTGGTTCCTGAGGCCACTGCCATGTGGCTAGCACTGGTTCTATGTTATGGCAGGTTTGATCATCTTTGAGCATCCTGATAGTCAATCTCCCATAACCTCTTAATGTCAAGAGCAAGTTGGGTTAGCTAGCCTGACTCTCCCTGCTGGACAGCTTTGGAAGTAGCAAACCAAGCTAAAAGCACACTTTTGGAAGCTGGCCCTAGATTCCAAGGAAGTCTAATGTATTGTCAGCTTTTTCTCACTGTGACCAAAATGCCTGACATGCACAATTTAAAGGAGGAAATGGTTTATTTTGGCTCACAGTTTTATATGGTCTATTGGCTCCAAAGCAAAAATATCGTGGTGGAAGGCATGGCAGAGGAAAGTGCAGCCAGGAAACAGCACAAAAGAGCCACAGAGGAGGGGGCCATGACTGGAGAGAGTCCCCAAGCTCACCAGATGCCCCATTCAGACACACCCAAACTGCGCTATGCATCTTGTCCTATGCATCTCGTAAGCCAATCAAATTGATAATCAAGATGAACCATCACATCTACTGCTATCAACTGTGACAGGCTCAGAATCACGGGAAATTAGAGGTTATCTTCACCTTCTCTGACAGGCTGTGTAAGCCACCAATTTTCTGCTGCCTCCTCCCAAATGCCAGGGGTTAATTATACCATATGTTCTGCTCCTCAGAAAACTCCAAACAAGAAACCAGCACCAGGGCCTATAATAAATGCCTCCAAAACCAAAATGAAACTTCTTTGGGACCTTATTCTCAGGATAGGACTAGAAAGGTAGAACATTCTCCTCTTGCTGCATCAGGTGGAAGAAAGGCACAAAGCAACTAACATAAATGCACCATAAACTCCTCTTTCCACAGAAAGTTCTCCCTTTCATCTAGTTTGCCTTACATATAATCTTTTGGTGTGCTATATAATATTTTCAGACATCTAGTAAGCTCTACATTATATACAGCTAATATACCCTCTTTGTCCCCAGGTATTCTGAGAAGAAAATTATTCTGAAGAAATGGAAAACAGACTCTGAAGTCCAAAGTTACTCTCACAAGTAAATACTTTGTATATGATTTCTTTCTCTTGTCATTTCTCTCTCACCGATCCTAAAAAGAGTATTTGTCTCACGTCAAAAACTGACACCACACTTGAAATCCGAAACCAAAAGCACAAAGATAAATTTGATGCTTATCTAAGTAATGAAGAGCTTTGCCAGTCAGAGAGAGTAAACTTCTAATCTTATTGAGCATTCTTGGGAAATGTTTATTGATTCTAAGGAGCCAGAGTAGTTTGGGATCAGCCTGAAGAGCTTGTTTTGTGCAGGTTACAGACAGAGAGTTAATGTCAGGCTTTGAAATGTGTTCACCGAAGTGAGACAACTCCCCATTACTGATACTTGTCACTAATGAGGTTTAACATCAGTTCTAACACTAACCAAGAGACTCTAGTTGTCCATCTTTTTCTAAGAGTTTGGATATTTTTAATTTTTTTTGCTACCAGCCCACCTTTTGATCCCGTCATAGTCAAAACTACAGAAAAGCTCATCAAGATTTTCCAGATTTTTGCCTTTGTTGTGGCTTTTCTTACACGTTAAAGCTCATTTGTGGAGACCTGATTTTTAGGCTGAGTGTTCCTCAGCACTTTCCTTCGTCATATTTTGAATCATCTTTAGGAGAGAGGAATATGGAAATATTTAACGCTCTGAATAAGAAACATGACATGTCTGTGAAGAGAACAAAATGAAAGTACTATAAATAAGATTCTGAAACCACAGTCTGAGATTTCCCAGACTATATCAATAAAATGAGTCTAAACAATTCCTAGGAAGTAACACCTACCTTTAGAAAGTAACACTTATCTTAAATAGTCAGGTTTCTTTCCAGAGCTGTTTGCTTGCTTGTTTGTTTGTACCGGGAATTGAACTCAGGACCTTACACTTGCCAGACAGGTGCTTGTGCCTGCTGAGCTATATCCCCAGCCTACTTTCTGTTTTTGTTTGGATACAGATTGTTTCATTGTCAACACTTCTGGTATTAATTCCATGTACAAAGTAAAGTCTCAGAAACGATAAAGATTCCTCCCACCTGCCACAAGTAAATCCATGGCTATTATTTTATCTATAGTAATTTGGGATAATTTACCTGTTTACTCTGTTATATTCCTTACAAATTTGAGGGCAAATTTTGGAACCATGTGTGTTGTTCAATCCTTTTTTAATGAGATTCCTAACCACCAAAAGACTCTTCTACTAGTTACTTTTCTCAGTAAAAAATCTGTCCATGCAGATTTTTCAAGTAGATATACTTAAAGTGTAGGAGACTCACTTAGTAGGAATGTTTAACTCAGTCTATAAAACAATTTGCTAACTCTTAGGTTGGTACTGAAAAGCCCGATTCCCACACAGTCAAAAGAATCCAATAGTTGGTAAGAGACTCATTCAACCTAGTAAAACTGTAGTTTTATTTCCTTTATGTTTGCCTTATAGTCACTATTATATCCCAAAAACATCTGTAGCCCTCTCTTCCTGCATAAGGACAGGGTTTGGGTGTTTTGTTTTGTTTTGTTGTTTGTTCGTTTGTTTTTTACAGTTGTCTGAGAAAAGAGGTTATCAGTAATAAGGTGAATGTAACCCATATTTATACCATTTCTTTTCATTAGCTTCATCAGCAATAGCTTGGGATAATTAAGTTACAAGGTTATGAAAATGATCAATCCTAAACTCATGCAGTAGTAAGAGAACTGTAATAAACAAAAAGACATAACATTAAACTAATAAAAAATAAAAACGTGATGATTTATCACTTGACGGTAGGAATGGAAACGCAAGTGATCTCTGTGCTGCCTCTGCCCCTTGTCAATTTACACCGCACTCCAGCAGAAAGGAGGAACAACTGGGAATGCTCCATTGCTGGGTATCCAAGAGGAAGGCATGTAATTGACAGTTTGAGACCACTACCTCCCCAGGTCTGTATTCTACATAGCCATGAGCTGTACAAACTCAGAACAGTCACCCTTGCCTCACATGTAAATGGAAGCAAACTCACTGAAAAGTTAGTCTTCCTGGTTGAGAGATCACAGCTTTCTTCCAAAGCAATTGAGCTTGGTTCCACACACTCCAGAAAGTACTATCAGAAATGAAATGGAACAGGCAAATCACTTTTCTTTAAATTACAAAAAAAAAAGAGACAGAGAAAGGTTTATTTTGGCTCATCAATCCAGTCCAAGGTCAAGGGACTATCTATGCATGGTGACAGCCCTGTTGGCAGAGTCACAAGGCAGCACAGGGCAGCACATGGCAACAGAGAGTGCCCAAGAGACCTAGCCAAGCTGGCTTTTGTTACAGACTCACTCTCAAGATAACCTATTATCCCATTAACATAAGTTGGTTGATCCATTTCTGAAGGCAGAGCCCTAATAATGTGTTGAGTATTTTGAATACATCCTAACAAATGTGGAAGGATTTGGTCCTGCCTCAGTAATATCACCCCACCTCTCATATCTGCATGGATCATGCCTCTCCCCTCCTACTCTTCCCACAACATCCTACACTACAAGTAGGAAAACTCTGCAAGTATGCCTCCAATCATTTCTGCCTAGGTCACCAATTCTCTTAGCTTAATAATAAAATGCTTACAATCAGTGTGTCTGGGTTTCCTAGGTCTAGCTAAGAAAACAAGGGAAAGGAAAGATCTTTAGATCATAAGTGAGCGAATCTGAGAGATGATCCCTGGAGTACATGGATTTGGCTTTTTTAAAAACACACAAAACTGCTTTAGAATGAAACCTCTGAGCTTAACTTTCCATTTCTTGACGCCATGCTCAAATATCTCTCTTTCAGGAAAGTGTGCCACCTCTTTCCTGAGAGAACTAGAAGAGCATTGTTACCCAAGCAGCTTGTGAGAAGCTGCTGGAGCAGCTTCTCATAACTGTAAGAGAAAAACTGGCTCCTGGGAACTAGGCCAGGAATGGCTAGCAATAGGTTGAGTCTTGCCTCAGGACTGGGTAAGGTGGATGAGGCTACTGAATAAAAGATCTGATACTCAGAGGTTCATCAGTTGGAACCCCTTCTAGTTTCCACAGCATAATCAACAGTAGCAGCAGGGCTGCCACAGTGACGTTTTGCAATACTCTGACCCTTGAGGATCTCAAGTAGACAGCTCTGCTCCACAAGACTGAGTTCTTAGTTTACTCAGAAAAGGATGCAAAAACTAAGCTAAAATAAAACGATAAAGCAGCAACACAACTACAACTTTGCAAGGCCCACCAATCTTCCAAAACTGAGACACGGAGCTGCTGTCCCATATATTCACTATGAGACGAGTCTGCAATAGACTGAATGTTCATGTCCCTCCAAGAGACACGAACCTCATCTCCCCTGTGATGACATTTGGAGGCGGGGTCTTTGAGAAGTGACTAGAATCCAGTAATTAGAAGAGGATTAGGACTTTTATAAAAGAGACCTCAAAGAGCAACAATGTCAATTCTGCCATATAAGGATATAGTGAGAATAAGGGTATCTGTGAACCAATAAGAGTAGTCCCTTACTGTACACTGGATCTTCCAGTGCCTTGATCTTTGACCTACCAGTCTCTAGACTAGTAGAACTAAGTGCTTACTATTATAAAGCCACTCAGTTTATGATATTCTGTTACAGCAGACAAAATGAACTAAGACACCATCATAATCTAAGGATGTCCAAACCAAACACATTCACCTCACACCCAGGGAATGAACACAAGGTAGAGAAGAGTAAATCCTTTGAAATGGAAGATGATGTCTACCTGAGAACTCTACAATCCTTCACCAAGTCATGATACAGCACAGCAGTGATATTTGCCAAAAAGCCCAGCAGAAAGCTGGATCACTGGCCCTGTGGTATGCATGGCCAGCACAAAGGAGGTTTCCTTGAGAAAAGATGGTGAAGGAAGAGACCTGCCAAATTTCAGGATTGGTTGCACCTCGGCCCATCAACAAATTACATTAAATACAGAAGACATGCTCCAACTGTCTGTCACACTCACCTATGTATGGTGTGAAGTGTATTACTTTAACCTAAATTGAAGCCTCCATGTGTACTTACAGATGCACTTTTACAGATGACCCAACACACTACTCCTTGCTTCTCTGCCATTGGAGGTGGCCCACAGAATTGACAGAGAAGATGTTAATTCATAGAGCAAGCAAAATTAAAAGCATGTTTTCACATCCTTAGATACTTTAGTCTTAACAAACCTCCTTTCTTCTTGGCTATACTATTAGGTACATTTTCTTTTCTTTCTATAAACAACAAAAGAAAAAAGCCAAAATTTTTTCAGCAAACACTAAGCACCTAGTTTTTAAGCCAGGCCTTTTAGGAAGTATCTTTAAAAAAAATAACATAAATCTAAAAGTCAGACGGTACTTTCAACTAAAGCCTTCCAGAATTTGTTGTTTTGGATTTGGAAGTGCCAGAGAATGTTAGGAACAGATGGTCTCAAAAGAATATCTGAAACAGTGTACGCCAAGAATAAGAATCGGATTGCTCTTATCTCTTGCCTAAAATATCTCAGTAAATTCCATATTGGTGCCTCTGTCTCCTATTCATTGTTCCTTCTCCAATGTATTATTCACATGGTATCATGGGCATCATTATAAAATTTCTTATCATGCCAACCCATACCTTTTCTCTTCTGGTTCTAACACTTCTTTCCGGTTTCATTCCCCTCATCCACAAAGGCTAAAATCTCTCCTGCATGCCACAATCTAGAAGTCTCAGAAATGCTATTAACTTTATTACAACTTCAAATTGTCTGTTTGTGGCAGCTGGAACAATCATGTGGTAGTTCTTTCCCACAACAGTCTTGTCAAAACCCCAAAGGAACCAATGGTTGGACTCCGGTGCAAAATATAACCCTTAAATTAAGAAGCTTCTTTGCTGCTATGAGCAATGGGATTTTTAAGAAAGCTACTTAGAATATTATTTGTGCTGCAATAAAGGAGATTTGAGCCAGGGTTTTAATAAGCATCATAAAATTTGCTGAGAATAAGCAGTGACCAAAAATCCTAACCTACCAGAGCTGTGGGTTGTGACAAAAACATGCTTGAAAACAGACCCCAGGGGTCTGGTAATGCCACTTTCCTCCAATTGGTCTCCTTATTGTTGAGATGTCATAAATAAAGCTGTAAAATAGACAGTGTGGCTTGAACTTAGAGAAAGAAAGCAAGAGAAAAATGCTTTCATTTCTAGCATCCCCAGCCCTGGCCTGGACCCTGCTTTCTGGTCTGTGCCAGGCTTTTCACACTGTGAAGTACATATCATAGCTCATCTGCTCTCTTTATCTACCCCCTTCTCTGCCCACCATAATTCATATATTTCCAATGCCTCTTTACTCCCAGCTAGAAGTGGTTGAAAAATCTAATTGGCCTCAAATTTTTCCCTGTAATAGGATTACACATCTGCACACTTTGCCATGTCACTTTATAATGCTATCTTACTATGGGTAAAATATACTTTCCTATCCCTTTGAAATGAGCCTCTGAATGTCAGCCACTGAATGTTAGCAGAATCACACAAGCACAGATAGTGAGATTTACTTTTGTATTGTGACTTGTGTTTCTGAGCTCCTGTAATTTGCCATGAGAAAAATACCTTGCCCCACCACACAGCTGCTGGTGCCAGGAAAATGAGAAAATGAGGGGAGCTGTGTAAACACACCTGATCCTAGCCAGACCCTGCAGAGCCACAGCCTACTCACAACCCCACAAACAAAAACACATGAATCTTAGTTTTGTAAGGCAGTGGGTCTTCTAGTCTTCTAGACTTCTAGATTGTTTGCTATATAGAATCACTGGCAATAACTGAATGAAAAATACATTCTATAACAAGTTAATTTTTCTCAAGGCAATAATAATCATAACCCTCTCTATGCCAGTTTTTATCTGTGAAGCAGAAATAAGAACAACCTAATGTAAATGGTTATAGCAAGACACAAGTAAAATAAAATTATGAAATCTTTAGTTAAGGGTTGGCTCATGGACAAACACAATGTAATTTTTTAAGTATTTTGTGTATTTATATATTAATTTATGTATCTAGCTATGAATAGTTTTAGGTTCACAGAAAAATTAAGAGGAAGATGCAGATTCATACAGTATACCTGTCATGGTTTACGTCAGTGGCCCCCAAGCCTTGTACCTTTGCATTATGCATTTGTGATTGGTTCATTGTCTAGAGCTTGGATTGGGGGTGTGAGTGCTACATGCACCTAGGGGTGGAGCCAGAATGTGATGTAATGGCAGGAAGAAGGTGTGTCTCTCTCTCTTGCTGGTTTCCGCCTTGCTGTTTACAGCTGCCATGAACTGCAGCCCTGCCATGCCATGCTGAGTTGGAGCCAACTGAGTATGGACTGAAACCTCCAAAAACTGTAAGAAATAAACCTCTCCTTTCCCAACTTTGAGCATCAGATATTTTGTCTCAGCGATGAGTAAAAAGTGACTAAGACAGAATTTGGTACCGAGAGTGGGGTTATTGCTCTTATGTTGCCTTGCCATGTGACTTAAGAGCCTTGGAAATTAATTTGGAAAGTTTTTGAGAGACTGGCCAAAAGACAGTCCCTATATGCTGTAAACTATATTAGAGACTCTGGCTGGAACCTGGAAAATCAAAATACTGATGGAAATGCTGCCAATTAAGATGAAGCTTGGGAGGCTTCTGTTGGAAAAGACTGCAATGGCTGCTGGAGTCCAGGTAATATATTGTGCTTTAGCTGGAAGTTGGTCTTCATTTTGTTTGTATTTAGAGATATTACCTGGTGGCAGAAAACTTTAGTGCAGTCTACTGTTGGAATGGTAGCACAGTTACTTTTGACCAGATCTATGTTGGAAATTTAGAGCAAAGAGCCAGTAGAGTAAAAACATTTGGCCAAGAAGAAGGCTCCATTGGAACCGTGGATTGCAAAGATGAAACAGAGAACATGGTTGTTTAGAAGAATAGGACAATAGATAAATCAAGAGTACATTTGAATTGTAGGAGATCCTTACATTTTAGTCTTACCATGCCATGTTAAAAGTTAATGGGAAGCAAGGACTGTGATTGTAATTGTTCTTTTATTGTGATTTTAATGTTTATATGTTTGTAACCAGGTTAATTTATCAAAGTACTGTGTTTTAATGTTGAACCTTGGTCACCCTTTAAATGTTTTGCTTTTGGTGCAGGAATTAAGTGTAAAAAGAATGGTATACATGTAATTGTTGTATTAATGTAAATCTGAATAGAACAAGATGTGTTAAAATTCACAAATCTGCCACTAAGGACTATAGTTTAAGGAAATGTGTGTGGTTATTAAGTTGATCAGGGGTGGATTGTTATGGATTGAAAAGTGGTGGTCAACTTAAGGCCAGCTGGATTACATCAGCATGGAGCTGGGCGTAGATGTTTCACCTGAGGAAAGTTGCCAGCATAAATAGAGATGTGGAGAAGGAGAAGCAATTCACGTTAGTTGCATTAAGGCATTGAGGTGTTGAGACATTGTGGGTTCTTATACAAGTTGCTGTTGAGCCATTGGTTCTCCTGGAGAAGCTCTGATCTTCACATCGAGCATTGCTTCCTGGCTTCAGAGGGGAAGATGTGTGCTGCTTGGTCTCCAGAATGAACTCGCCATGCTGGCTTCCTGGCATGTACTCAACTGTGCTTGTCGTTGGAGGAGCTTGGGGCCTCTGTGTTGCTAAGGATGGCTGTGGTGCCTTTCAGGACAGCTCGGGAGTTGTTGTGAGTGTGACTTCTCAGCTACAGCGTAGAATACTCAGTCTACCAGCACAGCTCCTTCACCCTGCTGGCATAGACTTTCTGGCTTCCACCGCTGACTTTTGGGCCTTCCCAGCATGGATCCGTAAAAGAGACTGGCATGAGTCCTTCTTGTGGGCTCTAGACTTCCAGTTGGACTCGTGGGAGGCATTGTCATGAGCACTGGGTCTTTATCTGGACTCATATGGGACATTGCTGTGGGATTCAGGCCCTTGGCTAAATATTCTGTCTTTAGTGATGTGGATAGATTTCCTGCATTTTCTTATATTAAGCTTGGGTGACATCATAAAAATAGTATTGTAAACTCCATGTCCTTATTCTAATTGTTCTCTGTATAACCCATGACTACAACAGAAATTGGTACCGAGAGTGGGATCACTGCTGTGACTATACCAGACTATGTTTTTCAAGAAGCTTTGGAAATGGCTTGTGGGCCGAATTTGGAAAGGTTTGGATGTGTCGCCTGGATGCATAGAGCTGGAGCAGCTTAGGCTGTTCTGTAGAGGAGATTCTGGTCAGAGCTCAGGAGGCCAGAAGGCTGATAGAATGCCTGATGATAAAGACCAGGCTTGGGAGGTTTATGCTGGGAAGAAGGACTGCACTGGTTGTTGGACTCCCCTCGATGTGTGTAATGGCTTGGCATAAAGTTTGTCTTCATTTTGCTTATGCCCAGAGACTTTGCCTGAGACTGAGATTAAGAGCAATGGACTAATTAATCTGGCAAAGGATATTTCAAGGCAGTAGAATGTTGAGGCTGTGGCATGGCTATTGTTGGGGGCTTTTACCCAGCTTTATATTGCAAATCAAGAGCCAAGAGCCCAGCAGGATAATTTAAAATGCTGTGAGTTTGGCCAGAAGGAAAACCCCAGTAAAGCTGTGGATTGTAAAGATAGGGTCCAGACTTTGATTGCTGAGAAGGAACAAAGAGATAAGAAAGATGGCCAGGGGGCATCCCAGGAAGCAGCCAGTCTCCACCCTTCAAAACTGCAAAAGTGAAAGAATTTGCTCAGAGGAGAAAGCTGCAGAGCACTATGCTCCAGAATGGCGACGGAGGTCACATGAGGTTCTAGAATGGCGGCAGCCACATGAGGTTCCAGAATGGCGGCAGCCACATGAAGTTCCAGAGTGGCAGCAACATAGAGGAGCTTTTCCTCACAATCAGGTAAACAGAGCCCAGCGATCCAGGCAATCGACCCCTGCAGCCAAGAGAGAGAAAAGCCTGGCTACTGCTCCAACTGTCAGCAAACCTTGGTGGCATCCAAATGGTGCTGATTTTAGGTGCAAGGAAAATGCACAAATTCTGAGGGTAAGATGGCTTCCACCTCAATTGCAAAGGGCCTGGGAGGCCAAGCAGTGTGCCCCTGAGAGGGCAACAAGTAAAGATATAAGGGTGAAGCCAAAGGTGCAGTGGAGACCCCAGAAGTTTGGAAAAGTCAGGAACATGGATCATCCAAGCAAAGCTGCAAAAACCGAGCAGAGAGGGTTTAAGAGAGAAGCTGCAGGAGTGGAAATCCCTGGAAGTGCCATGGGGGTGGAATCACTCAAGCCTTTTGGAGCTTGCAACCAGATTGCTTCAAATGCTGAGCATGGAACTATAGGACTTAATGTTGGCCTGGCTGGATGTTGGACTTGCTTTGTTTCCAATGCTTTATATTCTCCTGTTTGTAACTTTGGGAATGGTAATGTTTGTCTTGTACCTTTGCATTTCAGAAATGTTTAACCTTGTTTCATTTGTACAGGGGGTTTACAGATAAGAGTTTGTCATAGATATTGGAGGAGACTTGGGACCTGGACTTCTCAGCAATGCTGAAAATGTCAGGACTTTGGCAGCTCTTGGAGATGGACTAAATGTCTTTAGTATATAAGATGTGTCTTTAGTATATAGGATGTGCGTGAGTCTTTGGGGGCCAGGGGTGGAATGTCATGGTTTACATCAGTGGCCCCCAAGCCTCATGCCTTTGCATTATGCATTTGTGATTGGTTCATTGTCTAGCGCTTGGATTGGGGGTGTGAGTGCTACATGCACCTAGGGGTGGAGCCAGGATGTGATGTAATGGCAGGAAGAAGGTGTGTCTCTCTCTCTTACTGGTTTCCACCTTGCTGTTTGAAGCTGCCATGAACTGCGGCCACACCATGCCATGCTGAGTTGGAGCCAACTGAGTATGGACTGAAACTCCAAAAACTGTAAGAAATCCTTTCCCAACTTCGGGCATCAGGTATTTTGTCTCAGCAATGAGTAAAATGTAACTAAGACAATACCCCATTCCCTACATATACATGGCCTCCTTTATTGTCAAAACATCACCCTTTAGAGTGGTAAATTTGTTCCAGTTGATGAACCCAACTAGGCACATGATCATTGCCCAAAGTTCATATTTTACATTAAGATTCTATCCTGGTGTTGTATACTGTATGGGTTTGGGCAAATATACAATAATATTATCCACCATTATAGTATCATACAGAGTATTTTATTTTATTTTACTTTATTTAATTTTTGCAGGACTAAGAATTGAGCTCAGGGCCTCACACATGCTAGGCAAGCACTCTATTGCTTTGTTACCTCCCCAGTCTTTGATCTTTTTTCTGTCTCCATAGTTTTACCTTTTTCAGAATGCAATATAAAACAAGTGATCGGGAAATAACAGTGAATGCTTAAAAAACAAAAATATTACAGTAAAAAACACATTTTTGGGGTGGCCCCCGAGATCCCACCACAGCCATGCTGGAATCCAGGAGGCTGCACAAAGAAGCCATTCGTCCACCCTCTTGTTGAGTGCCTTCCTGGGGCATGAGCCAGGAGCAGGCCCAGTAGTATTTCCTGTGAGCCTACCGGTGCATGGGCTTGGAAGCCAACACCCCCCCATACTGTTAGCAACTGGAGACAGAGGTCTGAGCATCTCTTGGCAGAATGATTGTAAGCAACACAGCAAATGGGGGGGGCTCCTCTCTTTTCTCTTTGAGAGCAAGTGTTGTTTTCTGTTTTGATTCATTATGATTAATTGCTTTACTCTTTTATTATTCTCTTTTGATTGATTTTATAATGTTCTGTCTTTGGTTTGAATTTGCTATACCTAATTGACTAGACAACTACTGTGAAGATAATGAGATATACTATGGTACCTATTACTGTTATCCCAGTAACCTGCTGTGAAGTTCTGTACCAAATTCACTGCACTGTCTCAATTGGCTTTGTTCTGTCTTGTTCTGATGTATTTCTACTACCTTCAAAATAAAATTTAAAAAATAAAATAAAATAAAAAAACACATTTTGAAGAAGTATGAGATAAGTATGTCCAAAGCAATGAGGAGCATGTTGAGGAAGATTAATAGTAATGTGTCATTTGCTGTCATACATCTTTTATTAAAACATTCACCATATTTTCTATCATACCTCATGACTGAAATCATACCATATATAATCCTTCCTGAATGTCATCTTTCACTTGGTAATTTGCACTTGTTTTCTCCATGTTTTGTCATGACTGACAGCTCTTTTGTTTTTACTGAGAACATTTCACTGTCAGGATGTACCTCAGTTTATTTAGCCATTTTCCTACTGAAAAACATGGTGGTTGCTTCCAAGTTTTACAGATTGTGAATAAAGCTTCTATGAACATCAGCATGCAGATTTTTGTGAAGATGTAATTTTTCAACTCTTTAGGGTAAAACCAAGGAGTGTGTTGCTGGCTACTGTAGTAAGAATATGTCTAGCTTTCCAGAAACCCCCAAAATACCTTTCAAATTATAGTACCATTGCATTCCCACAATAATGAACAGGAGTTCTTGTTGCTCTATGTCCCTGCCATAATTTGGCATTGTCAGTATGCAGGCTTGTGGCAGTTCTAATAGCCACACAGTAAGAGTTCACAGTGTTTTAACTGGGGTTTTCCTCATGACACATGATGCAGAGTATTTTTCAGATGCTTATTGGTCATCTGTTTGTTCCCTTCAGTGAGGTAGCTTAGGTCTTTGGCCCATGTTTTTAATTAGTCTGTTGTATTGTGTTTTAAGAGTTCTTGGTGTATTTGGGGTAACTGTCCTTTATCAGATACATATTTGCAAACACTGTCTCCAAGTCTGTGTCATGTCTTTTCATTGTTTTGATGGAGAATAAAATGTTGGCTTTAATGAAGTTAAGTTTATAAATTGTTTCATGTATCATGTGTTTTATGTCACATCCAAAAAGTTATTGCCAAAGCCAAGATCACCTAACTTTTCTCCCATACCGCCATCTGGAAGTTTGTGACCTACAAAGCAGATCTGATCTACTTTGACCCAATTTTTGTATTTTCGTGAAGGATGAAAAGTCTGCATAGATTTTTTTCAGTATGTGGATGCCTACTAGTTTTTATTTAATCTAGTGCATTGCCAAATAGATTTGTATTTTCTCCCCCAAATAGCATGGTTGAATTTCTAAGTACAGTTTCTAGTCGAGACTCCTAGGTTTTCTCTATCCCCTAATAGACTGCTACACAGGGGTGCATGTTTGAGGAGGTCCAGAAGACCAAACCAATTTAGGGATGAATGGCTGAAGGAAAAAAGAGAAAATCTACTTAGAGAATTTAAGGGGTGAAATATATGTGGGAGAATATTCAGGCCAGTATCCATAGATAAATAAGTAGTTGGGCCAACATCTGACAACTAATTAGGATCCTTTCTAACCCCTCCTTGAATTAAAATAAGCAAAACAAATCTAGGTAAAGTCCTCCTAGCATTGACAACTGGCTTCCAACAAAGCCTCTGAATTGTCTCATAACTCTTCAAAGTAGATGTTTGAAAGAAGCATCACTATATCCTAGGAATACAGAGGAACTTGTTAGAAATTATTACTGATTCTTCCAATTTCCTTTCTAAAGGACTCTGTTTCTTTTATTAAATTCAACAAAATTTTGACTAAAGTCAAAATAATTCTCCAAAATAGAACTACCACATGATTCAACAATCTCACTGTGATATGAAATCTTTATATCAGAACGATAACTGTACTCTCATGTTTGTTACAACACTCTTCACAACAGCCAAGATACAGAAACAGATGAATGGATAAGAAAAATGTATATATACACCATGGGCTACATCCAGCCATCAAAAAGAACAAAATTCTGTCATCCATAGCAATGTAGAGAAACTAGAGCTGATTGTGTTGAGTAAAATAAGACACAGAAAGATAACTAGCATATGTTCTCAGTCACTTCCAGACACTAAAAAAGGTGATCTCAAAGAATGGCACAGTGGTGTCCAGAGACTGGAAATGGAAAGCAGGAAGAGGGATGGAAAAAACTTAGACAAGGGGCACAGAAACACAGATATGGAAAATTTGTTTCCAGTTTTCTATAGCACAGTAATTATTAGTTATAACAATCTGTGATATATTTCAAAATATCTAGAAGAGTATAGAAATTTCTAATGCATACAAATGATGGACATTTGAGACAGAAGTACTGCATACCCTGATTTGATCATAATGTATAAATGCATCACATTATCATACCGTACCCATGAAATATATACAAATACTGTATATTAATACAAATAATTTTAAAATTAGGTAGAATTGCATTTTAACCCCAAGAAATAGGCCCCTGATGAATTAGAAAGTACTATGGCAACTGAGTAATGAAGGGAGAGGAAAGGAAAGAGAAGAGAAGGTTCACAGGGCCCTGCAAAGCACACCAAATATCTGTGCCTTATTTTACCTGATGGCCAAGCCCATCGCTGCAGCTGAATCAGGACAAAAGCATGGAAGGATTTAAATTGGTCTCTGAAGAACCCAAAAAGTTGTAATTCCTTCTCGTAGAAAAAGCAGTAGGGCAAAAGTTTTCTTCATGCTCTACATCTCAAGGTCTAACTCCTGCAAACCTGTATGTCTACTCTGAAAGAATTTAATGTTTTTCCTATAAAAAGATGGAAGTGTGTTTATTAATCACATATTATGTTCTGTGTTAGGAAGACTTACAGCATTATAAAGTAGGTACAAGATGGGCTCCATGAGCATATAACAAGTGCAATCAATTAGGGGCCTGCTCTCAGCAGGCTGTGTTGTTAAGAATTTTGAAATATTTAATTATTTTATCTCCTGAGTAAGCATTTTATAAGTGAAATATAATGGGACAATGGAGCAGAAATGGGACAATGCGTATGAACAGACATGTACAAGTGTCGGCTGAAACCTACCCTGTTAGTACATAAGCGTTATGCTTATATAACACGTACCTTTCACTTTTGGTCTCACTAAAATCCAACAGTGAGTCTACCATGACTCTGTGCTCATGTTCCACATTAATACGTCGATGACTGAGTGGAGTTCACGTTTTCCCTTTCAGCCAGGACTTGCTTGGAGCACTAAAAGAAGGTAAGTATGTTCTAGGAAACACAAACATCAAAGGAACCACATCATGTTACTTCCAGTACCACTGGTGCCAAATATGATGACTCTGGAGAAATGGGAAAGATAAGACAAGGTACGGTTCCTCCCATGGTTATCAGTTATCTGAAACAGAGTTTTAGACAAATATGCAGCACATAAAGAAGTAAAATAGAAGGTTAGTTTTATACAGTTTTTTCATATCAGTCTGTCAACAACGAAATGCATAATGTATGCCACAAACACAAAACACCACTGACTCCACGTGAGTTAAATGCCTCTAGGTTTGCATTTGTAATTACATCATGTGTGATTGAAGGATACAGTGAATGTTTACTTTTTTAATGAATAGGGTAAAAGATGCATTGCCATTAATTTTCCTCAAAACACTCCCCCTCACTTTGACTTCACTTGACCCATCATCCCTGTCACTTTCTGAAAGCAATTCTGGCATCCTCTTGTGTCTTTACAATACGTGATCAAAAGTACACTGAATGTTACTGCCCAGTGCCATCTAATAGAAAGTGACATCATAAAAACACTACTACATGCTGTCATCTACCTTATTCACTGGTCCTGGCACTGTGCAGCTTGAAGCTCTACCCCAAAGTCAAAATGACCATAAAAAGCAAATGTTTTGAATTGATTCAGGACATCTAGATAGCCGTGACAGCACAACTGAAGACACTCATGAAAGAAAACTCTCAGAACTGCTTCAGAAAATGGCAACAATGATGGGATAAGTGTATTCAAAGTCAGGAGGAGTGTTTTGAAAAGAACTAGTGCTAATAGTGTCTTATCCCATAATAAATTTTTAAAAATTTAAATATTTTTCCATCATACCACATGCATTGTTTATACATCTCAATATGAAGACAAATGGTAAATGAGCCTAATATTTAAATTACTAATTTTTCTGAACTTATAACCATTAAATCGTTATGCCTTAAAAGTAATAAAATGTTTTCAGATGAAAAAGATCTACTAACCTACCCTCCTTTTTACCTTCTTACATTCTTTTTGTGCTACCAAGGACTGAACGCAGGGACTCACACATGCTAGGTAAGTGCTCTACCACTGAGCTCCATTCCCAGCCCTTTTCCTGCTTTGTGACCACAGAACCTAACACTTTCATTTTGCTCTGGGCACTACAAATTCTGTAGCTAGCCCTGAAAATGAGCCAATACTCTCATCTATGTATGAAAAAAAGAGATTCAGTGAAATTAAACAGTTTTCTTAAGATTATGGAACTAGCAAAAGGAAGACACAAGATTCAAACTGAAATTTGACTCCACGAAGATTCTGCTCCTCTACCATCCAAAATTGCATTCAAAGTGCAGGTGGGGAAAGGCTGAGTGGAAAGTACAAGCTTGGGAACCGAGCTTGGTATTTCAACTCCTGTCTAGACAGAACTGTTTGAAGTAAATATGTGGATTAAGACCAACACCACATAACACAAAGTGGCTATAAAGTTAAGAAGGTTGTTTTAGGAAAGTAATTCTATCACTAATCTGTGATCTGGTTTGTCAGGTCCATGGATTTGATATCCTCAATTTTGATAAAAGTCCATCGTGCCCTGTAAGACTTTCAATTCTCTCTCAAGCCCTATTTTTTCTAAATCCTACATATTTCTGTTTCATATAATGAGTCACATAAAATTATTTATTTAGATTTTATACTAAGTCATAGTGACTTACTAAGAAATTATGCTAATGTGACTGCAATCCCTATTTGTCTAATGACTTTTTCCCAGTTCCTCTTTTCAAGCACCATGTCTCAGGCTGGCCTTGAACTCACTTTGCAGCCCAGCCTGGCCTCAAACTCACAGCAATCCTTCTGCCTCAGGCTTGTAAGTGGTGGGATTACAGGTGTTCACCACCACACCCAGCTATAGGAACATCTTTTTCTTCTTCTTCTTCTTTTTTCTATCCACTAATGGTCAATGAGAAAGTTATCTTTAACACACCTTCAAGAAGAAATGTGTTTCAAAAACCAGAAAATACAATTAGGATAAAGATCTTTTATTTTATCCTCACCCCACACATACACACACACACACACACACACACACACATCTTATTTGCTTTTTCTCTCTAAAAGTAAGGAATTGCTGCCACAGCTAGTAATTAGAAGTATTTTTGCCAAAAATTTTTATGAGAGCAACTCTTCCTTTGCAATTTTCAGGGACTTGGGTACATTTTATACATATTTCCAGACATAGACACAAACACTGCTGTCAAGAAAATTTCCTCTAAGAAAAATAGAGCAGAGATGTTACTGACAGAAAAACAATGAGTTCTTCAATGATTATAATTTCTGTAATATATTTCTCAGAGTGTAGGAATAACACTACATAAATATTCTTATGTAAAAAACTTGAGCAGGCATGCATAAAAATAAACTGTATTCATGGGTTTAAAAATTATACTAGATGGGGAGAAGTCAAGATGGCCACCCAGTAAGCAACAAAATACAAAGCCTCCCAGAAGAAACAACTCATATGCCAGAATAAAACACCCTGGAGAAATCCAGACAGAGGGAGATGGATCCTCTTGACATAGGAAGAAATTAAAACGTAAAAAAGCTCGTCAAATACATTGTGACTACAACTGGAACAGCTAAAAATTACAGGACACAGTGTTCTCATGGCAACCCACCAAGTTTGCACCAGCCTGAATTTGCACCAGCTTGAATCATCGCTGGCTGGCAGAGCTGCCCAAACTCATTCCCGCCGCTATTCACAGGAAGCACAGCAGTGCTGAAGTTGGGGGTTGGTGAGCCTAACTGAGAGTGGGGCAAGCAAAGGGACCTTCATTAATACACAGTCAATGCTGGGAATGAGACACCCCCACACGGGAAGGGTGCGAACAAATGGGCGACGTGTTGGAATCTGGCAGGAGGAGACTGAACTGGGAATGACAGTGACTTCAGTTGGTTGCTCCCTCCCCAGAGCACATTCATGGGATTTGCTTGGACTGGGCCATGCTCCTAGCCGGGACCCCATGAGCCATCCCAAATCAATTCCCTGTGCCTAGCACATACTAACTGAGTGAAGGCCCCCGAACTTTGGCTCACCCAGTAGGAAGGGGCAAGCATACACAGCCTGCTTACACTTCAGTGACAAGAGCAGGCAGGAGAGGGTGGAGGTCCCTCTCCAGCATGCTTCAGAGGAAACGTGGCCAACAGGGAAGGGGGCTGGGACCTGCACTGTAACCTGTGTGGAGGAAGCCAAGGCTATGACAGGAGAGAGAGGCGGGAGGAGGCCTCCAGCCCAGAACCCTGAGAGCCCTGATCCAGGAGAAGGAAAAACAAGGGAGACTGAGGGCTACAAACACGCAATATCAGACATGGCTTCAATGGACATTAAGAGATATCTTCAGGACCTTGTAGACGAGCTCAAAACTGAAATATTAAATCAGGTAAAGCAGGATATGAGTAGTGTAATAAAAGAAAAGCTCTCAGGAAGCATCTCTCAGGATGGTACAGATGAAAGAAGGGAGGAACACAAAAAAAGGAGAGAAACATTCAATAAAAAATATAAAGAAAATATAGAATACATGAAGCAGATTCAAAGAGACTACAAAGAAATTAAAAACTCCATTGAAAGCTGGCAAAACTCCTTAAAAGAAACTAAGGATAGACTATCAAAACTTGAAGACAAGTTTGCAATGTGTGATCATGAAAGAAAAGATATCTTAAAAATAACAAGGAAACAGGCAGTAACAATACAAAGGCTAGAAGATGACAAGAGAATCTACAATTTAAGAATAAGAAATGTGAACAAAGAAGCAGGAATACATACAGGTGAATTACAAAGGCTATTCATGGAAATAATTAAGGAAAACTTCCCAAGCATGGGAAAAGAAAATGACATACAGGTATATGAGGTATACCAAACTCCAGCCACCTACAACCAAAACAGATCTATACCCAGACATATAATAATCAAGATACCAGAAATTCAATAAAAAAAACAGAATATTAAAAGCTGTCAGAGAAAAGAAACAGATTACCTATAAAGGTAAACCCATCAGGATCACGGATGACTTCTCGACGCAGACTATCATATCAAGAAGAGCTTGGAGACAAGTATTCCAAGCCCTGAAAGAAAATAATCTCCAGCCCAGATTGATGTATCCTGCAAAACTGTCACTAGAAATTAATGGAGAAACAAGATGCTTCCATGACAAACAGGGACTGGGGGAGTTTGTGACTACCAGTCCAACACTACAGAGAATACTGATGGACATGCTAGAGAGAGAAAAAAAAATATCAGGATTTTAGGAACAGTGGCAGAAAGGCCTCAATGAGTAGGGCAGGCAGTAGAATGAAGGAGAAAACTAGACAAACAAAGGCAGAAAAATAACATAGCAGAAATGAGGCAGAGAAGTATAACTAGAATCTCTAACATAGATGGCCTTGATACACTATATTGTTAATAGTGCACCAGGATTTAAAACACACATTACTCACACTACTCTGCTTAGATGGATTATATTCTGTTCCAGTCATTCTACCTGTACTAGATTTGAGGGCACAGACAGTAATCCCAAAAATAATAGGATATAGTATGGTAATAAGCCTTAATTTACTATTAACTTAATATAAAGCTCTATAAAACCTACACTGTTTTACCATGACTGATCATAATCAAATCTGGTCTGTTAGATCGCTGTTTTGTATTGATAGATTTTATTCAAAGCTGTTATGATTGATAGTATCAAGTCTGAGAGTATAGGCAACTGCACTGAAGATGACAAGATTCACTAGAATATCCACTCTGGTTTGATTATTACCTCCCTTTGAAGTTTTATACTGTCTACAATGTTTTATTTTTACTAATATTGTTATGTACTGCTATATTCAATTATACTGCTATATTCAATTATGCCTGATGATATAGACAATTCTATTGAAGATAATGGGAAAAACACAGTGATCATTGTAGATCACCTTGTACTGTGGTTTTATACAACTTATTGGTTTCACGTTTTTACAGGAATTTGTTTTATCTTGCTATGTTTTGTTTTTCCCTCTAATATAGAAAGGATAGAAATACATGTAGAGATTCATGTATGCGTAGCTGTTTATACTCTCACTGTTTGAATATCTACTTTGTGTGCTTTAATTTTGTAGTTTGAACAACTATTTCTAAGAGGACAATATGTAATTTATCAACTAGTGATTTCTTGTTTATCTTTTTTTTAAAATTCTGTATTATCTCTACCCTTTACATGTTTTTGTTTCTCTTTAAATAAAAAAATTTTTTTTAAGTAAAAGGAGAAATAGAAAGTGCGCTAAAGGATATAGCATTTATGTTTAAGTGTGTAGGATTGATAACCATGTTGCTAAGTTGTTATTGGATCATTGAACTTCTTTGCAGCCTCACTGTTTGAATGTCCACTTTGTATGCTTTAGTTTTGTAACTCGAACAACTATGTCTAAGAAGACAACATGTAATTTATCAGCTACTGATTTTTTACGGTTTATTTTTTTTCTGAAATTCTGTATTGTTTCTACCCCTTTTTCTGTTTTGCTTTTTTCCTCTTTAAATAAAATTTTTTTAAAAATTATACTAGATGAAGTCCTAAAAATACTCCTTTTGATTTTTGAAGTCAGGTGTTCTCACTGCTAATCAAAGGGAGAATAACAGGAAAAATGGAAGGCACAGGGACATACCACTCAGGTCTTGCAGACCCAACAAAATACATTATATAATTGCAATACATTTCTAAATAAGAAGAGAAACTTTAATTCTCCTTCTAAAAATTGTTCATCTGGTCTCCACAGTTCAAGAGCAAAAAAAAAAAAAACAACTCACATAGAAAAAAATAGTACATTTGATGGTTAGTTTCAGGTGTTAACCTGACTGGAGTTTCCTAGGGAACTCGCAAGGCATTATTGTGGGTATGTCAGAATATGCAGAAATAAAAGACATTGCCATTTCTGCCTTGTTCCATTTTGGATTTCTGACTATAAAATGATGCCAGTCTCTGTGTCAGGAGGATACCAAGCAGCCAACTGAGAGACTCGAGAAGAAACGAAGGCCTACCATTATTAAGGACTGACTTGGCAGCACAGAACAAACTGCTTCGGAAGCAAATTCGGCAGCCTCTTTCCAGCTGTTCAATGACTACAGTCTAGAGTTGTATCTTCATTACAAGCTCATGTGAGACACCCAACTAGAGGTATCCAAGAGCACTGCCCTGAATTTCTAACCATAGTAACTTTTAAGTTAACTACAAATGACTGAGTTTGAAGTGACAGCTTGGAAGTAATCGGTTAAAGAGAAATAAGAAGCTAATAACTGGCCTCGATCTGATGGGTGCCTTCTGCACAAGACATCTACATTTTGGTGAGATTAGAAGGAACACCTCCTGTGCTTTCCAAGTTAATAAAGTTAATTTTGTATTACATTGCATTGTTGTCATCGCAGACTACTGTCCCACCATGGCTGTCCCCTAGCTGTTTCACATCCACCACGCCCCTTAAGCAAGTCTGACAAGACAAAAACATGACTTAAAAATGGCTTAATTTGGAGATGGCAGAAAGATGCACAGGTTGTCCTCACCCCCATAAGTCAGTATAAAAGCAGAGTTTTTCCACAGGTTCTCTTAGACCAGAGCTGGCTCATATTATGAGTTTGTTGACAGCTCACTGTCCTGGCTGGGATACCTCAAGTACCCTGAAAACATTGGACAGACAGTGTTCCTCTCCAATAACAAATAAATAGTAAACTACCATCTCTCAAAAGTCATTTTCATTGGTTAAAGTTTTCCCCTCACATTCTTTCACGTCGGGATTCCTCATTATCTTTTGAATGCTTCCATGTGTCGTTTGGTTTATTTGTTACCCTCTACCCAGATCTTCATTAATATTGCAGGGTTACAGTATCTGCTCCCAAAAAATGACCAGGTTCATCTTAGATTTCTTTTGCTAGAAAAAATCACATGAATCTTGCTGATGATTTTCCAAGATTCTACTGTATCACTGTGCTAGGGAGAGAAGAGATACTATTAAAACATCTTTAGAAAATCATATATCAAAATGTTGTTTCCTGAGAACACTCTTAGAACATTAAGGAAGCATTTTAAATTTATAGAATTTAACCTACAACTCCAGGTACTACTGAATAAAAAAAACAGGGGAAATAAACTGGATTGTAAAGATATATTGCCACAGAATTTCCAAGATTATCACCAAACTAGACTGAAGAATGTACATAGGGTCAAAATAAAACATCATAAATATTTTCTTTTTGTACATCAACAAAACCTCAATTTTTAAAGAAAAAATAAGATACTCATTCATACACACAAAAACTCTCAAAGGGGGAAAATACTGTCTAATAGAAAAAAAGAAACACTTTGGAAGGACTGAGAATTCTGGAAGGAAGTGATTCTCATCCAGAAAGGCCAGGTTTCCATAGTATCTAACATCACATCCTTACACAAATTTCCACTGAGCATAGTCCAGGCATTCACCCTACTGGAGAGAATTCTGTGATCTCCTCTGTGAAGATCAACAAATTCTTCACCAACAATTCACCAGTCTTTCTTTAAGTATAAATTGCTAAAGCCACAATGGTCATAGCTTTGACTGATCATACTGGAGAGAATTCTGTGATCTCCTCTGTGAAGATCAACAAATTCTTCACCAACAATTCACCAGTCTTTCTTTAAGTATAAATTGCTAAAGCCACAATGGTCATAGCTTTGACTGATCATTTTTTGAAACGGAAGTTTTATGCTTTGCTCTGATGAAAATGCTTACATATGATGGAAGATATTCCATATGTATGGCTGCTATTGGCTTCACAATCCAAAGCTCTTTGTTTTTTGCCCCAGAAAGGTCATCAGTTACAGTTTAAAGGGAGCTAGAATTCAGGAAGACCAGGTTTCTGTAATTCTGTCACAACACATCTCTATACAAATTCTGCTAAGGAAAGTCCAAGGATTGCCAGCTCTCTAAAGAGAAACCAATGGCCACATCTCTGAATGCCAACAGTTCCATTTGCTAGCTTCCAGAGTGTTCAGCATCCTTCCCAGGTATCTGTAAGCATCTGAAGGTTGATGACAGGGCAGTTTCAGAAAGCGAGCTGGCTATACACTAGGGCACTTTGATTCTCCTCCCTGTAATATCTTACCCCCCAGAAACTAATGTGAGTGCATTCTAATGGAGATTGCAGCGTTCATTTTCAGCTCCCAGCTTTCCAGCCTTCTCCCCATGGATCTCCCACCAATGCACATCACAGAGAAGAGGCTACGGCACAGAGACATGGGCCTCCAGAGGGAAGACCATGAGCTCAATTTTATCAGGCCACCCACAGGTGATTTGTCTCTAGATCAATAATTCTCACCAGATATCAAACTCACAACAGCATTACTCCTAACCCAAGTGGTAGTGTACTAACTTACAATGGGAAAATTATGGGAAGTGGACCAGACATTGCTCAGAATGTTAAATATACTCAAGAAGCCAAGTTAAAATTCAATGATTATTTTATGAAGGTAGAATCAGAAGAAAGATCATTGAATATTCTCACAGAATACGTCCACAGAACTGTGGAGCTGAAATTAAAATCCATATCCTTTGTAGGAATTTCTGTCAAAAGAACTAGTCAAGAAAATCAGAGCATCCTCTTCCTAAACCATCTTACATATACTGACAAATCCTTAGCAGTCCAACTCGCCTGTTCTAATAATCATGATGTCAATAAAAGTTTCAGTTATTATAATTTTATCTCAAGCCAGAGGTTATAATTAGTTTTCAACTTTACAATCTCTTCATGAGCTATTAGGTCAAACTCTTATATGCCAGTTCTTAGCCAAATCATATGTTAAGAGTCTCACAGAGAACTCATTCCCATGTATTTGTGTTCATCTCTTCAATTCCAAACAAGAACATTTGCTTGATGACACAGAACTCTGAAAATATAAGCTCTCAGAATACTTTAAAACTTTCCTCTCAATAGACTCCCTGTTAATTACTGATGTCTTAGTCGTGGTCCCATCACTGGACACAATACCCAATACCCACAACTTAAAGGAGGTCTAATTTATTTTGGCTCAAGGTTTAAGACCATAGTTGGCTGGTTCCAAGGCAGAGAGGAGGAAAAGCTACTCAACCCATTAATAGCCAGGAAGCAGAGACAGAAGGGAGGTGCTGAGGACAAGAATACAGCCTTCTAGGTCACACCCCCAGTGACCCACCTCCAACCAAGGCCTCCAACCAGTAGCAGTTAGAGCTACTGAACTCATCAATTGATGAACCCACTGGTGAATATACCAAACCCAGGATCGTATCAACCTCTAAACACCTGAGGCTTTGGGGAAATATTTTAGATGTAAACTATAACAACTGGCAAGTTCATCGAGTTTAATAATATTATCTAAAAGTCATCCTTTCAAGAGAAAGTAAGGCCTGGGCATGGTGATGCATGCTTATAATCCCAGCACTCAAGAGGATGAGACAAGAGGATCACCAGGAGTTCCAAGACACCCAGGGCTTCACAGTGAGCTTAAGGCCAGCCCAAACTACAATAGCAAGACCCTATCTCAAAAACTCCAAAAGAGAGACAAAAGATGTGATGCTTTCTGTAGCTGTTGACATATCTTCAATCAATCACCGTAAATTGGTAAAGCCTGAAATGTTAGTAGTTTCCAGGGGTCTTTAACTAATAATAACAAAACTATAGCAGTTCTTCAGTGAGTCTAAGCAACCCTGGAGTTTATCCTCAGTTTTCAGGGACACCATTGATAGACACTGTTCCTAAAACATCACTTCACCATCAGAAACACCTGATGATCTGCCACAACGACACAACCCGCTGTGCTGTGGCACTGCTGGAACTCACTTGCAAACAAAGCCATCTGTTTGTCTATCCCTCTAAATGCTTCTCCCCATACTGATATAAAACCACATTGGAACAGACCAATCAGGAAAGTTGGCACGCTTTTGCTTTTCACTTCTTTCCTCCTCCTCCTCCTCCTCCTCCTCCACCTCCCCTCCTGTTCCTCCTCCTCCGAATTCTTAGCTCAGCAGCTTTTTCCTCTAGAGAACTAATTCACTTAATGTCTGGTAATCAGTTTAAAGTGTAATCCTTCCCCATGGATTCAGAATTTTGGCCAGGTAAAATGCCTGCCTAGACATATTTCAGGCTTCAGGGCCCTCTCATATAGTCATGAATTTTAAACTTTAGTATGTATAAGAATTAACAGCTTATTTAAAATGCTATTCCCTAGTCTCCTACAGATTTTCAATCGATAAATCTAAGATAGGGCCTGTGAACTTGATTTGGAACAAACACAGCCCCTATCCCTCGTGTTGCTGATGGAAGCAATCCAAAAACCACTCTGAGGAAGTGTCATAAAAGGAGGTAACTTGCACCTAAAAGAAGTTCACACTCTCAGAAACTACTAGCACATGCAGCTCTAGCTTCAATCCCTTATAACTGCACCTGTAATTACAGTTATTTCATTTCCTCGCCCTTCGCAATACCCTGCTGCTCACCCTGCAAACCCACACACCAAATGATTCATCTCTTCAACAGACAAAATAAATTGCACCTTGATTCAGATGGCCTTCATTTTAAAGTCAGTCTTTTGTTTTCAGGCTCTCAGAGTTGTTTTAGTGACATATGATCTATACGCCACGGTTTCTGGCTTGAGGCTCTTTCCAATTCTGTTCTTTCAGCCTTGTCTGCCCACCAAGATTTCCAAACTTGAAAGGCTGATCATCTCCGATGACTACAGAGCCTCACCCACTGGCCATTCTGCTGACCCACAGCTGTGATGCTGACCTCTCTGAGCCACTGTTTTTCCAGAGGTGCTTAATGGATCACTTTCACCTTTTAAAATCTAAGTACTTGGGGACAGAACTCAGAAATACACATGTTTAATAAGTTTCTCAGGTTTATTCAATCTAAAAACCACTGGCATTGAACAGTTTCTCAAAACTGTGTCATGATTTAATATATATATATATATATATATATATATATATATATATATATAACCTAGGCACTGGGAATAAAATAGTTTCCCAGAGCTCATCAGCTGGGGAGTCTGATTAGAAAGAAGTAGACTATGTTTCTGACAAGTATTTCAGGTAATTATAATAATCAAATTTGGAAAATTTGGCCCAGAGTAAGAATGAAGAAATACTTCAACATCAGTATCTTTATTACAATTTTATATTAGGTTGAACATCTAATCTGAAAGAATGAAGCTAGCAAATACCAAAGAAGTCATCGTCAGAAGATAAAGTACAGTTTAACAAGGAGCCTTCTTCCATTTCTCACATGGAAATATACTAAGTGATTATAAACAGATTTTTAAATACATGAGTCCTTAAAACTACTGTTGGGAGAGATTTTTCCTCATCCTTTTAAAAATGAATCACTTCAATTCTTTATATTATGCTTCAAATTTTAGTCTTGTAAATAGCATTTAATAGGAAAAACTGGGGGCAGGTATACTACAAATATAAGTGTAAGCTATGGTATTCATCTTTGAAACACTATCCCACATACATATCTACTGTGAAAGTTTGTTTTATTCTAAATTAAATATTGGTGGCCCAGGTCTTGCTCATAATTTCAATGCATCTTTCATAAGTCCCTTATTCATGATTTATTTTTAGTAGCACAAATAAATCATTTGTTCCCTAAAATAAGCACTGAGGGTGCATGCAGGGGTTTAAATTTGGGATACATAAATCCAGCCACCTGCTAGCCTTCCTCTTGCAAGCTGTTTAACAATAATAAAACTACAAAAAAATTCTAGCTTTATGTATTGCAATCACTCTGTTACAAAATTTTTAAATATTGAGAAATATAGCTAGAAATTGAAGGTGGAAAATGCTAAGTGATTATCACTTTGTGCACATAACAATTTCAAACTTGTCTCTTTGGTAGGCTCAGTTTTGGGCATTTAAAAAACTAGCAATTTTTATAGCCTTACCTTGAGACAGCAAGGCTGAAGGAAAAAGGCACTTGGTCTGGAAGGACTTAGACCTAAGTTAGAACATTGGCTGACATTCACCACATGCGTGACCTTGGATAAATGACAAAATTTTTACACCTGAATTGTCAGTGACCTTGAATAAATGACAAAATTTTTACACCTGAGTTGTCATTTAAGAAAAAGATAGCAGCTATTTCTACCATAATGTGACCTATTACTACCATGAAGAGTTGTTCTGTTTTAAAATAATAAATTATTTATGAAAATGCTCCATAAACCAATATATGTTGATATCAGCATTTCCTGAGATCTGCGCCATGTTGGAACTGGGGGCACTGGGAAAACAGGCAGCCAGCTCACTTCTCTGGTGGGCTGCTGTGAGCATACCGGTGCACAGGCTAAGAATCAAACATCCATCTCATCCCCTCCCAGAGATCTGAGAGTCAGAGATCTGAGCATCTCTTGCAAGTTTGACTATATGCAATATAGCAAATAAAGGGGACTTTCTTCTGCCATCTCTTTGAAGGCAAATATTTTTATCCCTGTTTTACTCTGTTCTGATCAATGGTATTGCTCTATTCAATATTCTGTTTTTATAATTTCTGTATTTCCTTCAATATTGCTCTACCTGATTGAAGGAACAACTATTGTGACGAAAACCAGATGTACTATTGTACCTATTGCTGTTGTCCAACCTGCTGTTAGGTTCTGTACCAATTTCACTGCACTGCCTCAGTTGGCTAGGTCCTGTCTTGTTCTGCTATATTTTACTACCTTCAAAATAAAATAAATAAATAAATAAAGTAAAATAAAATAAATAATAAGAAGAAAAAATTTTAAAAAGTAAATAACAACAACAGAACAGATCAGTAAGGTACTGAGCAACCTGAAACATGATATAACTAAACAGATAATGGACTTAAAAAGCAAAAGGAGGAAAAGAAAGTGCTCTAAAGGATATAACTGCATGTATCTTTAAGTGTGTAGGACTGATAACCATGTTGCTAAGTTTTTGTTGGATCAGTGAACAGAACTGTTCGCAGCCTCACTGTTTGAATGTTCACTTTGTATGCTTTAATTTTGTAACCTGAACAACTATATCCAAGAAGACAATATGTAATGTATCAACTAGTGATTTCTTACTGTTTATTTTTTTTAATTCTGTATTGTTTCTACCCTTTTTCCTGTTTTGATTTTTTCCCTCTTTTTAAATAAAATTTAAAAAAAAACAGTATATGTTATCTTCCAACTCTGCCAGATTCAATACGATAACACAAAAACATTTTTTTACAGAATAGTTTCATCCTTCCTCTGTTACACAATATTGCACCAATCAAAGCTTTTTCACCAGCACATCTGGAAAATTCAGAAATGTTTAGGCCCATTTGGCCTCTGACACTATTCAATGCCAACATCAACTACAGGTTTAGGGACTGAAAGCATCAAAATGCCTTGCCCAGGCCTCTAAAATACTCTCCATCTGAAGCATCTCCTGCCATTACTATTCAAGGCTTAACCACAGAAATAGAACTTAAACTAGTAACTGTAACTATCCCCGGGCCCAGAGAGCTGCTGCCGCAACCCCTTCTTCCTCACTTTCAATTGCTGCTATAACAAATTACCATAAACAGAGTTACTTAAAACAACATTTATGGCCCGGTGTTGTGGCTCACACCTGTACTCCTAACTACTCTGGAGGCTAAGGCAGAAGGAATGTGAGTTTGGGGGCCAGCCTGGACAACTTAGCAAGATCCTGTTTCAAAAGACAGAAGACAGACAGACAGACAGATAAGGCTGAGAGTTCAGCTTAGTCATAGGCTGCGTACCTGACACATGTGAGCTTCTGTGTCCCCAGTACCACACACACACACACACACACACACCACTTATTTTTTTTACTCATGGAGGTTAGAAGTCTTAATGATGCTTACAGAGTGTCTACTGGAGTATGTTACTTTTCCTTTTCCAGTTTCTAGAAGCCACTTGCATGCCCTGGCTCACTGTCCCTTCCTCTGTCTTTAAAGCCAGAAGCACAGCATCTTCACATCTGTCCTTTTGGGAGGCCATCATTCAGTCTCCCACCCCTGACCGATCAACTCTGTCATCTGAGACTATCTCAAGCTCAGCTGCACAGTGTGAGCCTGTCTGCCTAGATCCCCATTATATCTGCCCTCTGCAAAAAAAAAAAAAAAAAGGATGCAGACATCTTTTATTTTAAAGAAACTGATTGCTAATTGCTTGGAGGAGTTAATCAGGACTACAGAAGTATTAAATGAGTAACACTACAAAGAATGGCAAAACATTACAAAATCAAAGACCACAGTGAATGAAGAGTTTAGACTTTAACGGTCACAGGACCTGAGTCACAGTCCTGTTATCAGCTTGTGCCTGGCCTCAATTTTTTTCATGCTGGTTATTGTCACAGATTACCACAGTCAGTCTTTAAAACTATTCCAGCCCAATCAGTCTCTTCTGGAAGAAAAGAAGTAGATAGTATCATCTCCAGAATTGAAAAGAAATGGCTAGATTATGTGTGAGGATCTATAATGTCTTGGTCTCGGAAGCAATGCTGCCTGATCATTTGCATAAATTCTCAGTGTATGTAAAGCATTAGAACAGTCCCTGGTGCACAGGATGAAATAAGCAAACACTGGCTTTGTTGTGATGATGGGAATTTCCACACAGTCATCCAAGAAATAATTATAATGGTTACTTTTAATGCATCAACTTGACTGGACCAAAGGCTTCCCTTTGAGCTGGGATTCTAGCTTCTCTTACTCCTGGACATCAGATCCCCTGGTTCTCAAGCCTCTGAACTTCACTGCAGCCTCTCTTTCTTGTATTTCTTGGACTGAGATTAAAAAATTGTAGATGACATATCATGGGACTTCTTGGTCTGCATAACCTTCAGAGCATGAGCCAATTTCCATAATAAAATATTTATATATTTTAGATGTATTGGCTGTTTCACCAGAGAACACTGATTAATAGCCAAGACAGAAGTACGCCTGATTATATTAACATACAAATACAGAGTAAAGATAATTACAATTTGTTTTTCTTATTTTATTTTAAAGAGAATAAAACCAAACAAAATAAAACAGAATAAAGCCAAGCAAAAAAACCAGAATGCGATACAGGACTTCAAAACAAGATAATAGGAAATCAACCATGGTTACCATAATGCCTCCTGCTGTCTCCAGAATTCCTGCCCATATCATCAGATATGATAAAAATCAAACAAAACAGAACAGAATAAAACCAATCAAAACAGGACACTGAAAAAAACAAAACAATAAAATGGAACAAAACAGTGAGAACAATACTGGATTTCAAAAACATGACTTAAGGAAATCCCCCCATATTTGCTATATTGAATATTGTTATCTGAAAACAAATGAACAAAAAAGCAAAATCAGATATATCCACAGAATATAAAAATTTATTCTTCTGGTCTATATATATCACAGGTTGCAATTAATTTAAATATCCAGCAGTAGGGAATAGTTAAATGCACTGTATTTCCACCCTGATTTCCCTTCAATGTTTTCTAAGGCATTTAAAGTCATTAGAGAACTTCCAGGAAGATGGTAAAGTGGTGAGCGGCAGCAAACCAGGCTGTCTGAGATCCTGAGATGCTGGGAAAAGCAACTTGGGGAAGAGGAGAGAAGTGGATCCCAGGACACAGGAAGGACCTTAGAGGAGAACTGGAACCCATGGGAAGAGCGAAGAGAGAGATCTCAATGCAGAAGAGGGAGATGGCAAACAGCTTTCTCCCTGACTCCTGGCTCTCCGGTGGCTCACATCTACAGAAGCACAATCATGGTGCCTGACTCCAGAGGCCTCCACAGAGAAACGCACCAGTAGAACACAGCACTGGATGCTGTGGGCTACAGTGGCTGATGAGTGATCCCAGTCCAAACATTTCCAGGAGAGGGCAATTGGCCAGATGCCATTTGGGGAAGGGGCCAGCTGAACCTGAGACTCAGAGCAGCCATAGACTGGCTTCATCTAAGGATTCCCCATGTCAAGGTGAAGCAAAACTGTGGGACATGTCCAGGGTCAAGGAGCTAAGTTCAAACCAGCGAGACACACCCACAATACTGTGGGCTCAACAGCTCTGGTCCCAGCCTCACAACCAGCGACCAGGATCAGCCTGAATTTCAACAGAGCCGACAGTACAGGCTTACTGGGATTATCCACCACTCTACCCTAACTCTACTGTAGGCTTGCTGGGTTCATCCAACATGGACCTGAGCTCTGTCCTTCTCTTTTGTCTTTCAGTGACAGCAGAGATACACCCTGCTTTCCCTTTCTTTGTTTTTGTTTGTTGTTATTGTTGTTTCTTGTTTCTTCTTATTTATTCATGAGTGTGAACCCTGTTTTAGTTTGGTTTGGTTTGGTTTGGTTTGGTTTGGTTTGGTTTTGCCCTTGTTTTTATTTCTTTTTCCTTTCTTTCCCTCCTGTTTTCTTCAGAAGTTCCCCAACATTTGGATAATCTTCCTTTATCCTTCCTTTTCTGTCCTCCTTATCTTGCTTTTAATCTCTTTCTCTTCCTCTACTTCTCTATTTTTTTTCTCTTATCCCTTTTAAATTTTCTCCCTGAGGATAAATATTGCTCTATTGAGAGGATATTTACTGTACTTAATTTTCTGATTGGTTTTAGATTTTGTTATGTAACTGTAAATTTTGTTCCTATGGTTAAAGGTAGCAAATTAAGTTACCAAAGTTTGTCATTTTCTCTGTCTCCTCACTTCATTGGACTTGGATTATTAAATTCAAAACATTGGTTGGCCTTTGAATGCTTGGTTCAGTTCCAAGATAGTGAAGATAAAATATTTTACAGTTGAAAAGTGATAGCTACAGAAGAGAAGCCACATCTTCCTGTGAAGCAAGTTTTGCCATGCTGATAGGTAAGAGCCTCAGTCAGAAGAGAAACCATGCCTTCCTGTGCCCCAGCTGGTATGCAGGGTGGAAAATCAGAGGAGCACCTCTTTCCACCCCCTGCTGATTCAGAGGACTCAGGGTGAGATGACAGCAACTGAGGGGAAGGGAAGAGCTTGATGCTTGTCTTGTTTGGTTAACTCTGCAGGCCTGGGGCTGGTGATCTGGACATCTACTTGGAGGATGGCAGTGTGTACTGTGTCAACTGTGGGGGTTTCCTCCTGCCTTGTTTTTGAAATCAAATGTTTTGTTCCATTTTACTGCTTTGTTGTGTTCCTACATCTGGTAACCTGAGCAACTATTTTGAAAATAACAATGTGCAATACTGTTCTTACGGTTTTGTTTTGTTCTGATTTATTTCGTTTTATTCAATGTTGTGTTTTGATTGGTTTTACTCTGTTTTGTTCTGTTTCATTTTGCTATGTCTGATGGTACAGACAACTACTGTGAAGATAGCAAGATATATTATGGTAGCCATTGTTGATTTCCTATTGTTCTGCTTTGAAGTTCTGTACCACTTTCATTGCTTTGCTTTGATCAGCTCTATTCTGTTTTGTTTTGTTGCGTTCTATCCTCTTTAAAATAAAACTGAAAAAAAGAAAAGTAAGAGCTAAACAATAAGATCTACTCAGGATGTATAAGGGGAGGAAAAGAGAGCTGACAGAGTCAATTTGAAGAAGGTGGCATTAAAAAAAGTTATTTTCTAATTTTACCCCACTATGTTAGGCATTCAATAAAATATCAGTCAATCAATCAGTTATATATCTCTCCTAACATTTACATATGATTTAGATTTTTATTGTTTATCTAAATTTTCTCAAGTGGCTGGTCATGGTGGTGCACACCTGTGATCCCAGCACTCGGGAGGCTGAGGCAAGAGGATTGCTGTGAGTTTGAGGTCAGCATGGGCTACAAAGTAAGTTCAAGGCCAGCCTGAGCTACATAGTGAAACTCTCTCAAAAAGCCCCCCAAAAAATTTTTTTTCTTCAAGTGGATGTGTAATATGTAAAAATACAATACAAAATAACTGATTTTAACAGAAAATGTGAAAACTAGAAGTCTTAGAAGAAAAGTGGAATTACAAGTTATCCATTCCACCCATTCACATGGTAGTATCACTGATATTTAGAAATTTCTCTTGACATACAAAAACTTTTTAATAAGACGAGATCCCAATTGTTGATTCTGGGAAGTGTTTCCCATGCAGTTTGATTTTTGTTCAAGAACACTCTGCCTACCTCTAGGTCTTCAAGATTTCTCCCTACTTTGTCTTCCAGCAGACTTAGTGTTTCTGTTTTAATATTTAGATTTTTGATCCACTTTGACTTTAGTTTAATGCATGGTGATAGGCATGGATCTCGTATTAGTTTTCAGCATATGGATAGCCCTTTTCCAGCACCACTTATTAAAGAGGCAATATTTCTTCCAGTGAACATGTTTGGACCTTCTGTCAAAGATGCGGTGGCTGAGTGTGTTTGCAATTGTGGCTGCATCTTCTAATCTATTCAACTGATCTTCAAGTCTATTTTTTGGCCAGTACCATGCTGATTTTATCACAGTAGTTTTGTAGTATAACTTCAGGTCAGGGATTGTGATGCTTCCTGCCTTGCCTTTGTTGCCTAATATTGCCTTTGCTATTTTAGGTCTCTTCTGGTTTCAGATGAATTTTAGGAATGACTTCTCTAGATCTCTGAGGTATGCTAATGGTATTTTGATTGGAATTGCACTCAATCTGCATAACAGTTTTGGGTGCGTGGCCATTTTCACAACATTTGTTCTTCCTATCCATGAACAAGGAAAGTCTTTCCATTTTCTGAACGCCTCTTGGACTTCTTTTTTCAGAGTACTGTAAATTTCAGTGACTAGATCTTTTGCAGTATGGTCCTTTCTTTGCCCCACTTCCTTCCTCTCTCTTCAGGTTCTGACAGAGATTGGACCCAGTAAGCAGGAGGGGTGAGAAGACACAGCCTTTTACTTACCTGGTATGAATGGCTTGCTCTTGTGGCCACAATCAAATTCCAGTTTTCTCTCTTGGACTGCAGAGCATTATTTCTAGGATTTTTTAGAAACACTTGTCTCCCTGGGTACCTTCATCTTTACTATTCCTGACACCGACAATGATCTCCAGTGGAGGAACCCTCTCCCCAGTCTCTGCTGCCTGCCAGCCAGAGCCTCTCTGCTCATGTTCCTTCCCACAGCAAGCAGGCCTAGGGTGAGAGGCTTTCAAAAACCACTAAAACCCTCCACAGTGGTTACTCGCCTCCCAGAACTTACAAACATTTCTCCCCACCCCTCTCTACTGTTGTCCTCTCTCAAGTGGCCTCACAAATTCAGAGTTTTGTAAGCGAAGCACAGTTACCAGTTTCCATCTACATTTGGCCCCAAAGTCCTAGGCACTGGTGAGCCCTGCCTTAAACTGCACACCAGCCACACCTGTGCACCTATGCTGTTCAGCAGACACTCAGCGAGAGTGAAATGTGAGGCTCCTCTTCTTACAGGGACCCCCTTCAACCTCACCTGGCCTTCACTGGGTTTGCAAAGAAGATTCAAACATCTATCTGCTATGAGCTCCCTTCAAAAAACCCTTCTCTCTAATAAAGGTCCATGTTTGACATAAGTAAGCTGCTGATGGTGGTAGATACCAGTTCTGTCTGGAAAGTATCTCACAGCAAGTCTGCAGGGATGTGCCTAGCACTTCTTTTGGAGTGAATGGATACTTTTTAGACTCTGCTGTCAGCTTCAGCAGAAAATTTTATGTAACAGAAAAGTTTCATTTAACCTGTTATATATATTTTTTCACCAAAAACGGTGGTTATATATAGAGATTAATAAGAATTAGCTCTCAAATACAGTATTGGTCTGTTATGTCCTTGATACTGAGAAAATATATATATATTTGATGAAATGCTGATCCTTTACAAAAAAAAAAAAATGTGCAATCCAGCAGGGAATATAAGGGATGTGAACAAATAACTGTAATAAAAAGCATTTCAAACTCCATAACAGTGACAAAAACAAAGCATTACAGGAGACAAAGAAAGAGAAGATTGTTTCTGGGAGACAATGAACATCTATTAGGATAAGTCAAACCAGCCAGCTGCTGAAGAATTGGTAAGATCCCAACAGTAGAAATGGAGGTGGGAGGAACACATAATCCAGAGACAGAGAACAAGGCGAGTAAAAGCACACAGACTGCAAAGGATTAACATTTCTTCAGGGAAAACTGAGGAGTTCGGTCCAGTTTACTAATAATCCAGTATTCTACAGAGAACTTGGCATCTTTGTGACAATAACAATCCAGACAGCCTAGAATATTAAGAATCTCTGTCCATGCATGGATATACTATTAGGGCACTATGAAAACATCTTAGGACTCAGATATCAGAGGTTGCTAGAGAATTTCAACTATTCATTTGAGAGTTAGAAAAAAAACCCACTAAACTGTGTAAGGGCTAAAGTAGCTGGGAGGAAAGTAGCTAGGAGGCATGTGCAATGATCCCTAAATGATCTAGGACAGTGGCAGGAGGAATGCAAAGAAACGCATCAGTTCAGGTCACAATCTATCTAGCAGTCAGTCCATCAATTACTCTGATAACAATAGCCAAGTCTTGCTGGAGAAGCTTTGAGTTGACTGTTCGCTAGTGATGAAGGATTTGCACGGAGAATACAAATTCCCACTTCTTATCCCACTCAAGGCCAAGCTAATGCATTTTCAAAAAGGCTGTCTAGTGTGAAGGGTCCAGGCTGAAGACATAGAAAGAAGCAAAGTTAACTAGCTCATAAGGGAATTCAACTCCCCACCAGAAGCAAAGGGTCACACGTCAGGAGGTTTAAGCAGCTTGACAGAAGAAAGAGATGGCAAACTGACAAGTGTCTTGAAACTGCCTCTCTAATAAAATCTGCAAAATATCACTATGCTCAGGGTAAGTAATGGTCTGTATTCATTAAGAAAAAACGATAAATACTAACTATGGATTGTGACTATTTGAACTTAATGGTGTTAATTTGAAAATCACACAGCACTCAATTTCTATGTTAGGTGCCCGGATAATGTATTAACCCATGACCATGAGTTCTTAACATTCTACTTTCTTTGTTGTTATTATCATAAAAATACTAAGTTTAATAGCTACTAAGACTTTGAAGTACCCTAGACTTGATCCAGCACCCTGTAGCTATCTTAATCTTTTACAGACTTCCCTTTGATGTCAGATGTAATTAATGAACAGATGTTTCAAGATTAGGTCCAAGGGGGAAATAATGAAAGGAGAAGATACTATCGCTGGCAAACGAAGGTCATCTTTATAGAAGCTGGAACACCAATTGGACAATACAGGTAGGAAAAAAATTTATGTGCCTTTTGGGCGGTTCTGTACTGCCATCTAGTGGCCTAACAACATTCTTGCAACATGCAACACAAAAGTGAAAAGCAAAATGAAAAAAAATGTAACTATAATCCAGGTAAAACAGAAAATATGGGAAGTGCTCAAATATCTTCAAATAATTCCTACCTCCACAGAAAATATGGGCCGTGGATTTATCTCAGTGGCTCAAGCACTTGCCTGGTAAGTGTGAGGTTGTGAGTTTGATCCCTGGTACACACACACACACACACAAAAAGAAAGTATAAATGGTTTCTGAGTTTAAAAATAAGTGCAAGTGTTTTTTGGAATAAAGGATGTATATTTCCCCAGAGTTATAAAATATATATGGTTGAATTAACAACAAAACTTACAATTCTTTCAAGATCTGGACCTAAATAGGCAAATAAGAAATCTGGGGAGGGGAGGCGAACTCGGAAGACTATCTGGGAAGGTAGGAGCCACTCATGAATGGAGGAAAATAGCCCTGAATTTTTACAAAGGTAAAATAATTTCCTCAATATTCAGTTCCAAGTGCTAGGCTGTCAAAGTATAAATAATTTGTATTTTTAACACCACTTGTATAAAGAATCTTTAATAGCACTTCATTTTAACATGAACTATAAGTATGCCCCCTGGGTCAACCCCACAAAAACAGTATTTCTAACTACTGAATTAGTTGGCAGAATCTAAGAACCCCTGACTCTGCCTATAGCCCGAGTTCAGAGCTCTGGACTCTACTGTCCTGTACTAGTTCCTGTGCCAAAACTGAGAGAAAATCCAGGAATGCCAAAAGTAAGAGAGTGTCACTTGGATGTCATTTGAGGTCATTCGGAGCTCTGAAATGTATCAGAGCTGCTCCAAACCTGCATGCCAGATCTAAAGGGTTGGCTGCTGTCTCACAGGATTACTGTGGATTCCTGGGGACTCATAAGCTTATAAATGCCTTGCAGTGGATTTTCTTTCTAACTTAATTCTCATCTCCCTGATCCTTCCTGAAACAAAACTCTCCCTTTTCGCAATTTCTTCAATATATGATCACTACAAGGACGAGGGAGAGTCACATTTAATCAAAGGTTTGAGGACTAAAGGACGACAGTAGTAATAAATGAACTTTAATAGATAATGTTTTTCAAGTCCAAAATGGGGGGCAAGTTTTGCAGTACTTTGGAGTAGGCATACAGAGGAAAGGATAATCGACTAGCAACTTCCTGACTCTGCCTCCATTTAAATCTACCCAAACTAGCAAAACATCAGTCAGTTGCACTTTTAAATAACAATTTTTGTTATAAAAATCAAATTAATTTCCTTCATTGTCCAAAAGAACATCTGAAACTGTCTCTGTCTTGCCTTCCATTGACTCCATAATACACTGGAAAAATATTGCCCTACACCTCTATGGTGTCATGTTAATGCTACTGCAGCCCAATGAAGTGATTCAAAAAGTTGTATGAAAGCAACCTTTTAAGATTTAATATGAGTGCGATGTACTACCTCATGTCTTCCTTTCTGTGCCTGACTTATTTCACTTAATTTCCTCTATGTCCACCTGTTGTTGCAAGTGACAAGATTGCAGGCTTTTTATAGTTGAATGGCATTCTGTTGTCTATATATACACAATTCCTTTTAAGCAATTTGTCTGTTCACGGCCATTAGACAGTTGATACCATAGAAGGGGAGAGCAGAAAAGCGACTGGAGAAAGTATGGGGATATGAGTGTCAGTCATCAGAATACAGGAAGAACAGTTTCTGTATTCTCTGGCACAGCAGGGTGAATAGCGTTAATAAAGCACTGTACATTTCAAAATAGCTTTCAGATATACTCACCATAAAAAAATTATAAAGTTTAAGATAATGCATGTGCTAATTACTCCAAGTTGTTCATTATCAAGTGGAAAACATGAATCAAAACATCACATTGGCAAGAAAAACTAGGATAGGGGAAAGGAGAAAAGGAAGAAGGGGAAAGATTGTATGTACGTAGGTGTACATAAATATGTGTGTGTGTGCATTTATAGAGAGATAACTATACTACTAATCTCTGTAAGTTCATCAAAAAGAATAGTTTGTGCTCTCATTGTTTGATTGATTGTTTTTTATGCCTCAATCTTATAACCTGAACAACTACTTCTAAAATAACAGTACACATTACATTAACTAGAGTTGATTTCCTACTACTGTTTTAAATTCCGTATTATTTCTATCCTTTTTATTTTGCTTTTTAAAATAAAAAAATCACATTGTACAACATAACTAGGACTAAATATTAAGTATCAATCTCAAAAAAGCGCATTTTTAAAAAGTTAACCAGAAACTTAAACTATCAAGAGGCATGAAGGGTGGAAAAGCTGTTGGCTATGCAACATCAGATGCGTGGCTCAGTCTATATCTGGATATTTCACACCTTTTTTCACTGTACACGGCCTTCACATTGCTGTCTTTCTTATGTAACTTGTGTAACCTGTACTCTACCACCACACTGCAAAGCAGGGAGTACGTTTCCATGGTAACAAATGCTCTGGTAAGCATGAATTGATTATTCTAAGATGTAGAAGTTAGAGTTTTTAAGGTAACACGTAGCTAGTGAACGTTTTAAATTCTGCAAACTCTTCAGATTTACATACATGTTCAGATTTTCTGTTCAGGGTCTATGTACCAATGACAAATCTCTAAGACAGTGTTTTTAGAAGAGGGAGGGGAGCGTTTTGCTATATATTAGAGCTTCGGCTTCAAGTTAAGTCACATTTTTCTTCTTCCCTTTTTCTTTCTCCTTTTCAGGGGGGTAAATATAACTCACCTGGTATTTAAATTACTTAATCAAATGTAAGCTTTTCTTTCATGATGTCACTTCTCAGCAAACAAAAGTAATCTTTAGATGGGAGGTGAGACAAGGCCTTTCAAATTCCAGAGAACTCTACATCTAGATTTGTCTTCATAGGATCGGCTGCAGCAGCAGCGTGACTTCCAACTAGCTCATTGCCTCTCAGTCTCCATCGCGATGCTGTACAGCTCAAACTGACCCAGAGGCAACGGGATTAATAACATGATGCAACCTTTTACTGAAGGTCAGCTGAGACACCAGCTCAGGGATGACACTCTGCAAGATAAGGGTGCTGAGCTCCAGGATAAGTACACACAATTAGCCAACAGCTGCCCTCCAGATGAAAGGCCCACAAGGTGAATGCACGCACAGAACCAATGCACGGATGGGATACTGGCCCCCGTCTCCCTTATTCCCAGTGACTGCACACACTGTACATTTCCCATCCCATCAACTAAGGCTATTTTATTAAATGTGTTTGTTCTCAAAAGTTTTGCATTTCACCAGGTGGCACAGCAAGGACTACAGTAAGCCAGCTGATCACTTGGGGGTCTCATGTCCATGGACTAGTAGACAACCAAAAGTTTCCCCCCCAAAAAAAAATAGTTTCTAGGGTACAGGGCTTATGGGAATGTAAAATACAGGGAAGCCCTGTTTACATCAAAAAGCTTTATTATGTAAGTAATAAAATGTCTCTACTCTATGTGCGTGTGTGTGTGTGTGTGTGTGTGTGTGTTATGCTGTGTGGTCTCAGCGGTCTTGACATCTAAATCAAATTTGGGGTAGGTATCTACACTGCATCTGCCAAGTAGTCAGAAAAACTGGTGCTAGGAGCAGGATTACATAAATACTGGCCACCACCACTAAAGGTCTTTCTTCCACTGCTTTTGACCTACTAAATGGGTAAAAACACCACATGGTTGGTTGGATGGTTTAACTGCTTCCTAGCGACCTAGCACTTTGGGTTTATGCTACACCATGCAGCATGAGTAGATGCCTACAAGTCCTTTTTACAGATTTAGCCGACCTAAGCCAGAAAGATTAAGATTCGGCGTTAGAGACAGGAGTAAAGCATTGGAGTTCTTCATAAAGTGGTCCCGGTTCCTGTCTTAGCCCAGACCCACCAGTGCATCTTAGAATGGCTGTGACTAATACAGGCTCTGGGAAAGGACTCTTACCCTGAGTCCAGCTGGTTGTTTCTCAAAAAGGCCCTTCCCCTGACAAACTAAGCAAAGCAAGCACCACACCCTGTACAACATATGACATCATCACTTGTTCATGAAAGAAGATTCCTAGAGAGAAAAAGAAAACATCCGCTATGTGATGTGCTAAAGTCAACTCTCCAAGAGTCAACAGCTCACCCAGACCCTCAAATACATCTGCTGCTATGCTGCACGTGCCTCAGTCATGAGAAAGATCCTCATCTTTAGGTTATAAAAACACCCATGGCACCTGCAGTACAGCAAATGGATTCATTCAAACTCTGTGAAATAACCATTGCCATGGGGAGGCCCCTAGCCCTGATAGTATCGATTTGAAGCTCCCTGGAGAAATTAATTCATAATTATAAACAATATAGAACCATCCCCAGTACTGAAGCATATCCAGTAATCACAGAGAGACACAGACAGACAGAGAGACATAAAAAACACAAGAAGAAATAAACAACAAAAATGAAAATAAAGGTGCAAATTATGACTTAACAGGAAATTGAAACTGTACTAAAATAATTCAACAAAAAATTAAAAGACACTAAGTGGTGTTAAACCTAAATGTAGGTTTAAAATGTAGGTTCGGAATTATAATTTTTGAGATAGTGTCTCACTTTGCTGCCCAGACTGTCCTCAAACTCATCAGCTCGAAGGATTCTCCTGCCTCAGCCTGAGTAGCCTGGACTGCAAGCACCTGCCAGCATGCTCTGCATGGATTTGTCTTTTTATCAGTACCGGGGATCGAACTCATGACTGTGTGCTTGCAAGGCAGGCGCTTATGCTGCTGAGCTAAATCCCCAGCCCTTGTGCATGAATTAACATTTGTTGAAATGCACAAACTGGCAAAGCTTCATGGACATAATAAATACTAGGGATCCCACTACATGAAGGAACCACTTATACTTACAGGATAGTTACCAAATGCAAAAAAAGAAAGCTAACAGATATGCCTCATGTTAACCACTGGAACTATTGACTTGCCTAAATTCTCTACATCTACAGAAGTGTCCCAAAATATACCATAGTGTGCATGGGTTCTCTGAACTAATGAATTATAAATTAAAAATAAATTAAATCATGGGCACTTGACAAATTGGACCCCATAGATCTTCCCCAATTGTAATATTTAATATGACTCAAAGTAAATCAAAATAATCAATCACCAAAATTCATTATACAAGACTGCACAGAGAGTTATTATTCTCATGGCTAACAGCCTAATTTGGCCTATATCTGAACTCAGAATGAGTGGTGTTTCATGATGGATTATCGCAACCTTAAATGCTATGGTCCCACTCAACAAAGCTCCTCTATACGTCAGTGTTGAGACTACAGGCTCTATCCAACCAACAGTTAATACATATGTTGCTATTATAGATTTGATTAGTATATTCTATTCTTTGACTATTTTAACAGCCTCTTGGCTGCAGTTTGCCTTTATCTCCAAAGTGATACAATATACCTTCACTCAGCTATTCATGGCAAACGTCTACAGCCTTATTTATCATATAGACTTAGCAAGCAAAAGCTGTACTGCAGGCACTTTTCTCCAATATCAGAAGTAGGACTTTCATTGATGCCATCTTCCTCCAAGGACAGTCATTGAAAACATTCATTTTAAATATACAAGTACTCACATAGGGATGCAAAAAGGAGGGATGAGCCTTGTCCCATATGTAAGGCAGACCTCCACCCTTTTGGATTAAATTCCTGAAAAGTATTTGATAAACCATGCCTGACATTGCAAAATATAGCTACTGACCCTCTCTTTTTCCTTTTTTTTAGTTTTTATTTTTATTTTAAAGAGAATAAAACAAAAGAGGACAGACCTAAGCTGGTCAGAACAGAACAATGTAAGCAACACAGCACTTCACAACAAGACAATTGGATATTAAAAGTAGCTATCATAATGTCTCTTTGAAATAGTTGAGCTTAGCTTTACACACAATAGTGTCAAACATAACCAAATAGAATAAAACCACTCAAGAGAATGAAAATATTACAAGGCATTCTGAACCAAGTAACCCAAGATAAAGAATGGCTACTATATTATCTCATTTTCCATAAAAAATTTGTTTATACTATAATACATATTAAAATCCAATAAGATACAATGTGATAGAACCAATGGTAATAGAAAAACAAAAGCATGGTAGGACTTCAGAGCAAGATGATATTAAATCAACAATGGCTGCCATATTGTCTTTTCTTTAAAGTAACTATTCATACCATCACATATAATAAGATCAAACAAAACAGAATAAAACCATTCGAACCAATGAATGAAAACATAAGACTTCAAAGCAGTATAATGGTGAACCATGATTACCATAAAATCCTATGTACTCTTACCATTTTTTACACTAGGGAGACTATATGGTATTTATACATGTGAGTTTGATTTATTTCACTTATGAGTATGGATTCAAGTTACATCCATTTATTTATAAATATCTCAATGTGATCACTCTTTATAGCTGAGTAGTACTCCACTGTATAAAAGTACCACAATTTCTTTATCCATTCCTCAGTTGATGGGCACTTAGGTTGTTTCCAAGATCTGCCTATTACAAATTGTGCTGCTATAAACATGAGTGCACATATATCACTGTGGTTAGATGTTTTCAGTTCTTCTGGGAATATGCCTACGAATGGAATAGCTGGGTCAAATGGGACCTCCAACCCCAGCTTTGCAAGAAATCTCCAGACTGACCTCCACAGTGGCTGCACCAGTCTACACTCCCTCCAACAGTGCAGAAGAGTTCCTTTTCCCCCACAGCCTTCCTAGCATTTGTTGTTGGTAGTTTTGTTGATCCTGGCCATTCTTTCTGGAGTGAGATGGAATCTCAGTATGGTTTTAATTTGCATTTCTCTAATGACCAATGATGATGAACATTTTTTCATGTATTTATTTGCCATTCATATTTCTTCATCTGAGAACTGTGTGTTCATCTCGGATGCCTATTTTTGTATTGGGTCTTTGAATTTCAGGGGTCTAATTTTTTTAATTCTTTATAAGTTCTACACAGAAGTCCTTTCTCTGAGGGACAGTTCACTAAGATTTTTTTCCCAGTTTGTGGGTTTTCTTTTCACTCTGCTGGAGATTTCTTTTGACATGAAGAAACACTTTAATAAGACATGATCCCAGTTATTGATTCTGGGAAGTATTTCCCATGCAGTTTGGTTCTTGTTCATGAATTCTCTACCAACCCCTATATCTTCAAGATTTTTACCTACTTTGTCTTGCAACAGATTTAGTGTTTCTGTTTTAATAATTAGATCTCTGATCCATTTAGATTTTAGTTTAGTACATGGTCACAGGCATGGGTCTAATTTTAGTTTTCGGTATATGGATAGCCAGTTTTTCCAGCACCATTTATTAAAGAAACTATCGTCCTTCCAGTGAACATGTTTGGCCCCTTTATCAAAGATAAGGTGATTGAGTATGTTTGTAGTTGTATCTTCTTGTCTATTCCACTGATCTTTAGGTCTGTTTTTATTCCAATACTATGTTGATTTTATTATGGTAGCTTTGTAGTATAACTTCAAGATAGGGATTGTGATGCTTTCTGCCTTGGCTTTGATGCTTAGAACTGCCTTTGCTATTGTAGGTCTCTTCTGGTTCCAGATGAATTTTAGGAGTGATTTCTCTAGATCTCTGAGGTAAGTTAGTGGCATTTTCATTGGGATTGCATTGAATGTGTATAACAATTTTGGGAGAATGGCCATTGTCACAATATTTATTCTTCCTATCCATGAATGAGGGATGTCTTTCCATTTTCTGAGGTCCTCTTCCATTTCTTTTTTCAGGGTATTATAATTTTCCCTGTACAACTCTTTTACATCTTTCATTAGATTAATTCCTATTTCATTTTTTTTTTTGGATGCTAGTGTGAAGGGTGTGGCTTCTCTTATTTCTCTCTTGGTGATTTTGTTGTTAGTGTATAAGAATGCTATTGATTTTTGAGTATTGACTATGTATCCAGCTACATTGCTGAATTTATTTATTATATCTAGGAGTCTTTCAACAGAGGTTTGGGGGTCTTCTATGTAGAATATCATGTCATCTGCAACTAATGATAATTTAACTTCCTCTTTTCCTATCCTTACTCCTTTTATTTCTCTCTCTTGTCTAATTGCTCTGGCTAGTATTTCCAGTACTATGTTGAAAGGGAGCAGTGATATGGGACATCCTTGTCATGTGCCTGATTTCAAGGTAAAGGCTTTCAGTTTTTGGCCATTTAATATGACGCTGGCTGTTGGTTTGTCATAGATGGCCTTTATCATATTGAGGTAAAGACCATCTATTCCAATTCTCTGTTAGGTTCTTATCATGAATGGGTGTTGGATCTTATCAAAAGCTTTTTCTGCATCTATAGAAATGATCATGTGATTTTTACTTTTGGCTCTATTGATATGGTGGATTACATTTATTGATTTACGTATGCTGAACCATCCCTGCATGCCTGGGATGAATCCCACTTGGTTATGGTGTATAATCTTCTTGATGATTTGCTGCATGTTTGCCAATATTTTATTGAGAATTTTTGCATCTATGTTCATTAGGGAGATTGGCCTGTAGTTCTCTATTTTAGTGGGGTCTTTCTCAGATTTTGGTACTAGAGTGATATTTGCTTCCAGGAATGACTTAGGGAGAATTGCTTCCCTTTCAATTTCACTGAAGAGTTTGAGGAGTGTCAGCACTAAGTCTTCTTTGTATTTCTTGTAGAATTCCGCAGTGAATCCATCTGGGCCTGGGCTCTTCTTTGTTGGTAGGGACTTGATTACATTTTCAATTTCATTAATAGAAATTGGGTTATTCAGCAGTTTTGCATCTTCCTGATCCAGCTTTGATGGTTCATATGCTTCTAGGAATCTGTCCATTTCTTCTGTGTTATCGAACCTATGAGAGTAGAGGTTTTTGAAATAGCTGTTGATGATATGTATTTCCACAGAGTCGGTAGTGATTTCACCTTTTTCATTCTGTATTGCATGAATTTGAGTCTTTTCTTTCCTTTTTTAATTAGGTTGGCTAGGGGCCTATCAATTTTATTTATTCTTCAAAGAATCAACTCTTCCATCCATTAATTCTTGCATTGTTTTCTTAGCTTCTATTGCATTAATTTCTGTTCTGATCTTTGTAATTTCCTCCATTCTTTTGGCTTTCAGCTTGGCTTGCTCTTCTTTTTCTAGATGCTTGAGGTGTAATATCATGTTGCTTATTTGTGTTCGTGCTGTTTTCCTAATGTGGGAACTCAGTGCAATAAATTTTCCTCTGAGGACTGCTTTCATTGCATCCCACAGGTTCTGGTAAGTTGTATTTGTATTTTCATTTGCTTGTAGATATTGTTTAATTTCTTCTTTAATTTTCTCTGTGACCCACTGATTGCTCAAGAATGTATTATTCAATTTCCATGTGTTTGTGGGGGTTTTGCAATTACTTTTTTCATTAATTTCTAGCTTCATGGCACTATGATCCGATAACATGCATGGGATAATTTCAATTCTTTTGCATTTACATAAATATGTTCTGTGGGTTAGTATGTGGTCTATTTTAGAGAATGTCCCATGTACTGCTGAGAAGAATGTATATTCTGATGTCGTTGGATAGAACACTCTGTATACATCTATCAAATCCATTTGTTCACAGGTGTGATTCAGTTCTGTTATTTCTTTGCTGGTTTTCTGTCTAGTTAATCCATCCTTTTGTGTCAATGGCGTGTTAAGGTCTCCTGTTATAACTGTATTATTGCCTATTTGATTTTTCATTTCTGTTAATACTTGCTTTGCGTAGCTGGGTGCTCTGAAATTTAGTGAATATATATTTAAGATTGTTATCTCTTTCTCTTGCAGTTTTCCCCTAACTAGTATGTAGTGACTTTCTTTATCTCTTCAGACCATTCTTGGTTTGAAGTTCACATGGTATGCAAACAGAATAGCTACCCCTGCTTTTTTTGAGTTCCTGTTGCATGAAGTATTGTTTTTCATCCTTTGACTTTCAGTGTATGAGTTTCCTTTTGGGTTAGATAGGTTTCTTGTAGACAGCGTGTGGTTGGACATTGTTTCTTGATCCATTCTGCCAGTCTATTTCTTTTAATTGGGGAATTGAGGCCATTTACAATAATGGTTATAACTGTCATATATTGATTTATTGTTGACATGTTATCTTTCTGATGTTGTATCTTTACCTTTCCATTCTGTTTAATTGTCTGTCTTGCTTAGTGGTTTTTTCCTATGTGTATCTAGAATGTCTTTCAGTATTCTTTGTAGGGTTGGTTTGGTGATCATGAAGTTTTTCAGCTGTTCTTTGTCATGGAAGTATCTTATTTCTCCATCCATTTTGTAGGACAGTTTTGCAGGGTACATCAGTCTGGGTTGGAAGTTGTTTTCCTTTAGGATTTGAAACACTTCACTCCATGCTCTTCTTGACTTCATTGTGTTGAGAAGTCTGCTGTGATTCTGATAGGTTTTCCTTATAGGTGATCTGTCTTTTCTCTCTAACAGCTTTTAATATTCTGTTCTTATATTGGATTTCTGGGATGGTGATTATTATATGTCTGGGTGTAGTTTTATTTTGGTTGTGGCTATTTGGAGTTCTATATGCTTCGCTAATCTGTATGTCAGTTTCCATACTCATGTCTGGGAAGTTTTCAGCTATTATTTCTGTAAATAGCCTCTTGATATCATTTGTGCTGTCCCCTTCTTTTCCATTTATCCCTATTAATCTTATGAGGTTTTTCTTTGCATCACCTGGCAGCTGTTGAATTGCTATTTCCTGATTTCTTGTTATTGTTAGAAGATCTTTCCTTTCCTGTTCACTAGCTGCAATCTTATCTTTGAGGTCTGAGATTCTATCTTCACTTTCGTTGAGGCGGTTTTTGCAACTTTTCATAGAATTTTTGATTTCCTGTATATCTCTTTGAATCTGCTTCATGTATTCTGCTTGTTTCTTAAATTGTTCATTCAGGGATTCTATCATTTTTCTTTGTTCCTCTAATTTTTTAGCTATGTCTTTGTTAGATGCATTCAGTATTTCTTTCATTTTTATCATTTCTTCTTTTACCTGGGAGATTATTTGAGATACTTCCCATACTTGCTTTTTTATTTCAGTTGATATCATTTCAGGCATTTCAGGTGTATGGCTAGTATTTTCTTCTATGTACATGGCTCCTAAGCTTTCTTGGGATGGGATGGAGGTTTGAGATTGCATTTTGATCTCTCGTTTTGTCATTTTTCCTGTATTTCCGTGTTTCCAGTGATGTTCCAAAGCTTTCCCTGGATGTGTTGGAAATCACCTCCTGCGCCCTCTGCTACTGGGACTCACGTGGCTTTGGCTCCCCTCATGCAGTGGGCCTCACTCCTCTGGCTGAATGAAGGTCACTGGGCATGGTCTACTCAAGCCTGCAGAACCTCTGGACCCTAGTCCAGTGTCCTAGGGAGCTGGGCTGGCACCCAGCTGCCGGGATCAATGGTCCCAAATTGTTCCCAGGCCTGCACTGGTGAACTACAACTCACCTTGTGGCCGTGGCAAGGGCCTGGCTCCCCTTTCAGTGGGCCTGGCTCCCCTGGTTGAATAAAGGTCACTAGGCGTGGTTCACTCAAGCCCACAGAACCTCTGGAGCCTAGTCCAGTGTCCTAGGGGGCCGGGTAGGCATCCAGCCACCAGGATCGATGGTCCCAAACTGTTCCCGGGCCTGCACTGGTGAGCTACAACTCACCTCACAGCGGTGGCACAGGCCTGGCTCCCCTCATGGCGGGCCTGGCTCCTCTCACTACTGACCCTCTCAATACCCACAACAGTCTTTAGTTCTTTGTAGGTTCTGGAAACAAGATGTTCCTCACTTACAAACTCTACTTAAATCCGTTTATTCTATTACTTGCAAATAAACCTACTTTAAACACTCCATCTCCAACAAAAGGCTCTAGAATCTACCTAAGCTGGAATACAACAGACCTTCTTATTACAAAGCAAGAGAGAACTCTTTGCTTTAGCCTCAGAGGTCCTTCACTGTAAAGCTTTCTCAACCTCCTCTCAAGTTTCCTGCAGTCCCTGGACCAACCATAATGGCCATAAGCTACTCATGGCTTTGTTATACACAAAACTGCTCTCCTAAGCCTGCGCTATACACAATTGTAGCAGGACTTGCCGGAAACATAGTGGGATCTCCTGGAAATAGAGATGCCTACGGGCCCTGAATCCATCACTCTCCATACTCATTCCATCTCGAGCCATAGAAGTAACACCCTGCAATCGCTACAGAGCAAGAGAGAACTCTTTGCTGTAGAATGGAAAGAATAAAAAGAAGTCTGGGCACTAGGGCATATTCCACCTGAAAAAGAGGTTGGCCAAATCTGTCCTCAGTTTTTGTACAAAGTATGATGCTGAAGGACGCTAAATTTTTCCTAGACTTCACAGATACTTGGAAAATCCCTGAGGATCAACTGAGTAATAGCAGTGGAAGCTAAGACCCTTAACAGTATTCCTCAGGCATAAGGAAAGTGATCCCAGATGGAAAAGCTGGGAGTTGGAACAAATAAAAGCAATGAAAATAGTAAACATATGAGTGAATATAAATGAATATTGATCATAAAAATGTATGATATCTTATGAGGTTTCAAATACATGCAAAGTGAAAATAGCACTAACAATACAACAGAATATATACACCAAGGGAGAGTTAAAGTATTCCAAAATTCCTCCATTATTTAAATGGAAAGTAAACTTCAGGAAGGATGGCAGAGTGCTTAAACAGCAGAGTGCCTCTCTGAGACTTGGCATCCAGAATGGAATATAGCAACATGAGGAAGAAAAGAAGGAGGGAAGTAGGTCCCCAGAAGCAGCCAGGATCTGAAGTGAGAACTGGAGCCCATGGGGAAAGCAAAGTGAGAGACCTCAGTACAGAAGAGGGAGGTGGAAAGTAACACTTTCTCCCTGGGCCCTAACTCACCCTGTGGAAGAGGCTGCTCAAACCTGCAAATGCATGGTTACTGCTGGCAACCATGGAGGCCTCCACAGAGAAACACATCGGTGGAACCGAGCAGTGGACACAGGGGAATGCCATGGCTGGTGAGTTATACAGGTTCAGATGTCCCAGTAGCCATCTTGGAAAGAGGCTGAGTTCAGGACTTATAGCAGCTATAGAGAGCTCTCAACTCCCATGTCAAGGTGAGACGGGACAGAGTTCTAGTCAGCAGGAGGTCAAGCAGCCAAGTTCAAGCCAGTAAGAGGCAGATAGAGCATTTCAGGCTCAACAAATCGGGTTCCAGTCTCTAAGCCACAATTCAGCCTGAACTTCAGTGAGATCAAAGTCTTGTTGGGATTATTTACTACTGTGACATAAATTTACAGCTGTTTTGCTAGGATTAATCAGCAAGAATCTGGGCTCTGTCTGCCCACTTTGTCCACCAGGGGCAGCAGAGACACACCTTTAAATGGACTATTTTTTCTTCCTTTCTTCTTTTTTTTATATCCTTTTCTTTTTTCCTTGTTTGCTCTTGTCTTTATATGCATGAACACTGTTTCTAGATTTGTTGTTGTTGCTGTTCTGTTCTGTTCTTGTTTTTATTTCTTCCTTCTCTTTTTCCCTCCTGTCTTCTTTACCAGTTTCACAAAGTTCACATATCCTTTCTTTGTCCTCCAACATTGCTTCTAATGTCTCCTTCTATTTCTTTACTTTTCTCTACTAAACTCCTCTTAAAATTTCTCCCTGAGGGTAAAACCACCATATTAAGAGCATACATAATGTATAGATTTTTCTGGTTTGTTTTAGTTTTTTTTAATAAAATCACAAATATAACTCATATAGTTAAAGGTGACAAATTAACAGTTACCACAGTTTGTCATTTTCCAGTTTGTGCTTGATGCTATTGCTAATGCTGATTGTACTGCTTTGTCCAAAGTGACAAAATTGTTCCAAACAGTTGTTGTTCTTCCTATGCCAAGAGAGACTGAATAGGGGTCATAAACAACACTATAGGCCAATTCCAAAAAACCAGGGGTTAGGCCAAATAGGCTGTAATTTTTCATCCACAAGAAATTAAAGAGGTAGGATCTTATAAAAGACTTAAAACCAGAAAGCCAGCTATACCTAGAAGACATCTCTGAGAAGCTGTCTTTCCCTAAGGGTTCTAAATACTTACAATAATGCTACCTCCCATAAGCCATTTATAAGCATCAACACAGAACTTGAACTAAAACAAAATAGAAAATGAGAGGACACTTAAGCAAGATGGAACCTCTGACTTTCAACTCACCAAAGACAAACCTCAGAGCAATGAGGTAAACCAAGGTGAAAGCCACCCACATGGACTCTCTGAAGTGACATAAATAGATGAAAAAGACTCTAAAAAAACAAATCAGATATAATCTTAGATAACTACAGACATGTTGACCAAAATGAAAGACATGATTAGTGACTCTAGATCATGTACAGATTTTAAAAATACAGCTTAGGAAAATCATGAAAACCATGAACATTCAACACAGAAAAGTAATGGAATTCATAAAACAGATTCAAACATATGCAAGAAATTAAAAATTCCATTGAAAATACACACAGCAGAATGAGCCAATGTGAAAAGAGAATGCCAGCTCTAGAAGACAGAATAATGTTTAAAACCATAAAAAGAAAGATTTCTTAAAAATGGAAAGAGACTGTGAAAAATCAACCCAACAGCTGCTAGATGATGCAAAGAATAATAAAAGATTAACTGGAGTCAAAGAAAAAGCATGAGCTAGCATAAATGACATAAAAACCCCATTCATGGAAGTAATAGTACAACACATCAGAACCAGTAAAAAAAAAAAAAAAAAAAAAAAAAAAAAAAAAAAAAAAAAAAAAAAAAAAAAAAAAAAAAAAAAAAAAGAATTTGACATACATATAGTAAACAAACTCCAATTAGCCAAGATCATAAAATAAATCTACAGCAAGGCATATAACAGTCAAGATCCAAAAATTCAATACAAGAAAATAATGCTAAAATTTATTAGAAAAAACAAACAAAATACCCATAATGGAAAGCCTATCACAATCATAGCAGACTTCTCAACAATAAGCCATAAGTCAAGGAGAGCTTACAATGAATTATTTCAATCCCTAAAATAAAACAACTTCCAACCCAGACTGACATACCCCACAAGGCAATCCTTCAAAATTGATGGAGAAATAAGATACTTCCATGGCAAAGAACATCTGAGGAAATTTATAACTACCAAATGAGCATTCCAAAATATTCTGAAGGACATTCTAGAAATAGATACAAGATCTACAATTCTGTAAATACCAAAAGAATAAATCTACCAGCCAAGGCAAGCAATAAAACAGTGAGGAAATAGAGGAAATTAACAACAGGAAAATAACATGACAAGGACAAGTCAATACTTATCACTTATAACCATCAGTGTGAATGGTCTAAATTCATCAACGAAAAGACACAAACTGGCAGAATTAATCAAGACGCATGATCCAACAATATGATGTATGCTAGAAGCACATTTCACTCAAAGAGAAATTCACAGACTAAAAGTCAAAGGATAGAAAACAACACACCATGTGACAAGAACCTAGAAAAAAAGCAGCAGTAGAAATTCTATTTGTAGACAAAGTGGATTTCAAGCTAAGATTAAGAGAAACAAAGAAAGTTACTACAATCTTGTTAAGAGAGCAATCAAAAAGGTAAAGATAACAATCAAATATATATGCACCAAATACAAGCACATGCAACTATATAAGACAAAGATCAATGGACATGAAAAATCAAATATGCACTAATACAATTGTAATACCCCCTCAATACCTCCTGGTCACAAATAGATCAACTATACCAAAAAAAAAAAAAACCTAAGAAGTATCAGAACTAAACCAAACTTTTGAACAAATGTACTTAGTAGTTGCCTAAAGAATGTTCCACCCCGTGCTCCCGGGTTTAGCTTAGTTGGCTAAGGCACCACTCTGTAAACGTGAGGTTGTGAGTTCCATCCCAGAGGCAGCAAAAAAAAAAAGACTATAAAGAGAATGTTCTACCCCATAACATCAGAATACATATTCTTCTCAGCTACACATGGATGTTCTCCAAAACAGACCACATACAGCTCACAGGACATGCTTAAGTAAATGCAAAGGAATTCAAATTATTCCATGCATATTAACAAACCATAGTGCAATGAAACTGGAAATCAATGGCAAATGAAGCCATAAGCACTTCATAAATACATGAAAATTAAATAACACTCTCCTGAACAACTAGATGAAATAAAAGAAATTAGACAGTTTTCACACCTAAATGATAATACCAGTATAACATACCAGAACAAACACAATGAAAGCAGTCCTATGAGGGAAATCTGTAGTGGTGAATTCCTACATCAGAAATATAGAGCAAGCTCAGATAAATAACCTAATGTGGAACCTCAAGCTTCTAGAAAAAGAGAACGAGTAGACCCCAAATTGTGTACAAGGGAGAAAATTATAAAGATCAAATAAGTAGGGGCTGGGATTTAGCTCAGCAGCACAAGCACCTGCCTGGCATGTGCAAGATTGTGAGTCTGATCCCCAGTACCAAAAAAAAAAAAAAAGATCAGGGCAGTAATTAATGCAATGAGACTGAGAAAATGATACAAAGAATTAATAAATTGAAGAGTTGGTTCTTTGAAAGATTAAATAAAATTGACAAAATATGCAATTAGGAAGGAAAATGATAAAATCACAAAAGACTCTTAAGAAATTCAGAAGATCATCTATAAGTAATTTGAGAACTGTATTCCAATAAGATGGCAAACACAGAAAAAATGGACAGATTTATAGATATATATGAATTACCAAAGTTGACTTGAAAAGATATAAAAATAAATAAACCAATATCAATAAATAAAATTAAAGGCATAATTTGAAAGCTACCAACAAAGAAAAGCCCAGGTCCTCAGGAATTTACTGCTGAATTTTACAAAAACTTTAGAGAAGATCTAACGGCACAGTTCCTCAAACTCTTTAAATAAATGGAAAGAAAAGCAATGCTCCTAAATGCATCCCTGAAATCAAGCATTATCCTGATAACAAAACCATAGAAAAATCCAACCAAAACAGGGAACTACTGGCCAATCTCCATACTGAACATAGACACAAAAATCCTCAGTAAGATATTGGCAAACAGAATGCAGCAAATCATCAAGAAGATTACACACCATGACTAAGTAGGATTCATCTCAAGAATTCAGGGATAGGATTCCTGAGCTCTGCCTCACATTGGAGCTTTGGGCGCTGGGGGAACGGGCGGCCTACTCACCACTCTGGTGAGCGGCTGGCGGCCTGGCGGCTGCAGGCACAAGAACTGTCAGCAATTCCTGGGCTCTGCATCACATTGGAACTTTGGGCGCTGGGAGAACAGGCAGCCTACTAGCTGCCCTGGTAAGCAGCTGGGGGCCTGCCAGTGCACGTGCTGGGAATCGGACATTGATCCATTCCCACCCACCACCCACCCCCAGTTGGCGGGTCTGCACTGGCGGTCTGAGTATCTTTTTGGAGGATGAGTGTGTGCAGCGTGGAGGGGGGGATTTCCTTCTGCCTTCTCTTTGAAGGCAAATATTTTTATCGCTGTTTTGCTCAGTTTTGATTGATGATGCTGCTTTATTCAATATTCTAAGTTCGATGTTACCATCCATTTTCCTCTACCTGATTGAAAGAGCAGCTAATGTGAACAGAATGGGCTTTACTGTTGAGCCCATTGCTCATGTCCTGGTGACCTGCTCTGAGTTTCTGTGGTAGTTTTGCTGCACTGCGGTCGCATGGGTTTGTTCTGTCTTGTTCTGCTGTATTTTGCTGCCTTCAAAAAAAAAAAAAAGTAGGTAAGAAGGTGACAATCTGCCTCCAGGGGTCTCCCAACTCCACCAAGGCTGATCTATGGATCATGGATGAGGGCAGACTCAGAAACAAGGCAACAGAATTATATAAGCTGATTAAAAGTGTATGACAACAACAAAACGGGTCAGTGGGGTTCTGGGCAACCTGAAACAGGATATAACTAAGCAGATAATGGACTTAAAAAGTAGAGAGAGGAAGAGAAAGTGCTCTAGAGGATGTGGCTGCATGTATGTTTGGGTGTGTAGGATTGATAACCATGTTGCTGGGTTGTTGCTGGATCACTGAACTTCTTTGCAGTCTCACTGTTTGAATGTCCACTTTGTATGCTTTAGTTTTGTAGCTTTAACAACTAGGTCTAGGAAGACAGTGTGTGGTTTGTCAACTAGTGATTTCTTACTGTTTTTTTTTTCTGGAATTCTGTATTGTTTGTACCCCTTTTTCTGTTTTGCTTTTTTTTTCTCTTTAAATAAAAAAAAAAGAATGAAGGGATGGTTCAACACATGCAAATCAAAAAATGTAATATGCCATATCAATAGAGCCAAGGATAAAACCACATTACCACCTCAATAGATGCAGAAAAACTTTTTTAAAAGTCCAAGATCCACTCATGATTTTTAAAAAACCCTACAGAAGGAGTAATAAAACCCAAAATATGTAATTGCTATTGTAAAAAAGAGAGGAAAAGAAAATGCTCTAAAGGATATAACTGCATGCATGTTTAAGTGTGTAGGATTGATAACCATATTACTAAGTTTTTGTTGTATCATTGAAAAGAACTGTTTTCAGTCTCACTGCTTGAATGGCCACTTTGTATGCTTTAATTTTGTAATTTGAACAACTATTTCTAAGAGGACAATATATAATATATCAACTGGTGATTTCTTACTTTTTTTTTTAAATTATGTATTATTTCTATCCTTTTGCTGTTTTGCTTTTTTTCTTTAAATAAAATCTTTTAAAAAGAAAGTAAAATAAACAGATTTCAAGAAAAAACCTACAGAAAATTGGAATATATAGTCCTTATCTCAAGCTGATAAAGGCCATCTGTAACAAATCAACAGTCAACATCATACTACATGGTCAAAAACTGAAAGCTTTCAATCTAAAATCCGGAATAAGCCAAGGACAAGAATGTTCACTATCACTACTCTTATTCAGTGTAATTCTGGAAACATTAGCCAGATCAATTAGACAAAAGAAAGAAATGAAGGGAATAAGGACAGGAAAGAAAGAAGTCAAATGATCATTATCTGTGGATGACATGATACTCTGTATAGAAGACCCCAAAAACTCTACCAAAAGATTTCTAGATTTAATAACCGAATTCAATAGCATAGCTAGATACAAAGCCAATGCTCAAAAATCAATATTTTTCCTGTACCCAAATAACAAATTCACTGAGCAAGAAATTCGGGAAACAACACCTTTCATGATGGCATCAAAAAAAACAAACCAAAACAAAACAAAAACAACAACAAAAAAAACCTAGGAATCATTCTAATGAAGGAAGCAAAATATCTTTACATTAAACACTATAGTACTCTGGAAAAGGAGACTGAAAAGGCTATCAGAAAATCAAAAAATATCTCTGGTTCTTGGGTAGGATGAACCAATATAGTGAAAATGGCCATATTCCAAATTTTCATACATATTTAATGCAATTCTGATCAAAATACCAATAGCATGTCTCACAAAATTAGAGAAAATAATACAAACTTTATTTGGATCCAGAACAGACCTACACAATAAAAGCTGTTCTGGGTAACAAAGGCAAGACAGGGGCATTAAATTCTTGACTTGAAATAATAATTCAAAGTTACTTGTACTGAAAACAGCATGGTGCTGCAGAAAAAACAGACTTAAAGATCAATGAAACAGATTAAAAGATGCAGAAATAACTCTAAACACACTCAGCCATCTTATCTTTGACAAAAGAGTCAAACACCCTCACTGGAAGACAGACAGACCCTCTAATAAATGGCACTGGAAAAACTGATTTTCCACACACTGAAGATTAAAACTAGATCCATAACTCTCAGTATGTATTAAACTAAAATAAAAATGGATCAAAGATCTAAATATTATAAAAGAAACAATCTGCTGGGTGATAGAATAGATAGAACTCTTGAAGACACAGGTGTAGATAAAGTCTTTATGAACAAAATCCCAATCACACAGGAAATATTAAAAAGAATATTGGATATTATATTTGGATATTATCTTTTTAAAAATCTTTATACAGCAAAAGAAACCATCAAAAGAGTGAAGAGACAACCCACAGAGTGGAAAATAATTTTGCCAGCTGTTCCTCAGACAAAGGACTAAAATCTAGAATATATAAAGAACTCAGAAAACTCAGGCCCCCAAAAGTTAAAGGTCTAATCCAAAAGTGAACATCTTAAATGAATAAATACTTCTCAAATGAAGACATAGAAACAGTAAACAAATATATAAAAAAATGTTCAACATCACTGATCATTTGAGAGATGCAAATTAAAACAACGCTGACTGAGATTTCATCTCACACCAAAAAGGATGACTACTATCAAAAAATCAACCAATAACAAATGCTGATGCACTTCAGGGAAAAAAGGAACCCTTCTCCATTGTTGGTTGAAGTACAGAATGCTGCAATCACTGTGGAAATCAGTGTGAAGGCTCCTCATAAAACTATGACTAGAGGTTTCATTGAACTAGCTATTCCCCTTCTTGGCATCTTCCCAAAAGAATTAAAAGCATCATACCATAGCAATACATGTACATCCATGTTTATAGCAGCACAATTTAATAGCTCAATATTATAAACAGCCCATATGCCTATCAATGGATGAATGGATAAACTAGATGTGAGGTTTTTATACAATGGAGTACTACTCTGCCATAAAGGAGAAGCTTGAGACATTTCCAGTTAAATGAATGTACCTTAAGACCATCCTAAGTGAAATAAATTGTATACCCATATTTAAATATTGCCTTGTTTCTCTGGAGTGAAAAATCAAAATGGTAAATAAGGACCAAAATGTATACTATATACTAGGATATGGAAAGAAAATGTTCAAATGAGAAGGTGAACAAAAGAAAGGGACAGGATAAAAGGAAGGGATAAGAAAAAAAGAGAATAGAAGGAAAACTGGAAACAAAGCTTTTGTAAATAAGGATGGGAACCAGGGTTGAAGGGAGGAAGAAGAATGAGAAAAAAATAAGATCTATCATGTACAGGTACAAATGCTCTATGATGAATATGACCATTATGTTTATCTAAAATGCACCAATAAAATTAATTTTAAAAAGAAGAAAAAGACCTCATCTCATTCTGATAAAAGTCTGTTCTAACAAACCCACAGTCAAAATCATTATTAAATGGAGAAAGCTGAAAGTTTTCAGAACAAGACAAAGATTTCCACTATCACTTCTCCTGTTCCATCTAGTACTCAAAACACTACCCAGAACAATAAGAGAAAGAAATTTTTAAACAGATGTCTATACAGAAATGGAAGAAATTAAAAAAGAAATGAAAGAAGTCAAACTATCATTTTCAGATGATATGATCCTCTACTTAGAAGGCCCAGAAAATTCCACCAAAAGACTTCCAGAACAAAACAATTCAGCAAAGTACCAGGATATAAAACCACACAAAAATCAATAACATTCCTATACACTAAAAAAAGACTTGCTTAAAAATAAATTAGGAAACAATTCCATCTAAAATAGCATCAGGAAAAATTAAGTACTTATAAATTAACCTAATTTAGGAAGTAAGAGACCTATGGAAAAGGAAATCAGGAAATGGGAAGATATCTTCTGTTCCTGGATAGGCAGAACCAATACTGTCAAAATGGCCTTACTTTCAAAACTAATATAGAGATTTGATACCATTTCAAACAAAATACCAGTAGCATTGTTCACAGAACCAGCAGAATGCATACAGAATCAGAAGAGAGCAAGAAAAGTAAAAGCAATCCTGAGCAACAACCACAAAGAGAAGGCAACACAATCCGAGGCTTCAAGTTACATTTGAAACTACTGAGGCTAGGGGGAGAACACCATGGTACTGGCACAAAATCATGTATGTAAATCAGTGGAATAGAGGACAGGATAAAGAAACTACCCCAGGCATATTTAGTCACCTCATCTTGAACAAAGGGTCCAAAACACATGCCGGAAGGAAAATAAACTCTTTAACAAGTGGTGCTAGGAAAATTGGCTATTGACATGCTAAAAACTGACTTCAGACCTGTATCTCTCACTACTGAACTAAAATAAAATAAAAATGGATTAAAGGTCTAAGTATTACAGTACAATCATTTAATCTAAAGTAATCTAATTTAATCTAAAATAGGTAAAAATCTTGAAGATATAGGCAAGGGCTTTCTGAGCAGAACCCAAATTGCATAAGATATAACAAAAGTCAACAGATAATGATTGTATCCTATTAGAAATCTGTACAGTAAAAGAAATAACCACCAAAGTGAAGAGAAAATCTACAGAATGAGAAAAAATTTTGCCACCTATTCTTCAGAAAAAAAGACCATCTAAAATATATAAAGAACTCAAAAAATTAAACCCACATCAATAAAAGACCCAATCAAAAACTGGGGAACTGAAATAGCTCATAGAAGTACAAATAGCCAATAAGTACATGAAAAAATGTTCAACATCTCTGGCCATTAGAGAAATGCAAATTAAAACAACACTGAGATTTCATCTCCAGAAAGAATGTCTATTCAAGAAACTAAATAATGTTGGTGAGGGTGTGGTAAAATTTTACAATTTTATAAGGGTCCATTCACTAAGAAGTTAAAACAATTCTAACTCTGTATTCCCCTAACTCCCTCAACCCCACTTTTAATTTCCTGGAGATAGTAACATCTCAATAAGATCAGCATCACAGTTTTTTTTCACTTCAACCCCTTATTCTGCTCATTGTCAAGCAGAGGTTAACCATAGAGGCCTGGCAGAATTTGTTGGCCTTCTTCAACAACAGGGTTAGCACTCATCCCCTAAAATACAGATTGTTCCTAAAATGAAACTAAAACATTAATCCTACCACCATCCTTTGGTGTCTTATTTCTCTACTTCAAAATATAAGGCAAATGAGTATTAGTGATGCTTCCATATCCTCAAAGTGGAGAATCAAATGTGACTACTGCCCCAGTGGTATTTCCCAAGATGAAGCAAATTTCCCATGCTGCTGTTCCAGGTATGGACTATGGTAGAGAAAAAGGATAGAGAGAAAAACCCAGAGGGAAGAAAAACAAATTTTCAGTGTCTTCACTGTTATGCTAGTCACTGCATGATAAATATTTGGAAACTATATCTCATAAAATTAAATGTCACTGAATTTATGTTTCTATAATGGTCAGAAATGTTGAACATTTTCTTTGGTATTCATGGGCCACTCCTACATCTGAGAAGCATCTATCCACTTCAGTTGCCCATATTTTGATTGAGTCTTTTATTTGGGAGTCTAAATTTTTTTGAGCTCTAGATATAAGTCCTCTGTCTGAGGAAGAGCTGGCAAAATTTTTTTCTGCTTCTGTAGGTTGTCTCTTCAGTATATTGTTTGTTTCCTTTACTGTGAAGCTTTCATTTTTATTTTATTTTAAACAGAATAAAACCTAACAAAATAAAATAGAATAGAGCCAATCAAAGCAAAAGTGGACACGATACACAACTTCCCAATAAGACAATAGGAAATCAACAATGGCTACCATAATGCCTCTTAATATCTCCAAAGTAGCTGCTTATTTCATCAGACATAATAAAATCAAACAAAACAAAACAATGAAAGCAATCCAGGGCTTCTAAACAAGATAATAGGAAATCAACAATGGCTACCATAATATATCTTGTTATCTTCAAAATAGCTGCCCATACCTTCAGATGTAATACAATCAAACAAAACAGAACAGAATAAAACCAATCAACACAGAACAGAACAATGAAAATAATACGTGGCTTCAAAACAAGATAATAGGAAATTAACAATGGCTACCACATTCCCTTTTTAGGTGTTTCTTCCCCTTTTACTTTCACAATATCTATTGTACATTTTGGATCCCACTAATACCTTCAGTTTTGTATACTATGGAGACAACATGATGTTTACCATGTTAGTCCAAACCATTTCACCCATAGCATGATCTCAAGTTGCATCCATTTACCTACAAGAGCCTCATGATTATCCTTCTTTATAGCTGAGTAGCTTTCCATTGTATAAAAATGCCATATCTTTATTATTCATTCTGCAGTCATTGGGCAAGCTATCCCTGCATTTTTCTGGTTCCCTGTCATATGGAACATTGTTTTCTCTCCTTTGACTTTCAGTCTATGAATGTCCTTTTGAGTTAAATGTTTCTTGTATATTGCATATTGATAGATCTTGTTTCTTAATCCACTCTGTCTGTGTTTCTTCTTACTGGTGAATTGAGGCCACCTACATTAATGTTCATGGCTAACATGCACTGGCTCATCTTCACCTGGCAATTTTCCTGCCATTGGCTCCCTATTTTTCCCCTCTGTTCAACCCGGCTTGGTGATCCCACTCTGCCACTGCTCCTGGAAACATGGTCATTTTTATCTCTCTCTGGAATGTCCTTCAAGTATTCTTTGCAGGATTGGTTTGGTGGTCATGAATTTCTTCAGTTGTTCTTTGTCATGAAAGTATGTTCCTCCATTAATTTTGAAAGATAGTTTTGCAGGGCACATCAATCTGGGTAACAAGTTGTTTTCTTTCAGGATTTGAAATACTTTACTCTCTTAATGAGAGTACTTTACTCTCTTAAAATACTTCTTAACTTGATGGTCTGTGTTGAGATATCTGTCATGATTATTATGGGTTTTCCTTTACAGGTGATGTGTTTCTTTTCACTAACAGCTTTTAATATTCTATTCTTGTGCTGAATTTCTGGGATCTTGATTATTATATGTCTGGGTGTAGATTTATTTTGGTTATGGCTAGTTGGAGTTCTATATGCTTCACTCACTTATCTGTATGTCAGATCCTTTTCCTGTGGTTGGGAAATTTTCTGTTATTACGTCTGTAAATAGTCTTTTTATGTCATTTGTGTTGACCCTTACTTTTTCATTGACACTTATCAGTATTAAATTATTTATCTTTGCATCATCTTGTAGCCACTGAATTGCTATTTCCTGGTTCCTGGTTATTTTTAAGATCTTCTTCCTTTCACAACCACTAGCTGCAAGCCTGTGTTCAAGGTCTGAGACTCTATCTTCAGTTTCTTTCAATCAGTTTTGCCAGCTCTCAACAGAGTTTTTACTTAATTTCCTGGCTATCTCTTCAAATCTCTTTCATGCATTCCAGTTCTTCCCTATGTTGCTCTCTCAAGCCTTCCCTCATTTTCTTATGCTTCTTTCTTTTTTAATCTATGTCTTCTTCAGAAACACTCAAAAACCTTTTTTATTATGTTTGTGATTTCTTCTTTTACCTAAAATATTATTTCTGATATGATTTCTTTTACAGCCTCATGAAGTAGTTTCTTTACTTCAGTTGTCATCATCCTAGAAATTTCAGATGTGCAACTTCCAAATTCTTCCATGTCTATGTCTCCTGAACTTATTCTGTGTGGGTTGGAGGCTAGAGATTGCCTTTTGTTCTTTGGTCTTGACATTTTCCTGATTTCCTCCAGAGAAGCCAGTTGTGGGGTCCCAGGCACTTTCCACATTAGCTGCCCATCCAGAGTGTAGGAGAATGGGTCAGCTACCTGGGTTTCTCCTAACCTAGGTTCCTGGGGAGGTGATGGGGTATGGGGCAGGCTTCTCTCCACACACACAGTTTTTCCAAGACATGGCTGGCTGGTTCTCCTGGCCCGCACTGGCCACAGATCCCCAGTGGCAGCCATCTGGATCATAGGGCAGAGTTGGCTGCTTCTTCTCCAGGCATGTGCAGAAGCTTTTTAATCTGATATGATCCCAATCCTTGATTCTTGATGCTATTTTTTGTGCATTTGTGGTTCTATTCAGAAAATCCTCACTCACATATAGGTCTTCAAGAGTTTTAATTACTTTATCTTCTAGAATATTGTTTCTGTTGTAACATTTAGATCTTTGATCTATTTTGGTTTAGATTCCATAAAAGAATGACAGTCATCAAGAAATCAAATAATAACAAATGCTGGAATGGCTGCAGGAAAAGAAGAAACCTGCTACACCCTTGCTGTGAAAAAGCCATGCTAGGTCAGAGTAGTAAAACAAGAAGCCAATCTACCCTTCCCATGAGCTGTGCAAAACATGCAGGGCCCAGGAAGAGAGACAAGCCAGTTAACTCTTCCTGTGAGTCAGCAGAAGCCATGTTGGGTCTGGGAGGAGTATAACAAGAAGCCAATTTGTCCTTCCCATGAGCTGTATAAACCATGCGGGGCCCAGGAAGAGAGACAAGCCAGTTTGCCCTTCCCATGAGCTAGCTGGCATGCAGGCTGAGAGTCAAGAACACGGAGCCGCTTCCTCCATCCTCCACCCTGGAAGCAATCAGCTGATTCAGAGGACAGGTTGAGTTGATAACAACTGAGGTACAAAAACAACTTAATTCTTTTTTTTTTTTTTTGTACCAGGGATTGAACGCATGACCTCATGCTTGCCAGGCAGATGCTTATGCTACTGAACTAAATCCCCAGCCTCTATCAACTTAATTCTTGTATTCTTTCATTGACTTCACAAGCTGAAGGCTGGTACTCTGAACATCTATACAGAGGATAACAATATGCGATATTGTTATGGGGAATTCCTTTGGTCTTGTTTTTAAAATCCAATATGCTTTAACTGTTTTGTTTTATTCCATTTTATTGAGGTTGTTTTGTTTTTGTGTTTGTGTTTTTGAGACTGGGTCTCACTGTGCAGTTCAGGCTAGCCTTCAGCTCACTTTGTAGCCAAAGTTGGTCTCAAACTTGCAATGATCCTCCTGCCTCAGCCTCCTGAATGCTGGGATTATAGGAGTGCACCACCATACCTGGCTTTATTGTTTTATTTTATTGAATGTTCTGCTTTGATTGGTTTTATTCTGTTCTGTTTTATTTGATTTTACAATGTCTGATGGCATTGGCAGCAATTCTGAAGATAGTAGGAAGCATTATGGTAGCCATTGCTGATTTCCAATTATCCTGTTTTGAAGTCCTATGTTGCTTTCATTATTTTTTGATTGGCTTTTGTTTTATTTTGTTAGGTTTTTTTTTTAATTTTAAAAATAAAATAAAACTAGAAATCCCATTCACCCCAACTATTCCTCTTCTAGGGAACTATCTGAAAGGGTTAAGATATCATATTACAGTGATATATTCATATCCAATTTATAACCACACAACTCATAATAGCTAAATCTTGGAGGCAGCTTATACGTCCATCAACAGATAAATATGTAAATAAAATGTGGTATATACACAGGGGAGTACTATAAAGAAGGGTAAACTTGAGTCATTTTTAGGAAAATGAATGCACCTTGAGATCATAATGTTAAATTAAATAAATCAGACACACAAGCATAAGTATCACATGATTTCTCTTATAGGAGAAACCCAAATATAAATATAGAGCAGAATGAAAGACAATAGGAAACATGGAGATAGCTCTTTTACAAAAGGGAAAGGGACCAAAAGATAGAGGAGAAGGAAAAGGGATTTCAAAAATTAATGTGAAATGTTATGTACATGTGCCATTTTCCCACAATAAATGCGGTCATTATGTGCTACAAATATGAACTAATAAAATACAATTTTTTAAAATGTCACTAAATTCAATTAAATCCAAGACCTACAGAAACTCAAGGTATTGACAAGCTGAGAGACTGCTTATTGCTTTCTTTTATCCTTAGGAACCCAAAGAGAAGCAACACACCCCATCAACTGCTTCCCACCAAAACTTTGTTTTTCTCTACTTTCAATTCCTAAGATTTTAGTTAATCTTCACTCCTCCAAAGACTTCATCAGAAACTAAAAATTCAGGACTGGTAATACAACTCAGCACAGAGCACTTGCCTAGCATGCACTAGGCTCTGGATTTGATACTCAACACCATGAAAAAATAAAAACAAAAAAATGAATAAATTTAAATAAATAACATGTCCTTTTCACTGTTTGGTTTTGTACTGCAAATGGTCTTTGATCCTCTCTGGAGAGCAAAACAAGAAGTTGGCCCTCGCTGAGAGACAAGAAACACAAGAAAAGAAGGGGCTGGCACTATCTCTGCAGAGCCTCAACACCAGAGCCCTAATAGGCTGAAGTTTCCCTTGGCTCCAGCAATAAATAGTCTGCCCTTCCTCTAAATCATCTGTTCACCAGTTCTGCTTCTGCAAGTTTACAATCAACTAAAGAAATTTTCCTCACTCCAAGAAAACACTTCTCTCCCTGTTAGGACCAGATCCCTGCTTTCGCAAACTGCAGTCTCAATCAACTCCCCCCACCAACCCCGCCGACCTCACAATGAACCCTCTTCCTGGCCAAACCCAGCCAGAGCCCCATTCCAGCAATACCATCTGCTGCAGCTGGCTGCCACGATAAGCTAACTGCTACACATCATACAAAAGCCAGCATCCTCCCACACAGCACTGACTCCAAATTCCAAGCTCCCCGTTTATAGTTACCCAACAGCACAGCGAATAGTTACATTTAGGACTCTTAGGTAAAGCTAGATGCAGTAGGCTAGTATTAAGTTCAAAATCTTCCCAGTTATTCACCTCTCCTGCCTACACTTTTTTAGCTAAAAGAGGCATCATTAAGAAACAGTAAATAGTTGAGAAATTACCACTTTATTAAGAGCCAAACCAACACCCAGTAACTCCCACTACTGAGGTTTGACAGACAGGGGATGGGAGAACAGGGCTTAGCCCAGGAGATCTAGCCAGGGCTTTCTATATTCCCCCTAAGCCTAAAATGATTATTCTTCAGAAAAAAACACATTATGTAACAACCCAGAGCTGAAAGAAGGGAAAGAGCAGACAGATCTTGTCAGGACAACGCAACCTAACAATTCAAAATACAGATGAACATGAGAGACAGACAGAGGGACAAAGAGACAGAGATTTGGGCTGCTCTAAAAAGACAGAACTAGAATTTGTTTGGACATGCTTACTGCATAAAGCTAAAAAACAAAGTAGGACATCACTCATAAATAGTGATATTTAAAGTACAGTATCCTATTGTTTTAGTTTGGGCTCTAATAGCAAGTTCTCTACACAAAAAGTTTATAAACAGTAGAAATGTATTTCTCACAGTTCCAGAGGCTGAAAGTTCAAGATGCCAGTATGCTCGGGTTCTGGTGAGGGCTCTCTTCTATGTCACAGCCAGCTGACTTGGGCTTGTAGTCTCACATGATAGGAGGAGCAAATGAGCTCTCTGGGACCTATTTTATAAGAACACTAATCCCATTCATGAGAGTTCCTTCCTCAAGATCTAATCACCTTCCTAAAGGTCCCACTTTCTAATACCACTTGGAGGTTATGATTTCATCATGTGACTTTTGGGGGAACACATTCATGTTAGGTTTCTCATTGCATTATTCCTATGTAATAAGTTTCCCAAAAAAGTGGTGGCATAACACAATGATTATTATCTCACAGTTTCATTGGATCATGAGTAGGGCTCTTACTCAGTGATATCACAGTCTGCAAGCAAGATATAAACTGGTGCTATACGCATCCCAAGGGGTCCCTGAGGAAATAAATGCTTCCAAGTTCACTTGCATGATTGTTTTCAAAGTTCAGTTCCTTACTGAATGTTGACCAAAGGCTCTTCAAAGTTCCTAGTTGTGCTGGGGATTTAGCTCAGCGGCATAAGTGCCTGCCTTGCAAGCACACAGTCATGAGTTCCATCCCTGGTACCGATTAAAAAAAAAAAAGTTCCTTGTTATTTGGGCTCTCTAACTTGGAGTTTGCTTCATTGAAACAAGCAATTAAAAAAAAAGAAAAAGTGCAAACAAGCCTGAAGTCACACTCTTTCATAATCCAGTCTCAGGGGCAACATCTCTTCGCTTTTGACACATACTTATTAGAAGGAAGTCATTCCATGCAGCCCAGATTCAAGGAGAGTGAATTACATATATATGGGTGTGAATACCAAAAAGTGAGGATCGCTGGAAGCCCTTTTAGAAAGCTTCCTGCCACACCTATGAAGATCAGGGATGAGAGCTAGAAGGTATACTTTTACAATTTTAGGTATATTCTACATTGACCTTTTATAGTAATGCAAACAGAAATATCTATGTTTGAGATTTGGAACCTCAAATAGTTTTACATCATATGGTTAAATGCTTAATGCTAAAGATGGTCCTATGATGAATCACTGTAGCATCAAAGGCCTTTATTGTGAGGCAGGTAAGATTTAGTATAGTATATCTGTGTTTTAATCTTCTCAGTACATCTTTTTCCATTAGAAAACTGCCACTCTTTCATCCTATATGATTCTGATGAAACTGTTAACCACTGTACCCTGTCTAATCTTTGGTTAATTAGTAACGAGCCAAAGGCATAGATACTTGAATCAAGCAAGGACAGACTCACCATGCAATACAATACAAGGATACTGAGACAGAAAAGGTTTCATTGCTCTTCATTTTGAATCATGAACCATAAAAATTAAAGCTTACAGCAATCAGGAGCCACTTTTCCCACCACATGAAAGAATTTACTGGTAGAACTGAGGGAAGGAAGAATCCAGTGATACTATTTAAGCCCCTGCAGAGAATCATGTAGCATGCTTTCTGCCTCTCCCAGTTACATGATCCAGGAAATCACATTTTGCCCTTAGGTTGTATTTCTAACAATTTTTTGTAACCAAAAGAACTCCAACTAACACATATTTGCTTCAAGGTAACTCTTCTTACAACTTGATACTTATATTCTATCTCTCTGTGGTTCTCAAATACAGTAGAATTACAGAAATTATTTGTTAAAGTACAGATGTTTAGGCTCCATCCAATCATACTGTTTCAGAACTCTGTAGAGGCAAGATCCTCAAATCTGCTTTATTTTAAATTCCACAAATGCTTCTGAAGTCAGCCAGTATGGACAATCACTAATCTGTATTAATTCAGATTGCTATGATTTAGTACTGTAGGCTAGAAGGTTTATAAACAAAAGAAAATTTTTCTTTACAATTCTGGAAACTCAAAATACTAGGTCAAAGTGTAAGAGAAATTTTCTCTTATTAACAGTGCATGGTCTACACTGCTCTATGCTGCTCATCTCCTCCCAATATTCTGGGAATTGAGCCGTTATAGTTAAAGCTGCCTAGATTAAATTCAGACAAGGATTAAGCTGACTAGAAAAACCTGGGTTGCGAGGTAGAAACAGCCCCCTCCCATGTTTAAGGAATTTATGGAGTGTACCTTCCCTGGGCATCTGCTGCCCATATTAGGAAGCACCCTCCGCCACCCAACTCTAGACCACCCTATAGTCACCCCCTCCAATGAATGTAGAAAGCCATTTAAACTAACCAATGCCATCTGCTTCTGTGACCACGCTTGCAAAGACCCCTCCTCCCTTTGTTCGGTAGTTTAAAAGCCATGCTCCGGCACACCTCGTGGCTCTCTGTTCCTGTGTGTTCATTGAGCCCCACGCATGCTTGGACAATAAAACCCCTTGCCTATTGCATGAGATGGCGTCTGTTGACTTCTTCCTACACGCGGCAGGCGTCTTGACCCTCACAATAGTATCACATGGTTGGGCTCTGGTGAGGCCCTTCCTACAAGCTGTAGCATGACAAATATTTTTTTAAACAGGATTTTATGGAGGTATAATCAGCATATCAGAAAATTTAATCATTTAAGTGCACAATTCAATAATTACTAGCAAATTTGCAGAATTATTCAATCATCAAAACAATCTAGTTTGAGAACACATTTAACATCTCAAAAATATTTTTTGTCAGTCTATAGACTATCTATCCCACTGGCAATCTCAGAAAACCACTAATTGCCGGAGTCCAGCTGCGGCAGGGCTAGGGTTTCCCAAAGGTGGTCAGGGAGTCGGCGATTGAGAGACAGAAAACACTGCACCCCAGTTTGTGAGTGAATCTGAATCCGCCTTTATTTTTTAGAAGCTGGAATATATATTTGCCAACCCTGGCAACAACCCCCAGCCCCAAGCAGGAAACGCCCCAGGCCCAGGGCCA
>PVLA01002237.1:0-283116 GCA_004027455.1 Hydrochoerus hydrochaeris | reverse complement strand
GGGGCACGGCCCAGTCCAAGCAAATCCCATGAATCTGCTCTGGGGAGGGAGCAATCAACTGAAGTCACTGTCGCTCCCAGCTCATGCTCCTCCTTCCCGACTCCAACATGCCACCCATTTGGTTGTGTCCTTCCTGTGGGGGGGTGTCTCATTCCCAGCACCAACTGTGGATTAATGAAGGTCCCTTCGCCGGCTCTGCTCTCCGTTGGGCTCACCAACCCCCAACTTCAGCGCTGCTGTACTTCCTGTGAGTGGCAGTGGAAATGAGTTTGGGTGGTTCTGCCTGCTGGCATGGATTCAAGCTGGTGCAAACTTGGTGGGTCATTGCAAAAATGCTGTGTCCCATAGTTTTTACCTGTTTCAATTGTAGTCCCAAAGTATTTGATGAGCTTTTTTATGTTTTAATTTCTTTCTGTGTCAAGAGGATCCATCTCCCTCTGTCTGGGTCTCTCCAGGGTGTTTTATTCTGGCATATGAATTGTTTCTCCTGGGAGGCTTTGTATTTTGTTGCTCACTGATTGGACATCTTGTCTTCTGAAATGTACATTTCTTAAGGCAAGGGATAATTCCTACTTATATTTGTGAGAAATAGTGTTATGTCTCTAATAGAATAGATGTTAAATAGATACAGTGTTAGCTCCATAATGATGGGAATTTTGTCTGGTATATTTGCTTTTAGGTTGCAAGAACCTAGACTAGTGCCTGGAATGTAGTAGGTATTCAATGAACATTTGTTTAATGAACAAATTGGTGCATATATGATTGTCAGACAAGAAATGTTTCTGTAGGGAGTACTCTAGTAGAGAGTCACCTAAAATTCATTAATATGTCAAAATATATTTTAGACTATTTACATATATCTATGATCTCATTAAATCCTTATCATATCCCTATAAGGTAAGGAAATTAAAGCTTAAAGAAATTAGTACTGTCATAGTAATTATTAATTTCTTAGAAATTAATAATTATCATAATAAAACAAAGCTAACAATTGGTCCAAACATGTCTTCACTATGTTGCCTCTGATCAGCATAACACAGGCAATTTTAAGGTCAATGTTATAGAAAGAAAGAGCACAAAGAGATCTGATCATCAATATAGCAAGCCAGTCATCTGGTAAATACCATAAAATGGAAGGTGAAGGACTCAGTCCAATCCATTTCCAAAAATTGTGGTGACTCATTATAAAACTAGAAAGACAATCTTTATAGCACCCTGTTGAGTTATTATAAGGCTCTCAGTAGTAAATTTTATTAAACTTATTTTACTTTAATTATCATAATTTCTTATGTTACCATGAACTGTTATTGTTGGATTTTTTTTGTCCAGTTTATTCTTTCTGAAAAAATAGTTTTCTACTGAACAGTGGCAAGCAAGTAAATTTACCTTTATGTGAATTTGTGGGTTCCCTTTGAAAGGCTGAGACAAAATATTCCTGAGGTTGAGGTCTGTGGAGTTTACTATATGGCTTTGACAAATTCATGACCTACTCTTAAGTCCAGTTTCTGTGTCTGAAAACTGGGGTCAAAAAGTATTTAGCTCATGTTTGTTGTGATATTAAATGAAATAATGTAAACAAAGTGCTTTGCACAATAGCTGACACTAAATATAGTTACTTGAAATATCACCACTACTCTTGCCACAGCCATCAGTATATTGAAGAAAAATCATTTGTTATTCAGGCATGGTGGTACATGTCTGTGATCCCAGCAATCTGGGAGGCTAAAGCAGGAAAATTGAAAGCCCTGAAAGAGAGATCTTCATTAATGATATGATACTGTTATTTTTGGGGAAAAGATGGTTTTTCTGGGGCTGCATACACAGCACAGGTGAAACTTGAGAAGATGATTTGTAGTCCTTCTTATGTGATTTACAGTCACACCATTGCCTACAGCTGTGCTGTCCAATATAGTAGCCATCAACCACTTGTGGCTCTTGAACAGCTCAAACATGGGTACTGCAAATGAAGGACTGGATATTAAATTTTATTTAAGGTACATGTGTTTAAATGGCAATTTAAGTTGCCACATGTGGCTAGTAGCAACCAGAGTGGGCAACACTGTGTTTTGTCATGCTGAGGCTAGGACTTTCCAACCTCTGCCAGCTGATGTCCTGTGAGGCTTTGCCAATAGGGCATAGTAGACGGATATGTTGACTTTGGAAGGAGAAGAAAGAAAGGACATCTGTCTGCCTCTGTTCATGTCAGTCATTTTCATTGCAGCAGTGTTCCTTTTACTCCGAGTATGGCAGTTAGTTCTTGTGATTGCCATATTCCCAGAACTAGCATTACTGGATGCCTCAGAGTTACCAGGTCCAGTGTGGCAGTACCTCCCCTTAGAGGTCAGGGTCCATGGGGCTTCTCTTCCAAATTTTTAGATTTCAGTAACCAACCTCTTAAGGAATGGTGGGTTACTGCTTCAGTTTCCATTGTCTTTTCAGTTCTCTGGTAACAGTTCAAACAAGTAGTTATTTTAAATCTTTCATGTTAATACCTTGCATGCTGTCTGTTTTTCTGTTTGGACCCTCATCTAGGCTTCTATAATCTCTGTGCACATGGAACACATTCTCACTTCTAGTGTAGAATGTAGTTCCAGGTCAGTGAATTCAACCAGGATTTCACTCTGACTGGCTGGGTGTTGCCTTTTGTTTCTGCTAATTCTTTACTTATTTTTTAAAGTTGCATTTTGTTTTAACCACACCTCTCTCAATCTGTTTCTATTAGTTTTTCACTGGATCTCAGTTTTATAATTTTTCTTTATTTTAAAGGGGATAAAAACCAAGGAAAATAACAGAATAAAACCAATCAAAATGGACTAGTATAAATGATATAAGACTTAAAAGCCTTACGAAATCAGCAATAGTTACCATAGTGCCTTTTGTTGACTTCAAAACAGCAGCAGATACCTTCAGACACAATAAAAATTGAACAGAACAGAATAGAATAGAAACAATAAAAACAAAACAATGAATGCAATAATGGACTTCAAAATAAACTAATAGTAAATCCAAATTAGCTACCATAATATGTTTTGCTATCTTTTAAATAGCTGGTCATGCCATTAGATTTAACATAATCAAATAAAACAAAAGAGAATAAAACCCAACCCAACCAAACAATAAAAATGATATGGTTTCCAGGTGGGGATCACCTCCAATTTTGTTATCTTATAGTTCCTTTTTTTCTTTAAATATAGGAATTCTAATTATTATTAATATTTTTGTCTTGTGGTTTGTATCCTATTTGGGGATATTTATTTATTTATTTATTATTTTATTTATTTTTGTGCTGCAGAGTCTTGCACATATTAAGTAAGTACACTAATACTGACATATAGCTCCAAGCTATGCCCCTAGTATTTCAGTTCCTCATTTAAAGTCTAATCTGAAGCATTTATAAATTTTTTCTGTCTGTTATTTGTACTGGCTTCATTACAAAGCTTAAAAGGAATGAATTGATTTTGTTTTATCTTTATAGATTTAGGTTTCTTTTTTCTCATTTAATAAAAAATAATAATTGTATATATTGATGAAATACAATGTGATTTATAAAAATTTCTTTTTTATTTTATTTTAAAAAGCAAATCAGAAAAAAAGGATAGAAATGATACAGAATTTCAGAAAAAAAGTCAGGAATTGACACTAGTTAATATATTGCATATTATTATCTTAGAAGTAGTTGTTCAGGTTTCAAAATCCAGGCACAAAAGTGATCAATCAAACAATGACAGCACAAACTGTTCTTTTGGATGAACTAAAAGAGACTAGTAGTATAGTTATCTATCTAGCATATATGTGTGCATATATATATATATATATATATATATACATAAATGTATGTATGTTTACCAAAATACATATAATCTTTCCCTTTCTTCCTTTTTCCCTTTCACCTACACAATGGAATATTACTCAGCTATAAAAAGGATGATTTGGGGGCTTTTTTAGGTAAATGGAGGCAACTTGATACCATGCTCATAAGTGAAATAAATAAAACTCACATTTATAAATATTGTATTGTCTCCCTAGTATAAAAATACCATAAAAATAAAAATCTCAAAGAATGAGATCCAATGTATGCAATAATATTATAATAATGAAAGGGAAAGAAAGTACATAAAATTTCTTTTTTATTATTGTGTGTTTGCCATTCATAATGATCAAATTCATCAAGGGAATTTGTACATGTATATAGTATATCTTAGTTCTTTATTTCCTGTTCCCTTCAACTCCTCTTCCCTTCCCCATTTACAAAAGCTTTGTTTCCATTTTTTTCTTCCATTCTCTTTTTACAAATAACTTTTCCCTTCTTTCTCATCTCTGTCCTTTATTCCTCAGTATCTGTCCTACATTTTTCTCCTTACTTACTCTTTGGGTTTCTCACACAAAAGAAACAATATGATATTTAAACTTGTATGTCTGTTTTATTTCACTTAAAATTATGGTTTCAAGGTGCATCCATTTACCTAAAAACTCTCATCCTTTATGGCAGAGTAGTACTCCATTGTATATAAATACCACATTTTCTTTACCCATTAATCTGCTAATAAGCATCTGAACTATTTCTTAGATTTAGCTATTATAAATTATACTGCTGAAAACATGGATATTCATATAGTACTGTGATATGATGCTTTTAACTCTTTTGGGAAGATACCAATAAGAAGAATTGCTAAGCCAAATGGAACCTCTTCTTTTAGTTTTTTGAGGACTCTCCATATTGATTTCTATAGTGGTTGTACCCACTTATAATCCTACCAACAATGGAGAAGAGTTCCTTTTTCCCCACAGCCTCATCAACATTTACTATTGGTTGATTTCTTAATGAGAATTATTCTTTCTGGACTGAGATGAAATCTCAGTGTTGCCTTAATTTGCATTTATATTGTATTCAGTGATGTTCAACTTTTTTTATATATTTATTTGCTATTTGTACTTCATTTGAAAAGTGTGTATTCATTTCAGATACTCATTTTTGCATTAGGTGTTTGAATTTTGGGAGGAGGATTTTTTTAAAATTTGTTATATACTTTAAATGTTTGTCCTTTGTCTGAGGGGTAACTGGTGAAAAATTTTCCCCCTTTGTGGGTTGTTTTGTCACTTTGGCAGTTCCTTTTGCTGTGCAAATGTTTTTTAAGTTGATGTGATCCTAGTTGTTTGGTCCTTGTAATATTTCCTGTGCAATCAGGGCTTTGTTTATAACATCTTTGTCTACACCCGTGTCTTTCAGAGTTTTATCCTGTTTATCTTCTAGCAGACTGTTTCTGTTTTAATATTTAGATCTTTGATCCATTTTGATTTTAGTTTAGGTCATGGTGAAAGATATGGATTTGGGTTTAATCTTTGACATGTGGAAAGCTAATTTTCCCAGCACTGTTTATTAAAAAAGACTTCCAGTGAAGGTTTTTGATCCTTTTGTCAAAGATAAGGCAACTGAGAGTGCTTGGAGTTGTTTCTTCATCTTTTATTCTGTTCAACTGATGCACAAGTATGTTTTTTTGCAATATGATGCTGTTATCATAATAGCTTTGTAATCTAACTTCAAATCATTGATGATGATGTCCTCTGCCTTGTTCTTGTTGCCAATATTTGTTTTTAGTATTCTAGGTTTCTTCTGTTTTTATATGAATTTTAGGATTATTTTCTCTAGTTCTATGAACATGTTATTGGTATTGCATTAAATCTGTATAACTGTATTCCAATTTTGGAATTATGTCCATTTTCTCTGTCTTGGTTTTGCCCATCCAAGAACAGGGGCTATCTTTCCATTTTCTGATGTCTTCTTCAATTTCCATTTTCACAATATTGTAGTTTTCAGAGATAGGTCTTTGACTTCCTGTGTTATTGATTCCTAAGAATTTCATTTTTCTTAATAGTGTTATGGAAGGTTTTCTTTCCCTGATTTCTTTCTCAATGAGTTTGTTATTCACATACAGGAATGCTATTGATTTTTGAGTGCTGAGTTTGTATTGTTCTATGCTCCTGAATTCGGTTATTAATTCTAGTAGTCTTTTAGTAGAGTTTTTGGTGTCTACCATGTAGAGTATCTTGTCATCCACAAATAATAATAATTTAACTTCTTCCTTTCCTATTCATATTCTTTTTATTTTTTTGTTCTTGTCTAATTGCTCTGGATAATATTTCCAGAACTGTATTGAACAGCAGTGGTGATAATGGGCATCCTTGTCTTGTTCCTGATTTTGGAGTGAAAGCTTTTAGTTTCACTATTTATTATGATTATTGCTGTTGGTTTGTCATAGATGGCTTTTATCAGATTGAGATTAAGACTTTCTATTCTAATTTTCTGTATGGTTTTTATCCTCAATTGGTATTGGAGTTTGTCAAGTACTTTTTCTGCATCTATTGAGATGGTCTCATGATTTTTGCTCCTGGCTCTAGTCATGTGATGTATTACATTTATTGATTCACATATATTGAACCATCTCTGCATCCCTGGAATGAATCCCACTGAAGTATGCTGTATAATCTTTTTGATGATTTGGTCTATTCTGTTTTCCAATACCTTATTGAGGATTTTGCATCTGAGTTCATTAAAGAGATTGTCCTGTGTCTCTCCTTTTTAGTTGGGTCCTTCCCTGGTTTTGGTATCAATGTAATTAATGTTTGCTTTCAAGAATGAACTTGGGAGTATTACTTACCTTTCAATTTCATTTAAGAGTTTGAAGAATACTGGCATTAGATCTTCTCTACATCTCTCATAGAATTCAGTGATTCCATCAGGACCTGAGTTTTTCTTTGTTAGCATTTTTTTATTATTTCTTCAATTTCATTGACTAATACTGGGATATTTAGAGTTTTATATATCTTTTTTATTTAGCTTTGGTAGTTCATATGTATCTAGAAATCAGTCTATTTCTTTTGAATTTCCCATCCTGTTATAGTACAGATTCTCAAAGTAGATACTGATCATCTTTTGGATTTATGTAGGATACATTGCGATTTCTCCTTTTTTATTCCTAATTCTGTTTATCTGGGTTTTTTATTTCCTAGTTTTGATAAAGTTGGCTAAGTTTTTGTCTCTTTTGTTTAATCTTTCAGAGAACCAACTATTTGATTCATTAATTCTTTGTTTTTAGTCTTACTTGCATAAATCTATGCTCTGATTTTTGTATTTTTCTTTCTTGTATGAGCTTTGAGTTTATATTACTCTTATTTTTATAGAACCTTGAGGTTCAACATTAGGTTATTTGCTTGAGATTTCTGTTTTTATGATGTGGGAATTCACCACTATAAATTACTCTCCTTGTATTACTTTCATTGTTTTCCATAAGTTCTGGTGCCATATTGGCATTATTTTTAATTGTAGAAACTGTCTAATTACTTATTTAATTACATCTGTGACCCATTAAGTGTTCAAGAGGGTATCATTTAATTTCTATATGTGCATGTAATTTTCATGGTTTCTTTTGCCATTCATTTCTAATTTTATTGCAGTATGATTGGATAATATGCAAGAAATAATTTCAGTTTCTTTACATTTCCTTAAGCATGTTCTGTGAGCTAGTATGTGTTCTGTTTTGGAGAAAGTCCTATGTGTGGTTGATTAGAATGTATATTTTTTGATGGAACCTTCTATAGATATATATTAAGTCCATTTGTTCAAAGGTTTGATTCAACTATGATTTTGTTGTTGGTGTTGATTTTTGTCTAATTGATTTTTCTATTTGTGACAGTGACATGTTGAGAGCTCCATTACAATTGTATTAGTGTTTATCTAATTTTCATATCCAGTAGTATTTGTTTTATATAGTTGGGTGCTATAGTATTTTCCATTCTTTGACTCTCAGGCTTTGAATTTCTTTTTGAGTTAAATGTGTTTTTTTGTGAAACATATTGTTAGATCTTATTTCTTGATCCATTCTGACAATCTGTTTCTTTGGTGAATTGAGACTGTTTCCATTGATGGTTATAATGGATATATATATACTTATCCTTGTCATTATATTATTTTCTTGTGGTTGGCTTTCTTTCTTTCCCTTCTATTTAATTGTTTGCTATGCCTGGCAGATTCAATCTATTGGGATTCTTGCCATTTTTGTCTTTTTCTAGAGTATCCTCCAGAACTTTTCAGAGTGTTGGTTTGGTGATTATAAATTTCTTAATTGTTCTTTATCATGGAGGTATCATTTCTTCATCAATTTCAAAAGATAATTTTGCAGCATACATCAATCTGAGTTGGAGGTTGTTTTCTTTTAGGGATTGTAATACTTCAAGCTCTCATGTTGAGAAATCTGCTGATTCTGATGGGTTTCTCTTTATAAGGGATGTGTTTCTTTTCTCTTAACAGCACTTATTATTTATTTTTTGTGTTAAATTTCTGGAATCTTGACTATTACATGCCTTGCTTTTTTTCTTTTTCTTTTTTTTTTTTGATCATGGCTATTTGGAGTTCTGTATGCCTCATTGTCTGTTTGCCAAATTCTTTTTCTATACTTGGAAAGTGTTCTATTACTTGCAAGAACCTTTTTTTCCCCTGTTCGTTGTGTTACCTTTGTATTTTTCATTGAGTCCAATTAATATTACATTGGTCTTTTGTATCACTTAGTAGGTGTTGGCTTGATTTTTTGTGATCCCTTGTTAATTTGAAAAAAATCCTTCATTTGATGATCACCAACCACAATCCTAATTTCTAGATCTCATATTTTGTCTTCATATTGGTTGATTCTACTGCACATATTTTCAATAAAATTTTTAATCTCCTGGATTTCTTTTTAACTATAGGTACAAGATTTGTAGTTGTGTAACCAAATCTAAGCTAAATCAGAAAGTTATATACAGTAAGTAGCGAATCAATAGAGCAATATTCTCTTTCACTGTAGAGGAGTATTCAGCTATAGTAATCAATTACCTAAAGATTCATAAGAGTAAATTGCATGAATATGAATGCATAAAGAAAAAATAAAAAATGAATAGACTATAAATATGAAACAAGGGCTGGGGATTTAGCTCAGCAGCATAAGCGCCTGCCTTGCAAGCTTACGATTGTGAGTTTGATCTCCAGTACCAATGAAAAAAAAAAGAAACAATGGAAGATGTGAAGAATATGGTAAGATTGATGTAATAGGTCCTGTTAAGGAGTAAAGAGAAGTTAGTGGTATTAAATAACAATAACATAGAAGACCACCTGTGAAAAGGATAAATAGTAGGGAACAGAGATTAAACTAGAGGAAAAGAAAATAAAAAATACTAGGGAAACAAGTTCAAAGAGAGAAAGTGAGAAAGAAGGAAGGGAGACAAAAGATAAAAGGAGGTCCTATTAAAACTAATAAAACACAGTAATATTATAAGGGTGGCATGAAAATAATTGTAAAACTGCAATCTCTACCAAAAAATAGTACAAAACAAAGTACCAAGAGAGGAGTAAGAAAACAACAAAAATGGGTTAAATGAATGGGAAAGAAGAAAAACATGAGAAAAATGTTCTTATGTATTTCTAGAACAGTGTTTTTTTCAAGAGTCAGTCATGTTTAATCTTACAAGTCACATTCCTCTTTGCCCCTCTGTATAATTTGTGAGTTTGTATGGAATTTTCTCAGTTCAGGGGCACCTCTCTTCATGATTCCCTGTTTGTGGCAGCTGTTCAAACTGGATCAACAGATCAGGAAGGTGTGGTTCTGAGGCTCCTGTCATTCCTGCTGGTTGAGGACTATTGTTGGTTACTCAGTGCATATTCTGGTGTCCTTGGGACCAGTTCCTAACTCCAGATGGAGGCTCACGTCAACTCAGAACGTGCAGAGATGGTGACATCTGCCCCAAACTAATGTGGGGAGATTCCTGCAGGCCCATGTAGATCAAAGGAGGCTGGGTAGTATCTCATGGGCATCCAGAGTACTGGGTAAAACAAGGAGAATCTTAACTTCTGCTGCTTAACCAGGCATAGGACTGGCCTATTGTATTAGGCAGAAACTGTGCCCATGACCCTGGCAGAATGCAGGGTGGAGATTTCCATGTTCCCAGAGTGGAGGCAATGCACCTAGTGCACAATGGATACTACTTACAGTCCAGTTATACCACCTGACAATTCATAGGAGATTGGAATATACTGTGTAAACTCAGGTTGCTAAAAACTGATGCTAGATGTCAGAATCTGGAAGATCTAGGATTGTATCAGGACAGTGAGAGCTGAGTGAAGGCTCAAGTGATTCTGGGTGCCAGATATGGACCCAAATGAGAACAGTGTTAGCTCTGTGTGCTGGATGAATATTTTAGAAGGCATGGGATAAATTTAAGGCTCCTAGTGATGACCAAGCTATGCCCTGGGGTTCATTATTGAAGATTCCTGACACAGGCCACATTTTCTTGTTCATTCTCTCAGAATCTTAGATAAGCAACCACGATCCCTGGTTACTCATACTAGTGTATGCCACAGTGAAAATGCTGCCAGGTTGCAGCCTTGTCAGTGTTTAGAGAGGGGAAAATGAAACAGAAGTCCCATATATTCTAAGACTGTCCTCTGTTCTTGCTGCTTGTTTGCTGCTTGGGACTATTTTGGAACTTCTCATGACTGTTCTTGTGATGGGTGAGGACACAGGTCCTGCAAACTAGTCCTACCAGACCATTTCCTGTCTTTTAAACTCCTATGTTTGTGTTTTGTTTTATATCTAGAAGTCTCTTTTTTCAAATTTATTTTTTTATAGATATATGTCCTCTTCTTTCAATTACCTGTGTTTTTAATTGATTTCCTCAGAGTGTCTCAGGTGTGACCCCTTGTCTATTCAGCCATGTTGCATCTCTCATAATGTGATGTTTTGATTCATGTATACACTACAGAAAGAGTAAATCAATCTAATTAACATACTTAACACCTCACCTACTTACTGTGTTTTTTTGGGGTGAGCACTTTTGAAATCTTCTGTTTTATACCACTGAGATACCATCTTACTCCAGAAAGAATGGCTACCATTAAGAAATCTACCAGTAACAAATGCTGCAGGGGCTGTGGGAAAAATGGAACCCTTCCTTACTGTTGGTGGGAGCATAGACTGGTATGACCACTGTGGAAATCAATGTGGAGAAAAAAACTAGAAGTCCCATTCAACTCAGCTATACTCCTCTTGGGTATCTTTCCAGAAGAATAAAAAACATCATGCCATAGCAATGTATGTGTACCTGTGTTTATAGCAGCACAATTTGTAATAGCTAAATCTTGGAAACAACTCAAATGCCCATCAATGGAAGAATGGATAAAAGAGATGTGTTTTGTGGGGATTGCAAGATGGCTGATGGAGTGGCAGCACGATAAGAGAGCCTCGCTGAGGAAAAAAAAAATAAAAACAACTCAGATGCTGGAATCTGGCAACATGGAGAAAGCCAGACAAAAGGAGAGGAATTCTCATGAGCCAGGAAGAAATTGAGGAAAAAGAAAAAGAAAAAAAAAGAAAAAAGAAAGAAGAAAAAGAAGCATGGACAGAGGGCTAGAGCCAGGCAAGCCCTGATCGCTGTACTGGCATGTCTTAAAGTCAGGTGACTCATGATCGAGCTGAGACTGTGGCCCAGCCGAGAGTGGGGGGGTTGGTGAGCTCCAGACCCTTGGCTGGAGAAGGCGCTGAGACAGGGAGTGGAAACAGCCAGTCAAGGTGCACGAACTTTGGTGAGTGATGGGAACTGGATTCCCCAAACTGGGAGGACTGGCTGGGTGACATTTTGGAGTTGGGCAGGGCTGGCTTGAATCAAAATCCGAGGCAGCGTCTGCTGATGACTCCTAGTCCAAAGCAGATTGGTGGGATCTGCTTGGTCAGGGCCACATCCCTGGTTGAAACCCAATACCCAGGGACCAGGCTTTTCTGGGCCAGTGACATCCCCAGGGAATGCACAAACTTGTTGAAGCATAAACTGGTTGACTGGCATAGGGGGAGGAGCCAGCTCTCAGCATGCAACTCGCAGATCTGCAGCAGACTGAGGGGTGGTACTTCCCTAGCATGTGTGCTGCAGAAAAACTGTAAGCAATACAAAAGGCCCAGAGACCTCCACCACCTACCTGTCTGAAGGGGGCCAAAAACATGACAAGACAGAGAAAGAGCAAAAGGTCCCCAACTGCAGAACCAGGGAAAGTGAGTCCAACAGAGGTAAATGCAGAGGAGGTTGAGAGCAGCAAACCTGTAATGTCAGAGACAGCCTTGTCAGAAATAAAGAAATACATCCGTGACCTCATCTTTGAATTTAAATCTGAAATTCTAACTCAGGTGAAGCAAGATATAAGAAGATTAATAAAAGAAGTCCTGGGTAATCCTCAAGTAGACACAAATGAAAGAATAGAGGAACCCAGAGAAAGGAGAGAAGCCTTTGATGAATAATATAAACAAAATCTAGAATATATGAAACAGATCCAAAGAGAATATCAGGATTAAAAACTCCATTGAAACCTGGAAAAACCTTTTAACAGAAACTAAAACAAACTCAAAACTGGAAGGTAGATTTGCAAAGTATGATTGTGAAAGGAAGGATCTCTTAAAAATAACAAGGAACCAGGAAGCAACACTACAAAGGCTAGAAGATGACAAGAGGATTTATAACCTAAGAATAAAATAGTGAGTGAAGATGCAGCAACAAATACAAATGAAATAAAATGTCTATTCACAGAAATAATTAAGGAAAACTTCCCAAACATAGGTAACAGAAGTGAGGTTCAGATAAATGAGGCATATAGAACTCCAGCCAGCTATAACCCAAACAGATCTACACCCAGACATATAATAATCAGGATCCCAGAAATGCATCACAAAAACAGAATACTAAAAGTGGTCACAGAAAAGAAACAGATTACCTATAAAGGAAAAGTCATCAAAATCACAGAAGACTTCTCAATGCTAACCATCAAATCAAGAAGAGCTTGGAGTGAAATATTCCAAGCCCTGAAAGAAAATAACCTCCAATCCAGTATGATGTACCCTGCAAAACTGTCTCTCAAAATTAATGGAGAGACAAGATATTTCCATGACAAAGAGGAACTGGGGGAATTTGTGACCACCAATCCAACCCTGCAAAGAATACTGAAAGACATTTAGAGAGAGAGAAGAAAATCACCAGGGTTCCAGGAAGAATGGCAGAAAGGCCTCAAAGAAAGGGGAAGACAGTGGAATGAAGGAGAAAAGTAAACAAATAACAACAGAAAAATAGCATGGCAGAGATAAGACAGAGAAGATTGGTTATATCACTATTTTATCTTAACTGATTTTATTTGAATCTGGTATGCTTGAGAGTGTTGAGTCTGAGAGTAGGGGCAACTACTCTGAAGATGACAGGGTTCAATAGGATACCCATTCTGGTTTGATTGTTAACTGCCTTTGAAGTCCTATAATGTCTCCAATGTTTAGATTTTATTAATAGTGTAAAGTAATGCTGTTTATATTATATTTGACGATATAGACAATTTTATTGAAAATAACAAGAGACATCATAGTGACTACTGTGGATCACCTAGTGTTGTGTTTTTGTATGTTCTTTTCATTTTGTGTATCTCTAGGAATTTGTATTGCTGACTTGTTTTGATTTGTTTCTCCCTCTAATACAGAAAGGCTAGGTATATGTGTAGAGACTTATACATGTGTAGAACTTCTAAGTAGTTTATGAGAATGGATTATAGTTAATGTAAAGAAAAAAAGGGAAAAGAGAGTATTCTAAAGGATATAACTGCATTTATGTTTGAGTGTGTGGAAATAGTAAGCATTTTGCTAAAGTTTTAGTTGGATGGATGAGCAAAACTGACTGCAGTCTCAGTGTTTGGATGTCCACTTTGTGGACTTTACTTTTGTAACTTGAACAACTGCATCTAAGAGGAAAGTATGTAATTATCAACTAGTGATTTTTTACTGGTTACTATTTTTGTTTTGTTTTGTTTTTGAGATTTTGTATTGTTTGTACACTCTTTTTGTTTCAAATTTTTTTCTTTAAATAAAAAATTTTTTTAAAGCAAGAGGAGGAAAAGAAAGTGCTCTAAAAGAGATAATTGTATGTATACTTAAGTGTGTAGGATTGATAACCATGTTACTGAGTTTTTGTTTTATCAGTGAACAGAACTGTTTGCAGCTTCACTGTTTGAATGTTCATTTTGTATGCTTTAATTTTGTAACTTGAACAACTATATCCAAGAAGACAATATATAATGTGTCAAATAGTGATTTCTTACTGTTTATTTTTTTGAAATTCTGTATTATTTCTACCCTTTTTTCTGTTTTGCTTCCCCTCACTTTAAATAAAATTTAAAAAAAAGATGTTTTTGAATATAATGTAGTACTACTGAGCCATAAAGAAAGATAAACTCAATACTTTTATAGGTAAATGGATGCAACTGGACCCATATGTGTAACCATCACATTGTCTCACTAGTGTGAGAAGCAGAATGGGTAAACAAGATCCAAAATATACAATAGATATTGTGAATAGTGAAGAAACTATTTCAAAGACAAGAGAAACTAATGGCAGAAAGGAGAAAAGAAGGAAAAGAAAAGGGAATATATATATATATATATATATATATATAATAGTTAAGGTAGTTATGCAGCTAGTTTCTCTTTGTTCATTGTAAAGAATGATTTGTACTATTATTGTCTGGATATTATTTCATGCCTGTATCTTGTACTCTGAGTTACCTATTATGAAGATAGCAATGTACAAATGTATTAATCATTGTTACTCCTGTATTAGCCTGATTTGAAACTGTTTTATTTTATTTCTATTTTTCTTCTTCCTCTCTTTAAAAAAAGAGAGAAACTATGTTGGGGGGAAAAGGAAAGAAAGGAAGGGAAAAGGAAAAAAATGTATATATACACAAGATAATTAAGACAGTAATACAGCTAGTTTCTCTTAGTTCATTGAAAAGAAAGGTCTGTGTTAATGTCATTTGGTCACTATTTCATGCCTATATATTATACTCTGAATAGCTACTATGTAGACAGCAATATGCAGTGTATCAATTATTGTTACTGTCCTTCTAGATTATTTTGAAACCTTGTTTTATTGTTATTTTTACTTTTTTTCCTCTTAAAAAAATCTATTGGTTTAGCAATTTTGAAATACACATTAACTATAGTGATCACTAAGTATTATTTTCTCTGAAATTTTGTAGCCTTTGACCAATATCTTTCCTTTCCCATCTTCTTAAGTCCCAATCCTTGATAAGCAGCCTTCTCTGTATTACTCCATCTTATCTAGATGTCATATATCAGTGAGAGCATGTAGTATTTTTCATTTTTTCAGACTTATTACACTTACATGTGCTTCTTTTCCTTTCTTTCATTATATTTTTAATTGTTTCTTTTCATCATTATGGAAAGAACTGAATGAATGACAAAGAGCAAAAGACTTTGGTTCATGCATTTCTTTCTCTGATTTCTATTATTAAGTCTCCCAGCCTAAGTGAAACTGTTCTCCAAAAAAATACTCTCCAAAGAAATACAAAGAAATGTGGTGACTGAGGCCAAACTAATGTTAGTTTTCTTTGAGGTCATAATTTACATTTTTCTTTTGACTCATTTTCTTCACTATAACACTTTTATTTGCTAACACCACATCATTTTTCTCACTGAATTCGTAATCTATGGTCTATGAAATATCATTGGATTTTTATCAACAGATCCTTCTGGGATCAAGTCACAAATGTGGTGAACTTGACACTATATAGTTAGCAGCAGGGTTAAAGATGACCCTATGGTGTTCTCAGGTAGAAATAAACTTCTCATTATCATTGGAGGCCAGTTAGAGACTGTGTTTCTGCCTCTTGAACATTTTTATCCCAATCTCATTTTCCCCTAGTAATCATGAGGCTCTTTGTCCTAACTTTCTTGACTGAAAGACAGAAAGTTTTAGTTGCTTTTTTTTCTTTTACCTTTCTTCCCTTGTAAAGGCAAAATAGGCATTAACATAAATAGAGATGCAGAAATAGTATTTTTTCTTTTGGGATGGTGCTTTTGCTTGTCAAACTCCATTCTTGGCCATATATGATAAAAACAAGGGCCAGACCTCACCATATTTAGATAACAGGTCAAGCTGTCATAGTCCCCACCTGGGAAATAGAGAAAGTCTTCTCAGCATATCAAAGGTGCTAGCCATAGCTTTTTCAACTTTTTACCATTACCCTTGTTATAGGTGCTACTATACATAATTTAGGTTTCCTTTCAGGGTTGATGTGCCCATCTCCCCATCTGCTAGATACTGGCAGTTCTTGGCAGAGTCTGTCTTTGGGAATTGCTGTTGGATGACCCAGCATATCGCATTGCTTCCATGGGAAAAGTCACATCCTTTGACTGGTAGATGTGGTATAGAAAAGTGCAGCCCCTTTACTGCAAGGCAGAACAATTTAAAGAGCCATGTGGGCTCTTTACCTAAGTTCAGTTGAGACTACTTTTGTGAGTACGTTAAAATTAATTTTTCCATATGCCCAACCCTGCTTTCCTAACACCTCTACATGTATTCCTGAGAGTGATAATATGCCCAATAGGTTTTATAACAGGAGTGGTCTGAAGAAGCATGCTTTAAAATGGGATCATTCACCATCTTGTGGATAATCAGAGTGACATTGTTAGGAGGTAAAGGTCAGACAGTCTCTGACATCATAGCTCTATGATTGCTAAACCTGTGATGGATGCTTTTATGTTCTGTACCTAACTGTGAAATGAACTAGGTCACAATCCATCATTAGCCTACTAGAGGTGCTAGGCTTCCAAGGGAGAAAGGGGATTATCTCCCAAAAGATGCAGCAGAATCTAGCCAACATATTGTTAGGATCCAAAAAAGGAATGTGCTACTAGATTTTGAGGGGGCTGGTTCAAGGGAGAGGAAACAGAATGTTGAATGAAAGAGAATATGTTTGTTTGGGAGCATTTTTATGTGATGCAGGGTTTAACACCCCAGCAAGGATGCAAGGAAAATATGCTGGCATGCAATTTACATGGCTCTTGGAAGCTTGGAGAAAGTAGTGTCCTGTGCCAAGTCAAGCAGAAATGGCAGAATTTCCACAGCAGATAGTGTAAGAAGGAATCAACATTTCACATAAATGGATAATTGAGCCAGGACAGACTGTAAAGTTAGAAAAAAATAACAATCATGTTTCTAGTCCATAGAAGCTGTTATTATGTTACTTTACATGGACTTTTTAGATGTGATTAAATTAAACATTTTGAGGTGGAGAGCATTTCTTAGATTCTCTGGGTGGGTCCACTGTCATCACAAGAATTTTTTATACTTTATAAATTGTTATTTTTATTAGTATATGTCACATTTTAATTCTTTTTACACTGACACCCCCAATGTCCCTTGGTCCCCTTCCCATTTGACAAATATTTATCTCCCCATTTTCTATTATCTGTCATTTATTGTGCTCTTTGTTTTATTTATACTTTGAGTTTCTTAGTAAGAAAAAGGTAGAAGAGTCAGAGAAGATATGAGGACACAGAAGATGTTAGAATGATATGATAGTTGGCTTTGAAGAGAGGAAATAACATGAGCTATGGAATACAGGTACCCTCTGAAAGATGGAAAAGCAAGGGGATAGATTCTCTCCAAGAGTCGCCAGAAAAGAGTACAACCCCATCTCAGACGTCTGACTTCAAAAATGTTAAAAGCACTCTTTTGCATTGTTAAAAAATATTAAGTTTGTGGTAATCTATTACATATATTGCTAACAGTACATGGGCTTGTAACTATTGAAATCATGGTAACAGGGGAAAATATCCTGCCATTCCAGAATAACTTTTCCTGTAGTCATGACCAAGAATTCTACATATTGAAATATGAGTTGTTTTACTGTTAATTGCATTCTTTTAAAATTTTGCTTCATATATTTTTCTCTTTGGATTCAATATGGTTGATATATATTCTTATCAATATTCCCATGATTTTTGTTCTCAAAATTTAACAAATTCCAACATATCTTCTTTTGTGTAAATATTCTTCTCTGTTTGAGTCTACTGTTGATCTTCTTCCAGGTTATGCTAGAATCTGATTATTGTTATTGACTTACTGATAATAACTGGAGGGTCAAAAATTACTGACTTTGTTCTATAAGGGAGCACACTCAGGGCAGGAAATAAGTTTCTTTCAATAAAGGAAGGATAACTGCTCTGGGACTAGGGGCTTAGTGAGAAGTACTTCATAGTGAGTTGGAAATGTAGAAGACTCCTTAGAGTTTTCTGGGTATTTCCATTCAAACTCTTAGAATCATACTGTTAGATTCTCTACCTGCATTCACCTCAAAGACCTGGAGGGGCTATTAATTCAACTGATACTGTAATTAAGCAAGAAAACCCAGATTTGATTGGACTCAAATTCTGAATTAGATGTTCGGTTATTTCATTCCTGTTGTTATTTCATTCCAGAAAGAATTGTTGGATTCATTCTTTGTTACATGAACATGGGCTTCTATACTGCTGGTGACCTTGTCTAAAAAGCTAGATTCACTATAATGAGAGACTTCTCAGGAACATTCTATATTGGTCCATGTTGCAAGTTTTGATTTCATTGTTTTGCTTTCTAACACATACCAACATTCCTTTTCTGTGATGTCATCAGCTGGGTAGTGCCACCAGGATATTGGCTCTATTGTGGGGATTTAACTTTTCAGCCTGTGAGTAGCTTCAGTTTTAGAATATTAACCTGCTTATATCTGAAATTTTAAACTCCCAGAGAAATAGAATATCACATAGTTAAAGCCTATTACACCTGTAGCAAACTTTTTTTGTTACTTATACTGCATCTCCTTGCCCCACCTGTTATGGGGCACGCTGCTCTGGTGGAAAGTCCCCGTGCTACCCAACAGCATCCTATCTTGAGTTCTTATACTACTCTCTACTTTTTAGGGGTTTTGCCAAAGAAGAGGGAGTTTAAGGACCATAAGTGGCACACCCTGAAGTGAATGGGCTGTGGTCAATAGATAATGACCTTAGAGTTCTATCCTTCAGAGGAGAATAGCTGAGGCACATTTTGCTATTTTCTCAGAGGGACTGTAGTGGTGTTCAGTCCAGTTTGGAGGTAACCCCAAATTGAGACACCAGGTTTGTGTGAAAACTAAACTACTAGCTCTTTTGTATAGCCTACTTGTCCACTTGTGAAATGAAAATGGTTTTTAACATTTTCAAATGATTTAAGAAATGAAGAAGGATGAACTATGGTGGCACAAGCCTGTATTCTCTGCAGTCTGGGAGGCTGAGACAGAATGATTGAAAGTTATAACCCAGCTTGGGCAACTTAATGATTTAGCAAGAGCTTCTCTCTAAATTAAAAAAAAGATTGGGCCATACCTCAGTGCAGAAGCCCTGGCTTTAATCCATAGTACTTCAAAAACTATTTCTGACTCAAGAAAATCTATGAAAATTGAATTTTATTATCCATAAGGTTTTATTGGTATATAGCCACACATGTTAATTACTGTATTATCTATGTCCATGTTTGTACTATAGTGCAGGGTTGAGTAATTGTGACAGAAACCATCTGGCTTGCAAAGCCTAATTATTGTTTAGGTCTTACAGTAAATGTTTGCTGACAATAAATGTTAAAATGTAATATTATCTATCTAGTATAGACTGAACTCTAACATGTTATTCATGTCAAAATAATTTATCTGAATAGTTCAAACATTTAAAAGTTTTACAGAATTTCTACTTGACTGGCATTAATAACTTACCTTTTAGATGTTAGACTAAGATCTAGTGTAAGAAACTCTTCTGTTATATGTCCAGAAGACTATCTTGTTTATTTGCTTTTTAAAATAGGATCTTGCTGTGCCGCTTAGGGTTGTCTCACACTTCTGGGCTCTAGTGACCCTACTTCCTCAGCCTCCTAAATAGCTCAGATGACAGGCATGCACTACTATACCTGGTCTAGCCCAGAAAGTTATTTTATATTTAACTTAATTTTTTTTACTTTTAAATAAAGTATTTATTCTTTAACAAATAGTAGGGAATATTTGATAATAAAAATAAGCATACTTTTCTTAGATATCAATCTGTTCTCCTGTTTCATGTTGGAAAATTACTTTATTATAAAGACAAATGTTTCTTTTTGTAGAATAAGTGGTCCCAGGTCTGAGGAAAATAGACTTCTGTTTTATGGTTGACCATAATCACAGTTCAAAGTCCTTTGATATATTTGTGCATTTCTAGAGCACAAAGCCCCTTTGTATACAAAAAGTAATCAACATCTAAGAATTTTTCATTTCTTTGCATTACATTTTGCATTACTTTCAATCTCCTCATTACTTAGTAATATACCTGGAAAGGATCCAATAAATTATGTTTAGTATCAACTAAAGTTTATTAATGTAACCAATTCTATTTCATGAAGAATGTTTTCCCTGACTTAAAAATCATTAATAATTTTCCACATTCTTTTTAAAATTTTTTTTATTGTAAAGAGAATAAAACAGCATAAAACCAATCAAAACAAACCAGTGTGAATGATTCAGAGCTTCAAAACATTAGGAAAGCAACAATAGTTACCATCATGCCTCTCAATGTCTTTAAAATAGCTGCAGATAATCTTGGACATAGTAAAAATCAAACAGTACAGAATAGGATAGAAACAATAAAAACAAAACAACGAATGTAATAAAGGATTTCAAAACAAGCCTATAGTAAATCCAAAATGGCTACCATAATATATTTTGCTATCTTTGAAATGACTGCTCCTGCCATCAGATTTGACATAATCAAACAAAACAAAAGAATAAAATACAACCAAAAAAATAATGGAAACTATATAGGACTTCCAACCATAGGGAATCAACAATGGCTGCAGCCCTCAGAAGGAGATACTCCCTTGATATCACACTGCGTGCCACTATGCTCTGAACCTATGATCAGACCACTGGCCCCAGACAGTTTTAGCAAAACATCAGAGCACCACAGGCATCCAATTGCATTTCACCTCCATAGCTATCATCTCAGCCAGCATTTCACTGGATAAGCCTATCCCTTATGGTGGGGGTGGAGGTGTATGTATGAATGTTGGTACTTCTGTAGACTCCTTCCAGGTGGATCTCATCTTTCTGACGTTATCTCCCACTGTCATCCTGTCCATATTTCCTTTTCTATCTTCCTTAGTCTTACACACTAATTGATTTGGTCTGTTTAGTGTTGCTGTAACAAAACAACAGGTTTGCTTTCTCATGGATGTGGAGACTTTGAAGTCCAGGATCAAGACATCAGCATTAAGCATCTGACGAAGACCTTTTAGCTGAGTCCTCACAAGGCAGAAAGACAAGCAAGCTGACATTCTGTAAATTCTCTTTTACAAGGGCCTTAATCCCATTAATGAGAGAGAAGCCTTTTCTGCCTAGTCACTTCTTGAAGGCCTCACCTCTTAACACTGTCATGATGTCAACACTTGCATTTTGGAGGGACATTTTCAAGCCATAGCACTCAATACAACCCAATTAAAGGTTCTGTTACTCTGAGAAGCACTGCAACTTTCTTGTTTCCCAAGCCGTCTCTTAATACATTAGGTTAAGGTCCTCAGAAACAGATGCAGGGGCAGGGATTTGTGTGTAAGTGATTTCTTAATGAAGTGTTCTCAGGAGAAAATTGTGAAGGAGTTGGGGGAAGGAGGACAGAGAAGAGTGTGATTTCAAGTTAACTTCTACTGTGACATGGTGTCTCATTTCTCTGAGCACCCACACTCCATTCTTTGAGTGTGTCCTGTATCACTGTCTTTAAGAACCCTTCTCATGTTTAATTAAAAAAATTACTTTGACCTGATCTTACAGGGGAATTACAGAATGGAAGTTACTTTTCAAGCTTTATCTTGCTTTGAGGAACAGTACTTGGATTTTATTACTCTCAAAACCCTGAGTTACTGGCTCAGGGCTGCACAGGTTAAAGTAGAATCCCAGGAAACATGTATTTTCCATGTATGGGAGTGAAGTGGGTTTAGGTGCCCACGGGTGTCTTCTAAACAGATATAAGATACAAGAAATTGCAAGCAGAAGCATACAGCCAGGAAAGGGCACACAGGTGTGTAAGACAAGTCTCAATGTGTTTCACATTATCTTATCTATTGTGTGCTTATCATGTATCATGAACATTTCACTTCCAAATACAACTGGAAGGAGAGAACTCTGGGAGTGAGGCTTGTCTTGCTATCTACCTAAGTTACCTTAATTACATGGCTAAATCTCAGATTTTGCTTCTTTAAATGAGCATAGTTCTACCCCCTCACAGGATTATTCAGCAAACTAAAGAGATGACTTGGAAAGCTAGCACACAATTGTTTTTCCACATATGCTAAATCTGAAAATACCTTGCTTTGCTAGTCCCTGGCAACCTCTTGCTCTTTTGGCCATAATCTAGTATTAGTCTGTATTATGTAACACAATGAAATGAATTATGAACTTCTCTTTTCAGTGTAGTTAAGCACCATTGACAAGTGATGCATCATGCCCTAATTAGGTTACATATGACTTTTCAAACTCGGCACTATGACATTTTGCACAGGATCATTCTTTGTCATAGGTGGCTGTCCTAAGCATTATTAGTTGTTTAAAAGCATCCTTAGCTTCTTCCCACTACATCCTAGTAGCACTCCAATTAAGACAACAAAAATGTCTTCAGACATTAATAAAAATGTCCCCTAAAAAGCAAAATCACCCTGAGTTAAGAATCACTGGGTTAAAGAAATTCTTAGGAGCTGTGCAGAATTGCTTTCAGTCTTGGAAGCCATGTACATCAATGAACAGCAGCATTACTTAAATGTTAGATATATTCTTCCCCTTTCCTCTTTAAATAATTGAATTTTTATGCATGGTGAGTTTTAAAAATTTTTCTTTTCTCCTTTTGTGTGTGTGTGTGAGGGGGTGCTGCTGTTTTGTTTCAGACATTGGGAAGAGGTAGAGTGGATGAACTTCACATATTCCAAATGAAAGAATTTGGAGAGCACCATGGTGCAAGCAACATGTGGGTCTTGGAGACCCAGAGAACTTCCATTTATCTTGAGTCTTCAAAGAAGCCATGGTTTGAATTCAGATTTCCTTGTTAATCCAATGTTTGAGATAAAGCAGTTGAAAGACTATCATAGTGGGTAATGGTTGATTGTTTCCTATGAATAACATTTTGTTGGAAATGAGAGAAATATAATGAATGTTATTTGATAAGAACAGATGTGGCAGTCTCCTTTTTAGAGGGAAACATCGGCAGTGTTTGTGACTCTGATTCTAATAAAACATATTTAGGACTGGATATTTCCATATGAGATGCTGTCCAATAATTTTACCTTTCATGACCTATTGGTTCCGATTTGAATTTGTCCCAGTCATCCTTGTGAAAGAGAAAGCCAGAGTAATTGAAATCATCAAATTACTATAATCGCAAATTTATACTAATCCAGTAATTATTCCCTGAATTCAGTTTTCAACACTGAGTATTTATATCTCTATTAGGATCAGATAGAATTGAAAAAAAATATTCAGTAATGTACATAGTGATCTTGGCAACCCCAACTGATAGACATTACTTTCCCATTCCAGAAAAATAATTTGCCACTTGCAGGCTCTCCTGAATTGATAATAGGTAACTACCAACTAAGAGACAGCTCTCAATAGGTGCCCTAATAGGCAGCCACCTGAGAAAAATAGGCTTATTTACACTACTAGTGGACCTTCATTTAAGAGATGCTATTTTAATGTTCAGGAATTGAATTTCTAAGGCTTTAAGTATTTCAGCATTGTAATGATTGGTTTTATTTTTGTAAACCTCCTCTTAAATCCAGAAATGCCTGGGAAAGCTCCCAAACCAACCAATTCTTGCATATGGTAAAGCAGAAATTACTGTGGAGTATACAGCATAGGACCAATGTTGCCCCCCTATTCCTCTCTAGGCATCTTCCACTTACTCTGAGCTTACCCACATGGATACCCAGTAGTTCTCCTCCGTTGGTCCTTTTTCTTCTAGCCCATATACCTAGCTTAAATGCTCATCCTCTTCTCACAGACCAACCCAATAGAACTCAGATTTGCTTGTTGCATAAGGAAGTCTCATTTTGCCTAGAATTCTTGCATAGTTCAAACACATAAAACTGACATATGAATACTCCTGCAGTTTACTAACATTGATCAGCTCTTAAAGCTTTCCTGTAATGTTATCTTGTACATTGCTATATCAGTTTGGTTAAGTGGTTGTCCAGCTTTATTTTAGCCCCCAAGATTTTCCTTCAAATAAAAACTAAGTACCAGTACATGAAATAGACATGCATGCTGTTGCTCTGGGAGAAGTAGGGCCAGAGACCGAGACCATCTTAATCTGTCCTCATGACACCCTTTTCAGCTCATGCACTGTAAAGAGTGAAATGTTCCATTTCATACTAGAGTAGTTCTCCTTTATTTGTGGTTTGCTTTCCACAATTTCAATTGTTCCGCTGCCAATATTGGTCAGAACATATTAAAAGGAAAATCTAGAAAGGCAATTCATAAATTTTAAATTTTGTGCAATTCTGAGTAATGTGATAAAATGTTGCACTGTCCCACCAGAGACATGAATCATCCCTTTGTGTAACATATCCATGCTGTATATGCTACTGGTTCCTTAGTCATTTAGTAGTTGTCTCTGTTATCAGATTGACTGTTGGGATATCTCAGTGCTTGTGTTCAAGTAACCTTTGCTATACTTACTAATGGCTCCAAAGTGCTAGAATTGTACTGATGGCAATTCAGACATGCAAAAAAGAAGCCACAAAGTGCTTTCTTAAGTAAAAACATGAAAGTTCTCAACTCAATAAAACAAGACAATGAAATGTATGCTGAGGTTGCTAAGATCTACAGTATACTAAGATATTTTGAGTGGGAGAGAGAACACATTCATGTGATTTTATTATGCTACATTTTTATAGTTATTCTGCTTTATTATTAGCTATTACTGCTAATCTTTTTCTGTTTAATTTATATATTAAAATTTATCATAGGTATGTACATATAGGTAAAACAATATATATAGGATTTTCTACTATCCATTTTCAAGCATCTATCTTGAAAGGTATCTTCCACAGATAAGGGGAGACTACTGTATTTGAAAATTGACAATTTAATACAACATCCTTATTTTAAACCAGAGAGACTCAGGCACAAGTTCCAAGTATTACTGCTCATGTCCATCAGAGTCAAGATATGAATTGGCCCAGTGTTCTTTCCTCCAACATCCCTCCCAATCACCCTGGCCAGATGTCAATCCAGCATTTTAAAAACCTCAAGCAGGTAGGCATTTTCCCTAGGATCAGTGATGCAAATCAGTCTAAACTACTTGCTTTATCATTGCTGATGAACCAAACACAATCTGAACAAATAGTACATCCAAGCAGATACATAGTTTCTCAGTGGAAACTTCTCTTTTCATTTCCACCATTCATGTAATAGCCGAGCCATCTCCCTACCAAATTCCCACATCAGTGGTCTTGAGAGCTAGCAAGGCATAGAAAATGCACATACAAAAAAAAATCACCAAATTTATTTCTGTTTTGATGTTCCTCATCAGACCTGCTGGGCTCAGGCTCTTCTTAAAAGTGAGTTTGTGGCATTGAAGACCTATTACTGGGCACTGCTGTTCTCCCTTGAGGATCTGGTGTGGAGTGGATAGAAAAATCTCTTTTTTCCAACGTCTGCATAGCAGCTGTTTGTGCTCTAATCCTTGCTTCTGTGAAAGTGACCTGGAACCTTTCATAAGGCTCTGACATTTATCCAATAGTGGATGCTCAATAGGGTGATAAATGTTAAAAATTGATTCCATGTGGTATTCAAAATAGTGGCAAACCAATGATCACTATAAACAGATAACAGGATCAAGCTTATTGTACCAGATTTTTTGTTTTGGTTTTTTTCTGTCTCAGAAGGTCCCTTAATTGCATAAACAAAAAGAAATTACTGGCAGGCCAAAACTATTGGGCCCTCAAAAATCCCCAGACAGTCTCAATTCTCTGTAGTGACTCAGTGTAAGCTCAAATTTAAGATACTACTATGTTGTGAAAAGTAATTTTCACAACTCAGACCCCTTTCTAGGCCACCAGGCTTGTATGGAATAGCGGTTACATTTTCCCTTGGCACTTCCCAGCAATGCCAAGAGTACCAGCTATTGGTTTTTAAAATTTTTTTATTGAGGGGCCGGCTCACATCACAGCTACATGCACCTCGCAGCTGCGTGTGCCTCACAGATCAGCAGCAGACTGGGTGGGGGCGGCACTTCCCAAGCCAGTGCACTGCAGAAAATCTGTAAGCAATACGAAAGGCCCGGAGACCTCCACCACTCACCTGTATGAAAGAAACCAGAAATATGATAAGACAGAAAAATAGCAAAAGGCCTCCAACCACTGAACCAAGGAAAGTGAGTCCAGGAGAGGTAAATGTGGAGGAGGTTGAGGGCAGCAAACATGCAATATCAGACACAGCCTCATCAGAAATAAAGAAATACTTATGTGACCTTATCAACGAATTTAAATCTGAAATTCTAACTCAGGTGAAGCAAGGTATAAGAAGATTAATGAAAGAAATGCTGGGTAATCCTAAAGAAGACACAAATGGAAGAATGGAGGAACCCAAAGAAAGGAGAGAAGCCTTTGATGAAGAATATAAACAAAATCTAGAATACATGAAACAGATCCAAAGAGAATATCAGGAAATGACAAACTCCATTGAAAGCTGGCAAAACTTCTTAACAGAAACTAAAGACAGACTTTCAAAGCTTGAAGATAGATTTGTGATGTATGGTCATAAAAGGAAGGATCTCTTCAAAATAACAAGGAACCAGGAAATAATGATACAAAGGCTAGCAGACGACAAGAGGATTTATAACCTAAGAATAAAAAATGTGAATGAAGATGCAGGGACAAATACAAATGAAATAAAAAGGCTATTCACAGAAATAATTAAGGAAAACTTCCCAAACATAGGAAACAGAAGTGATGCTCAGATATATGAGGCATACAGAACTCTAGCCAACTACAACCAAAACAGATCTACACCCAGACATATAATAATCAGGACTGCATAAATCCATCACAAGAACAGAATACTAAAAGCAGTCAGAGAAAAGAAACAGATTACCTATGAAGGAAAACTCACCAAAACCACAGCAGACTTCTCGATGCAAACTATCAAATCAAGAAGAGCTTGGAGCGAAATATTACAAGCCCTGAAAGAAAATAACCTCCAACCCAGATTGATGTACCTTGAAAAAGTGTCTCTCAAAATTAATGGAGATACGAGATATTTCCACAACAAAGAGGAACTGGGGGAGTTTGTGAACACCAATCCAACCCTGAAAAGAATACTGAAGAGCATTCTAGAAAGAGAGAATAAAATTACCAAGATTGCATGAACAATGGCAGAAAGGCCTCAGTGAAAGGGGCAGACAGTGGAATGAAGGAGAAAAGTAAACAACAATGACAGAAAAATAGCATAGCAGAGATGAGGCAGAGAAGATTGGCTATATTGCTGTTTTAGCTTGACTGATTTTATTCAAATCTAGTATGCTTGAGAGTATCAAGGCTGAGAGTAGAGGTAACTACTCTGAAGATGACAAGATTCAATAGTATACCCATTCTGGTTTGATTATTAACTGCCTTTGAAGTCCTATAATGACTCCAACCTTTGGTTTTTATTAATAGTGTTATGTACTGCTAAGTTTAATTATACTATGCCTGATGATATAGACAATTTTATTGAAAATAACAAGAGACATCATAGTAACTACCATAGATCACCTAGTATTGTGGTTTTATATGTCCTTTTCGTGTTTCTCTAGGAATTTGTATTGTTGACTTGTTTTGATTTGTTTCTCCCTCTAATACAGAAACGATAGGTATACATGTAGAAGAGTTATACATGTGTAGAACTTCTAAAAAGTTTACAAGAATGGATTATATTTATTGTAAAGAAAAAAAGAGAGGAAAAGAAAGTACTCTAAAGGTTATAACTGCATGTATGTTTAGTGTGTAGGATTGATAACCATATTACTAAGTTTTTGTTGGATAGATGAACAAAACTGGTTGCAGTCTCACTGTTTAAATGTCCACTTTGTAGGCTTTACTTTTGTAACTTGAACAAGTACTTCTAAGAGGAAAATTTGTAATTATCAACTAGTGATTTCTTACTGGTTATTATTTGTGTGGGTTTTTTGTTTTGTTTTTTTGAAATTTTGTGTTATTTCTATCCTCTTTCTGTTTCATTTTCTTTTTCTTTAAATAAAATTTAAAAAAACAAATATACCAAAATTTTTTATTAGCACATGTTCATAGTAGATAATAATTACATGAACTGGTATATGTATATAACACAATCTCAGTTCTTATTCTCTCCTCCTCCACTCTCTTTTATTTTTTTTCCTTTTTCCAACATCAGATTCATTTACAAGTCTTTATCAAGTTAATTATCCTAAACACAGATTAACAGCCAGACCAACAGGCCAAAAATGTAAAGCATATAAGACAATTATACTAAATCAAGATACACTTTTAGATATATTAGCCATGCTGCATTATCATAATTTTTTTCCTCTCTCTTTCCTATTATCTGTCTTGTATTTTGTACTTCACTTCTATATTGCATTTCACATATAAGAGAAACCATGTGACATTTAAGCTTATACTGTATATGTGATTTTCTTCCCTTAACATTATGGTCTCAATGTGCACCCACTTTCTTACAAATGGCTGAAATTTATTTTTTATGGCACAGTAATATTACATTGTGTATAAATACCACATTTTTATTATAAATTCATCTGTTGATGGAAATATAGGATTTTTCTAAGATTTAGATAATATGAATTATGCTGCTATAAACATGAGTAATGAATAGTTGAGTCAAATAAAATTTCTACTTGTAGTTTTTTGAGGACTCTCTATACTGATTTCCATGTCTTTGTACCAGTTTACACTCCCCCAACAATGAAGAAAGAATTCTTTTTCGTGGTAGCTTCTCTGACATTTTGTATTGTTTGATTTCTTGATGACAGCCCATTTTTTTCTGGAGTGAAATGGAATCTCAGTGTTGTTTTAGTTTGCATTTCTTAAATGGCCAGTTATGTAGAACAATTTTTCACATATTTGTTGGCCATTTGTATTTCTTCACAGAGAAATGTCTGTGTATTCATGTGTTCATTTTGATTGGGTCTTTAAATGTGGCAGTCTATGTTTTCAGCTCCATATGTAGTCTAGATACTAGTCTTTTGAGAATTAGCTGGCAAAATATTTTCTCATTCTGTACATTATTTCTTCACTCTGTTGGTGTTTCCTTTGCTGTGCAGAAGCTTTTTAAAATTTGATTTGATTCTATTTGTTGATTCTTGGTTTTATTTCTAGTACAATTGAGATTCTGTTCAGAACGTCTTTGCTTGTGCCTATCTCTTAAAGTGTCTTACCTCATTTGTCTCCCAGAAGATTAAATAGTTTTGTTTTAATATTTAGGTACTTAATCCATGTTTATTTTAGTTTAATATGTTCAGAGAGATATTGATGTAGATTTAGTCTTTTGCATGTGGATTGCCAGTTTTATCAGCAGCATTTGTTAAAAAGACTATCTTTCTTCCAAGGGAAGTATTTGACCCTTTGTCAAAGATAGGTATCTGATTGTGCTTGGAGTTATTTATGCATCCTCTATTCTATTCGTTTGATCCATAAGTCTGTCTTAGTGACAATACCATGCTGTTTTTTTCACTGCATCCTTGCAGTGTAACTTGAATTCCAGGATTGTGATGCTGTCTGCCTCCCCTTGTTGCCCCGAATTGCTTTTGCTATTCTAGGTTTCTTCTGGGTCTGTATGAATTTAAAATTGCTTTCGCTATTGTGAGGAATGCTATTGCTATTTTGACTAGTATTGTATTAAGTTTGTATAACACTTTTGGAAGTATAGCCACTTTGGCTATATTGGCTCTGGCTATCCAGGAGCAGGAGACATGTTTCCATTTTCTGATGTCTTCTCTGATTTTTTTTTAATCAGAGTACTGCAGTTTTCATTATAAAGGTCTTTCATGTCATTTGATTAGGTTATTTTGTAAACATTTCATTTTTCTTGATGCTATTGTGGAAGGCGTTTTCCTAATTTCTCTCTCAGTGAGTTAGTTATTAATACAAAGCAATACTATTTTTTGAGTGTTGACTTTGTATCCTGCTATGCTACTGAATTTGGTTATTAATTCTAGGAATATTTTGGTGGAGTTTTTGAAGTCTTCTATGTAATGTCATGTCATCTTCAAATAATGGTGATTTAACTTCTTCCTTTCCTTTTTATATTTCTTGAATTTTTTTCTCTTGTCTAATTGCTCTGGCTGATGTTTTGAGAACTGCATTGCACAGGCATGATGATAGCAGATAGAGGGACAGTTTTAAACTATTTAGTATGATGTTGGCTGTTAGTTTGTCATAGATGGCTTTTATCAGATTAAGATAAAAACCTGCTATTTATATTTTTCAAGGGTTTTAAAAATAAAGAATGGATGTTGGATTTTGTCAAATGCTTTTTCTGCATCTGTTAAGATGATTATGTGATTTTTTTCCTTGCCACTGTTTATGTGATGTGTTAAATTTACTGTTTTGCATATGTTGAACCATCCCTCCATCATTGGAACGAATCCTACATGGTTATGATGTATAATCATTTTGATGATTTGCAACATTCTGTTTTCCAGTATCTTACTGAGGATTTTTGCATCTATATTCATTAAAAAAGATTGACCTGTAGTTCTCTTTTATGGTTGGGTCCTTTTTTGGTTTTGAAATTCCATGAATGAATTTGAGGGTACTGATTCCCTTTCAATTTTATTGAAGAGATTGAGAAATATTGGCATTAGATCTCTAAAGTCATATAAAATCCTACATAGTCTTAATCAAAAGAGAATTTCTCCATGCCACATTATGCTCAAAACCTGTGAGATAAAGCAATAAATCACATATAAACATAAACCCATTAGAATTACACCATAGTTCTCTCCAAGAAATTAAAGGCTAGCAGGGCTTGGCATGAAGTGTTTCAAGCCCTAAAAGATAACAACTTTCAACCATGACTTATGTATCCTTCAAAACATTGCTTCAAAATTGATGGAGAAATGAGGTATTTCCATTACATCTCAATGAATTCATTACAACAAACCCACTAGCATTACAAAAATTCTCAAGGATATCTTAGAAAGAATGTGTGTGTGTGTGTGTGTGTATATATATATGGTAAATAATGCAATGGCAGGAATAAGTCAACACCTCAGTAACAACTCTCAATGTGAAGGGTCTGAATTTCCAATCAAAAGACATATTTGCAGAAGGCATCATAAAATAAAACTGAGAAGTATGCAGTATATAAGAAATATACTTAAGTGTAAAATAAATTCACAGATTGAAAATTACAGTATGTAAAACAGTTCTCTGTACAGGAGGCACCCCCCCTCACAAAAAAAAACCAAGAATGGTGGTACACAAAGTGGATTTCAAATCAAAACTGATCAGAAAAGACAGTATTACATATTAGTTAAAGGAACAGTGTAACAGAAAGTGATAATAAGTATATATGCACCAAATACTGGCATACTCAACTCTGTAAAGCAAATACAAATGGATATGAAAAATCAGATAAATAGCAATACAAGTGTAGTTAGGGAACTCAGTACTTCACTGTCATAAGATAAGTGATAAACTAGGAAAAAAAATCAATAAAAATCTTTCAAAGTTGAACCAAACCTTCAAATAAATGGAATTAGTAGATAGCTATAGAGTGTTCCATTCAATAACACCAGAATACACATTCTTCTCTGATGTGCATGGGAATTTCTTCAAGTGATAACATTCTAGCCCATAAAACATGCTTACATAAATGCAAAATAATTGAAATTAGTCCATGTATAATTTTAGATCACAGTGTAGTGAAACTAGAAATCAATCCCAAAAGAAACCACAGAAACTATGCAAATGTAAAAATTAAACAATCTCATCTTGAATAATCCATGAGTCACTCAGATAAAATTAAACAAGAAATTAGAGAGTTCCTACAATCAAGTGATAATACCAGTACCACATACAGAAACTTATGTGACACAATAAAAGCAATTGAAGGAGGGAAGTTTATACTAACTAATCTTAACATTAAAAAAACAAGTGCAGGACAAACAAAGCACAGGACATGATGGCACATGCCTATAATCCCAGCACTCATGAGGCTGTCAGGAGGATTGTCTTGTGTTCAAGGCCAGTCCAGGCTACATAGTGAATTTAAGACCAGCCTGTATTACAGAACAAGACCCTGTTTCAAAAAAGCAGAAAAGAAAAAACAAAGCAAGATCAACTAATGATGCACCTTAAGGCCCTAGAAAAATAAGAACAATCCACATCCAAAGCTAGTATAAAGAAGGAAATGATAAAGATCAGAACAGAATTTAATGAAATTGAGACAAAAAATACTAATCAATGAATTAAAGTGTTATTTCCTTGAAAGAATAACAAAATAGACAAGGCCTTAGCTAATCTTACTACAATATGAAAAGAAAAGACCTAAATCTGTGTAATTAGAAATGAAAAGGTTGGGGTCAGGAATTTATCTCAGTGGCCTAAGTGCCTGCGCAAAAAGTGTGAAGTCATGAGTTTGATCTCTGGTACAACAAAAAAAAGTTTGTACTGGCGGAAATGAAAAGGATGAAATTGCAATGGATTCTGACTATTTTGAGAACATGTTCACTTATAAAATGGAAAATTCAAAATTCAGAGAAAGTGGATAAATTCCTAGATATATATTAAATACCAAAGTTCAACCAAATTACTAGCATCATTATTGTTGCACTTTGGAGCCATTGCTAATTAAAAGAAGAATTACTTGAACACAAGCTATGTAATACCTTAACACCTAACAATTCAACTGAGAAGGTTTCTGTGTGGCAGGTAGCGTATGCAAAGTGTTGGACAAAGTGACGATTTATACTGTAGATGGGAAGTAGTGGGATAATTCTTGATTCCATCACACTGCTCAGAGTGCCATGCAATTTAAAATTTGTGATATTTTTGTTTTTGGACTCCCCATTTAATATTTTGGACAATGGTTGGACATGTGTAATCAAAACCATGTAAAGAAAAAGCGCAGGTTGCAGTGAACTACTATATAGAAAAAAAAGGAAAAGAGCAAGCAGGGAAGTAAAAGAAAGGATCTTCCACAGTGAAAGAGAAATAGAAAGTCAGAATTATAGTACTGATGTAAAGAGATTGAGTTAGGGAAATGGAAACAACATGGTGGAAGTAGAAGGGAGATTGAACAGAAAATGTTATTTACAAACAATAAGGAGCCATAGCTAGGGCTTTAAGAATCTGACCCTTAACCATATGAAACAATATGTATTAGAACATTTGTACTTTTTTCTCCTATATACCACAGAAATTTTTTTCTCTATTCCCAGGTAATAAAGAAATTTACTCATTTTTCTTCCTTTAGTATAGTCATGATTTCAAAATGTTACTTTTCAAAAATGTTTTTATTAAGATATGTTTGCAATATCAAAGTTTTATCTTTAAATCATGAATCCATTTGGAGTTGATTTTGGTGCATCCTGTAGAGTGCTATGCCAACTTCATCATTTTCAAAAGGCTCCTGGTCCTAGTCACTTCCTTGTTGCTGAGGCACGCTACTGGAAACTAGCACAAATGAAAGGAGGAAATGTTTATTTTGGCTCACAATAGAGGTCTCATTCCATAGTCAGGTAGCTGCAAGGCAACTCATCATGGCAGAGAAGCATGATAGAAGAAAATGTACTCAAGTCGTGGCAGCTGCAAAGCAAGAGAGACATGTCAAGGGAGGAACCCGCCAGAGACACAGACCCTTCCAGGATATGCCTGCAATGACCTGCTTCTTTTTACCAGGCTGCAACATCACATTTAGCTATAAACTGATAAGTGACTGAATCCACTGATGCGTATTTTTGCCCCAATGATTCAGTCACCTCCCTAAACCCCCACCTATGAATGCATGAAGTTTTGGGGATACATCAAGATATACACCAGTACAGATATCCAGTTGTCCCTATGTTAATTTTTAAAAAAACCCAGCTTGGATGAAGTGCTTGCCTTGTATGCACAAGTCCACAGATTCAAAACAGCTACCTCCAAAATTTTTTTTAAATATAAAAAGCTCAGCTTTGTAAAGCAGGTATGAGATGTTCTTTTTATCATATGCTAAATTTCTACATGTATTGGTTTACTATATTTGTGGTCTAGTCAATTAAATTTGCATTTCCTGTTGAGAACAAGTTGCATATTTTAAAATTATTTTACCATTATAAATGTTTCAAGATATAGTAATATTTATCATTTTTCATTGTTTTTAGTATTTTTCAGGCTTTTACCTAGTTATTCTTGTCTATTTTCTAATTAAATTTACAATTAGCTTGTCTAGTTCTATAGGGATAATATTGGTGTTTTTTGGATCTCATTTATTTGATTTTTTTTTGAGTTTCAAAATATATTTTATTATAACTAAAAATTCTTCAAAAAGATAAATCTTGAATTATAGTTAAGACTTTCAATGCCATGCTTTTAAGGATTAATTGTACAAGTTGCCTCCAAAGTGGTAAAAATATTTAAGACTTAACAACACTAACAACTTAAAATGATAGACATTTAAAACTCATTTTAATGAAAAAAGTACATATTATTTTCAAGTACCCAAAAATATTCCTCAAGATAGACCATATTTTGGAACTTAAAATAAGTATCAACTAGTTTAAGGGTTCAAGTCATACAAAGAATATTCTCTGATCAAATGGAATTAAAAGTGAATAATAGAAACATCTCTAGAGAAAACCTCACATATTTTAAAACAAAATCACAAATGAAAATAAGACAGATGTCAAGGTAGGAAAATAAAGAAAATTGGAAAATAGTTTCAGTGGAGTAAATATAAAAAAAGTGTAGAAAAATATTTTACAGTTTTTAAATTTTTAAATATTTATTTATTTACTTACTTAGTTATTCATTTTCTTGAGACAAGGTCTTGCTTTGTAGTGCAGACTGGCCCTGAAGTCTCTTTGTAGTCTAGGCTGGCCTCAAACTCGAAGTGATTCTCCTAACTCAGACTTCCAAGTGCTGGGATTACAAGAAGGTGCCACTCGTGCTTATCAAATTAAAAATTTTTTTTTATTTAAAGAGAAAAACAGAAAAAGGATAGAAATATTACAGAATTTCAAAAAAAGATAAAAAGTAAGAAATCATTAGTTGATAAATTACATGTCATTCTTTTAGAAACAGTTGTTCAAGTTACAACGTTAAAGCACACGAAGTGGACACGCAAGCAGTGAGAGTGCAAACAGATCTGTTCAACAATCCAACAAGAACCTAGAAATATGGTCATGAATCCCACACATCTAATCATACATGCAGCTATATATTTTATATTGCTTCCTATTTCCTCTTTTTTACAATAGCAATTATACATTTTTAAAATTTTATTTAAGGAGAAGAAAAAAAACAAAACAGAAAAAAGGGTAGCAACAATACAGAATTCTAAAAGAAAGAAAAAGAATGAAAAAAGGAAGAAGAGAAAAAAACCCACTAAGAAATCACTAGTTTATAAATTATATATTGTCATCTTGGATGTAGTTGTTCAAGTTACAAAGTTAAGATACAGAGTAGACATTCAAACAATGAGACTGCAAACAGTTCTGCTCAAAGATCCAACAAAGATTCAGCAATATGGTCATATATTTTACACACTAAAACATACATGCAGTTATATCCCTTAGAGCACTTTCTTTTCCTCTCTTTTTTATAATAGCAATTACACATTTTGGTTTTATTACACTTGTAGTTCTTATTTACTTTTTACACTAGAGACACAATATGATATTTTATAAATATGATTCTTATTTATTTCACTAATGAGGATAGTCTCAAGTTGTCTCCATTTACCTATGAAGGCCTCAAGATCATCCTTTTTTATAGCTGAATAATATTCCATTGTATAAAAATAATATTCCATTGTATAAAAATTTTCATCCACTCTGCAGTTGATGGGCAGTTGATGGGCATCTTGGTTGTTTCCAAGATTTAGCTACCACAAATTGTGCAGCTATGAACATGGGTGCAAATATATCACTGTGATATGAACTTTTCAATTCTTTGGGGAAAATACTCAGGAGGGGAATAGCTGGATTGAATGAGGCTTCCAATCCTCATCTTCTGAGAATTCTCCATATGGATTTCCATAATGGTTGCACCAGTCTACATTCCCACCAACAGTGGAGCAGTGTTCCTTTTTCCCCTAAGCCTCGCCAACATTTGTTATCAGTTGATTTCTTCATGGCAGCTATTCTTTCCAGAGTAAGGTGAAATCTCAATGTTGTTTTAATTTGCATTTCTCGAATGAACAGTTATGGTGAACATTTCTTCATGTATTTATTTGCCATCTGTATATCTTCCTCTGAGAACTGTGTGTTCATCTCAGATGACCACTTTTGGAGAGGGTCTTTGAATTTGGGGGGCTTGACATTTTTCAGTTCTTTATATGTTCTGGACTCAAGTCCTTTGTCTGAGAGGTTGCTGGCTAAAATTTTTTCCCACTCTCTGGGTTTTCTTTTCAATCTGTTGGTGATTTCTTTTGATGTGTAGAAAAACTTTTCAATAATATTAGATCCTAATCATTGATTCTTTGAAGTGTTTCCTGTGCAGTTTGCATTTTGTTCATAAATTCTCTGCCTACCCCTATGTGCCCAAGACTTCTACCTACCCTGTCTTCCAGTAGATTTAGTGTTTCTGTTTTAATATTGAGGTCTTTGATCCATTTAGAGTTTACTTTTGTGCATGGTAATATGCTTGGATCTAGTTTCAGTCTTCAGCATGTGGAGAGCCAATTTTTCCATCACCATTTATTAAAGATGTTATCCTTCTTCCAGTGGGCATATTTAGCCCCTTTGTCAAATATCAGGTGGCTGAGTGTCTTTGTAGTTGTGCTTGCATCTTCTAATCTGTTCCATTGATCCTCAGGTCTATTTCTTTGCCAGTACCATGCTGATTTTTTCACTGTGGCTTTATAGTACTGTTTCAAGACAGGAATTGAGATGCCTCCTGCCTTGCTTTTGTTGCCCAGAATTTCCTTTGCTATTCTAGGATTCTTCTGTTTCCAAATGAATTTTAGGAGTGTTTTCTCTAGATCTGTGAGGTATGTCAATGGTATTTTGATAGGGATTACATTAAATCTGCATAACAGTTTTGGCAGTATGGCCATTTTCTTTTTTTATTTTAAAGAGAATAAAACAAAAGAGGACAGATCTAAGCAGATCAGAACAGAACAATGTAAGCAACACAGCACTTTACAACAAGACAGTTGGATATCAACAGTAGCTATCATAATGTCTCTTTCTTTGAAATAGTTGAGCTTAGCTTTACACACAATAATGTCAAACATAACAAAGTAGAATAAACAACTCAAGAGAATTGAAGTATTCCAAGACATTCTGAACAATATAACCAAAGATGAACAATGGCTGCTATATTATCTCATTTTCTATAAAAAATTTGTTTTTGCTATCATACATATTAAAGTCCAACAACACACAATGTGATAGAACCAATGGTAATAGAAAAAAAAAAGCATGGTAGGACTTCAGAGAAAGATGATATTAAATCAATACTGGCTACCATACTGTCTTGTCTTCAAAGTAACTATTCATATGATAACATATATTAAGATTGAACAAAACAGAATAAAACCATTCAAACCAATGAATGAAGACAAAAGACAGTATAATGGTGAACCAAGGTCTTCTATACTCTTACCATTTCTTACACTAAGGAGACTATACAATATTTATACATGTGAGTTTGATTTATTTGCTATGAGTATAGATTCAAGATGCATCCATTTATTTATAAATATCTCAATGTGATCATTCTTTATAGCTGAGTAGTACTCCATTGTATAAAAGTACCACAATTTTTTATCCATTCCTCGGTTGATGGGCACTTAGCTTGTTTCCAAGATCTGGCTATTACAAATTGTGCTGCTATAAACATGGGTGCGCATATATCACTGTGGTAAGATGTTTTCAGATCTTCTGGGAATATGCCTAGAAGTGGAATAGCTGGGTCAAATGGGACTTCCAACCCCAGATTTTTGAGGAATCTCCAGACTGACCTCCACAGTGGTAGCACTAGTCTACACTCCCACCAACAGTGCAGAAGAGTTCTTTTTCCTCTCCAGCATTTGTTGTTGGTAGTTTCGTTGATCCTGGCCATTCTTTCTGGAGTGAGATGGTATCTCAGTGTGGTTTCAATTTGCATTCCTCTAATGACCAATGATCTTGAACATTTTTTCATGTATTTATTTGCCATTTGTATTTCTTCATCTGAGAACTGTGTATTTATCTTGGATGCCCATTTTTGCAATGGGTCTTTGAATTTTGGGGGGGTGATGTTTTTAATTCTTTTTAAGTTCTAGGCAGAAGTCCTTTGTCTGAGAGACAGTTCACTAACATTTTTTCCCAGTTTGTAGGTTTTCTTTTCACTCTGCTGGAGATTTATTTGGATGTGCAGAAACTCTTTAATAAGATATGATCCCAGTTATTGATTCTGGGAAGTATTCCCTGTGAAGTTAGTTTCTTATTCATGAATTCTCTACCTGGAATGAACCCCACTTGGTCATGATGTATAATCTTGTTGATTTGCTGCATTCTATTTGCCAGTATTTTATTGAGAATCTTTACATCAATGTTTATTAGTGAGAATGGCCTATAGTTCTCTTTTTTGGTTGGATTTTTCTCTGGTTTTGGTATCAGAGTAATACTTGCCTCCAGGAATGCTTTAGGGAGGATTGCTTTCTTCTTAATTTCATTGAAGAGTTTAAGGAGTATCAGCATCAAATCTTCTCTAAATTTCTTGTAGAATTCAGCTGTGAATCCATCTTGACCTGGGCTTTTCTTTGTTGGTAAAGTTTTAATTACATTTTAAGTTTCAATAGCTGATATTGGGTTGCTCAAAATTCCTATATCTTCTTGGTTGAACTTTGGTACTTCATATGTTTCTAGAAATCTGTCCATTTCCTCTGTGTTTTCCAGTCTGAGTAGATGTTTTCAAAGTAGGTATTCATGATCTTTTGAATTTCAATCAGATCTGTAGTAATTTCTCCCTTTTCAGTTCTTGTTGCATGCATTTGGGTTTTCTCTTTTTTTCTCTTGATAATGTTAATTAGGGGTTTGTCAGTTTTGTTTATTCTCTCAGAAAATCAGCCTTTTGATTCATTAATACTTTGTATTGTTTTTTTAGTTTCAATTGCATTGATTACTGCTCTAATTTTTACAATTTCCTCTCTTCTATGAGGTTTGGGTTTAGCTTGCTCTTCTTTTTCTAAAAGCTTGAGATGAAGCATTAGTTTGTTTATTTGTGCTTGTTCTGTTTTCTTGATATGGCAATTTATTGTAATATATTTGCCTATTAAGACTGCTTTCATTGCATCCCACAGATTACAGTATGTTGTTTCCATATTTTGATTGAATTGTGGGTATTGCTTTATTTCTTCTTTATTTTTATCTGTATCCCACTGGTTGTTCAAAAGGCTGTTATTTAATTTCCACATATTTATGCAGGTTTTGCAATTTCTTTTGCCATTAATTTCCAATTTCTGTCTGCTATAGTCAGATATTATGCATGTTATGATTTCAATACCTTTGCATTAGCTTAAGAATATTTTATGGGATAATAGATGGTCTATTTTGGAGAATGTCCCATACGCAGCAGAGAAAATATGTATGCTGATGTGGTTGGGTGGAACACTCTGTAAACATCTACTAAGTCCAATTGCTCACAGGTGTGATTCAGATCTGTTCTTTGCTGACTTTTTGTCTAGTTGATCTATCTCTTTGTGACAATGGGTTGTTAAGATATCCTGTTATATTTGTGCTCTTGTGTATTTGGTTTTTCATGTCCATTAGTATCTGTCTTATATAGTTGGGTGCTCCGTATTTGGTGCATATATATTTATAATTGTTAGCTCTTCCTCTTAAATTTTTCCACTCACAAGTATGTAGTGACCTTCTCTATCTTTTTTTAATCATTTTAGGTATGAAATTCATGTTGTCTGCAAATAGAATAACTAGCCCTTCTTTTTTCTTTGTTCCTGTTGCATGGAATACTGTTTACCATCCTTTGACTTTTAATCTATGAGTTTCCTCTTGGGTCAGATGTGTTTCCTGTATACAGCATATTGTGAAATCCTGTTTTTTGATCCATTCTGTCAATCTATTTCTTTTTATAGGTGAATTGAGGCCACTTATATTTATGGATATCACGGATATGTACTGGCTCAGCTTTGCCATGTTATGTTCCAGTTGTTTGCTTTCTGCTTTTCCTCTTTGCTTATCCTACCTGGTTGTTTCTTTCTGCTGTTGTTTTGGGGATTGTGGTCATTTTTATCTCTGTCTAGTATGTCTTTCAGCACTCTTTCTAGGGTTGGTTTGGTGGACGTGAATTTCTTCAGTTGTTCTTTGTCATGGAAGTATCTTGTTTCTCCATTAAATTTGAATGAAACCTTTGCTGGGTACATCAGTCTGGGTTGAAGGTTGTTTTCTTTCAGGGCTTGAAATACCTCACTCCAAGATCTTCTTGACTTGAAGGTTTGTGCTTAAAAGTCTGCTGTGAATCTAATGGACTTTCCTTGATAGGTAAGTTGTGTCTTTTCTCTAACAGCTTTTAGTATTCTGTTTTTATGCTGTATGTCTGATATCTTAATTATTATATGTCTGGGTGTGAATTTATGTTGATTTTGATTGGTGCATTATATGCCTCACTTATCTGCATATCAGATTCTTTTCTCATGTTTGGGAAATTTTCTGCTATTATTTCTGTAAATACTTTATGTATGTCATTTGCCTGGACTCGTGTATCTTCACTAATGCCATTATTCTTATATTGTTGCTCTTAGCATCATCAGGAAGCTTCTGGATTGTCATTTCATGCTGCTTTGCTGTTTTTAAAAGTTCTATCCTTTCCTGATCACTAATTGTGATCCTGTCCTCAAGGTCTGAAATCCTATCCTCAGCTTCCTTTAGGCAATTGTGCACACTTTCAATAGAATTTTATTTCTTGGATGTCTCTTTGAGTTTGTTTCATGAATTCTGCTTGTTTTCTATATTGTTTATTTAAGGTTTCAATCAGTTTCCCATGCTTCTGTACTTTTTTTCTGTATTTCTTCTTTAGCTGCATTCAACACTCCTTTACTAAGGTTATTATTTCTATCTTTACATGGGAGAGTACTTCTAATGTGATTTCCTCTATAGCCTGATGGAGTTGTTTTTTTATTTCATTCACTATCTTTTCAGAGATTCCCAGTGTGTTACTTTTGGGGTCCTCTATTTCAACGTCTCCTATACTTGCTTCTGGTGAACTATATGTTTGAGACTGCATCTTGCTTTGTCATTTTGTCATTTTTGCTCTGCCTGATGTTTTCTATGTGTAGGAGGGTATCACACACATTCTTTTCAGACTCAGCAAGTTCTTACCATTAGTTGGAAGGGGCTTTAATATTGGCCCTATTTATCCCCTGTACACCTCTATTTTAGGGGCATACTCACCACACTGACACAGTTAATCCACTGTAGTTCAAGGTTCACTGCCTGGGAGCTAAGTTCCAAGTGTTTTCACACTTACTGGAGCCTGCTGAGGTCTTCTGATGTTCCAGGTGGCAGGGCGAACCCACAGGGGAGGTTCCAGGCAGCTTACCCCTGATGTGGGCTTCTGAGATGTTTCTGGTAGCAGGGCAGGGCCAAAATTTTTGAAACACCATTAAAATCAATACATTGGTTGAATTATATTTTAGAACATCTGTTAGATTCCTTGGTCCGTGTTTCAAGAAAGGTCATGTTGGTCTTGGATCTCATTTAATTTGTAAAACAAAATTTAAAATTTTTATGACTGCTTGATATTTTTTTCATACTGATGTCTGCTACTTTTGCCATTATTCTTTTTTTGATATTTAAATTGCAGTAATTTATTGTTTCATCAAGTCTTTTATTTCTTCTCCTTTTTTCTCTAAATGCTTCTCTCTCAGTCTAATATCATAATTTGAGTAGGAGCTGTGAAACACAAAACTTATCATATCCTGGTAGTTGGTTCAATGGCTGGATCTATGAAGTAGGCCAGGCCTGTCAGATTTCCCCTCTGACATATATGAATTAGGAATTTCATAGAGTGCAGATATATGAGGTTGTGAGGCCCACATTTTAAGTAAGAATGGTTTCATTTCATGGAGGACACAGCAGAAAAGAAGCTGACACCTATAGAGTTTTCAGGTGACATACTTCAATTATCATAATGATAACCCAGTGTTGCAACAACTGCTTTTCAAATGTCTGTCTTAAGACAATTATCCAATATTCGATTTTCATAAAGCTTTGATTTTAAACTTAAATGTCAAGAGATTTGCTTCATTGTATTTCTATGTGTATTTAATACTCAAAATTTTATAGATTTTGAGGGAAGGATACACACCTGATCCATTTCCCCATCACTTCCATGTGTACTAATTTATTTAGTAGCCAAATGAATTTCTTACAAACACTAGCTTTTCCTCAAACACTTGGCACATTGAAGTACTCAATAAAAGTTTGTTGAATAAAGAAATAAATGTTTGAATATATGAATTAATTTAGAATGGAGTGTAGAATTGATCATTGAACTAAATGTTTTTAAAGTAGAAATTTCCTGAGTACCAGAGAATTACAGGATTCTGATTTATTAGTAGAACAAACAATCCATTTGTGTCTCTTTTGAACAAGCTTTCTCCACTTCAGCAGTGATGACACTTAGAGCCAGATAATTCTTTGATGTGTGAGATGCCCTGTGCATTGGAAGATGTTTAGCCGCAGCCCTGGTGTCAATGCACTAGTTTGCAGTAGAACTTGCCCTAGGTTGTGACAGTCAAAAATATTTCTAGACATTCGCATTTCCTGTGGATGGGGAGCAAAACAACCCAAGCTGAGAACCACTCTTAAAATCCTTTAGTTTCTTATTTCCTTTCTTCTCTCCAGCTACATGTTTAATAATGTGTAAATCATTTTTAAACGTCTCTGTGTTCCTCCAGAGGCAGAGTAGACACTGCCTGATCTCTCAATTGTGTAATATGCATTTGCCATTTCTGTCTTTGCTTGAGGAGCTGCAGGACCTTCTATTTACAATAGACATTGCTTGTCTGTCATCAGCATTTTCAGGGTGAATCAAGCTATCAGTATTTGTTACATTGAAGCTGCTGTTGCCAACTTCAGTATGAAAGAACAACAAAAAATGCTTTCTGACTTTCCTCATAAGTAGTTTTGTTTGACAGTTAATTCAATCACGTAGATACTGAGGCATTCCATTAATAAATGATAAACTTAGCTTTCATTTTTGAGCTAACTTCTTCAACTAGAGAAGTTCAGTTTGCTGATTAAATGATGGGATGATCCTTGATTGCATTGCATGAAAGAAGTTGATGGCTGAGATTATGGGTAGATAGTAAACTACTGTATTAGTTCTCTCTTAGTATGTACTACATTACTGTATACCTCAAACTTAGCAGTTTTAAATAATAAGCATATATTAATCTCAGTTTCTTAAGGGTGAGAATTTAGGAGCAGTTTCTCCAATAGGTTATGATTTAGGGTCTCATAAAGTTGCAGTTAGGATGTCAGCTAAAGCTATAGTTGGAAGATTTGACTGAATCTGAACTGGGGAACACGGTCACTCTCCTGGCTATTGGCAGATTGGGTTGCTAGGTTTCAGAAAACACACACAAAACCAAAACTCAAAATACCCAGCTCTATTTGAATTTCAGATAAACAATGAATAAATTTGTAGTTCATCCATGCAGCATTTTGGACATACTTATACTAAATTGTTTTTTCATTGTTTATCTGAAATTCAAATTGGGTTGACATTCTTTTGCCTAAATCTAGAAACCTATTGGCAAAAGACCCCAGAACACTGTGTTGCATGGCTCTCTCCAAAGGGCTGTTGTAAAGTCCTCCTGATATGGTGGCCAGCTTCCGTGAGAACTAGGAAAACTAGGTGAAAACTGCATTATCTATTATGATCTCATTGCAGAAGTTATATTTCAGTACTCCTGCTGTATTCTGTTGGTCACATACAACAACCCTGATAGAGCATGACAGGATTAAATAAGGGTATAAACATTGGTTACTACCTAGATGCTGGGTCCCACACTCATGTTGCAGATATTTAGAGTTTCTGAGAAAATCATCCTCCATTTCCAAATATTATCCTTCTGTACAAGACAGAATTTTAAGATAACTGCTGATGTGTTATGCCTTTACCATCCCCTTGTGTGTAAAGTAGAACCTGGGACTTTCTTCTAGACAGTAGAATATGACAATGGCGATGAAATATTACTATCTAGATTGTTCTATGTTATATAAGGAAAGTGATGGAGTGTCATTCTCATAATTCCTTTGTATTATAGGAGTCCTTCTTTGTTGAATAGCACAAGAAACACTTCCTTTTTGGCCTTGAGGAAACTTGCCACATTGAGAGACCTAGAAGAGCCCTGCAATAAGAAATGTAGACAAACTCTAGTAGCATAGAATTCCCCTCAGCTGACAGCCAATCAGGAAGCAGGGATTTAAGTCTTACAGTGGCAAAGAATTGAATGTGACAAACAGCCACACCCATGTCAGCTTGAGAGAGAACCCTGAGCCTTCTCTAAGGAATACAGCCCTGGCTGCACCTTGCTTGCAGCCCTGGGAGGTCCTGAAACCGAGAACCCAATTGATCTGTACCTGTCCAGACTTTTGATGCACTGAAACTCTAAAAGAATAAAGTAATGTTGCTTTAAGATGCTAAATTTGTAGTAATATTTATACAGTAATAGATAACTAGTTTGCTTTCCTATCGTTCTTTTTTTTGGGGGGGTACTGGGAATTGAACTCAGAACCTTGTGCTTCTCAGGAAGGAGCTCTGCCACTGAGCTATATCCCTTGATATCCTACCTTTTGCATTGTGAAACATTTGGGATAATATTCTACCTTTGGGGGACATCAGGGGACTTTGAGCACACAGCATGATAAGCTAAAATATTCTAAGAATTCAGGAAACAGCTAGGAGAACAAGAACTAGCTAGATGAAGGTGTGATGTGGAGTATGAAGGCAGATCATTTTGTTAAAATTTAAACTATTATGGTGTGACATAATATATATATATATATATGTATATATATAAAATTCAATGCATGTAGGTTGACAAATTTTCACAAAACAAACCCTCATACAAATATATTCACGTAAGAAACAAAGTATTATCTATTAAGTGCCTACTAAAACTTGTCTTGTATCATATTCCAAATAGTAACACACCCTCTGTCTCTTCAAGGGTAACGATATGATTTCTAACACCACAGTTTGTACATTTCATACACATAATATATATACAGTATGTAGAAGCATCTTTGCATTTTCTTTACTTGAAATAATACAGTATATACTGTTTTGTTTTGGCTTTCCCTTCCCAGTGCTGTTTGTTAAGATTCATTCCTGTTGTTGCACATAACTATAATTGCTTTTGCTATGTAATATTCCCTTTTAAGAAGATATCACACTTGTTCATGTTACTGTGGATGACTTGGGTTGTTTCCCATTTGAGAATCTGTATTACATACTGTGGTGTCATGAATATCCTTGTGCCTAATTTTGTTGAACAACTGTATATTTGGAGTAGATAACTAAGAGTAGAATTGGGTTATCAGTAAAAAGCATTGGACTTCTGAAATTAGGGAGGAGATCATCCAACGAACTACCTTTTCAAGCTCAATTTACACCATTCTCTGAAGTCCAAGTGTTCACAAGAGACAGAATGTTAGGGTAGTGCTTAATTCCTCACTGCCCTGAAAGCTACATTAGCTTTAGACTTCATCCTATGAAATCAGTAAAGGGTTAAAATGAAATGAAAGATCAAAAATTTTAAAAAATACATCTTCTTGGTTATATTTTAGAGAGAGAATTGAAAGGAAGCAAGCCTGCCACAGGGAGACAAGTTGACTTATTATTAAAATAGCTGTAAACAAAAATATTTGAACTTTTCGGGGTTTATTGAGTCCAGTGTTGGTGTTTTTTTATGAAGTAAGTTAGCTTGCATTTAATCATTATTTCATCCAGGATTGGAGCATTTAACTGCCATTTTTCACATAATTAATCTGGAGACCTTGTTTGCTTCACTGGCTGGCATGCACACATGTGGTGGTTTTGTCCTCTGTTAGAACCACTGTAAAGAAAATGAGAGGAGCATGTAGGCCACTGTCTAAATGGGGTATTTTGGTTTGCTTGTATTAGACACATGTGGTCAACATATCCTCATTCATCCACTAAGACAGTTCCATCTCCAGTGCCCTCTGCCAATATTCTTTCTAGACTTTCCTCTATTGACCACCTGCTTCCAAACTGTTTCATCATGATCTCTTTATTCATCTCCACTCAGGCTTAATCATTATCCATAAACCATGTACACTTGCATATTGCCTTTTTCTTCCTTTTCTTTAGAAAATTAGGTCTCTACTTAGGGACAGTTGTCCATTGTTAGCCACAGGGGATTAGTGCCAGGAACCGCTGTTTCGACCTAAATCCATAGATTCTCAGGTCCTTTCTATAAAATGGCATGGTCTATGAACATAATCCTCTATGCTTTAGTCATTTCTGGATGTCTTAACACAATGTAAATGCTATTAAAATTTTGTTACGGGAATAGTTTACAATATTGTTTAGGGAATAATGACAAGAGAAGACAGTTTGTATATGTTCAATGCAGACATAACTTTTTCTGATAGTTTTGATTAGTGATTGGATCTGTGACTGTGGAACCCATAGATATGGAGCTAGTATATGCTTGTCCCCTGAAGCAAGTATTGTGCTTGCAATCTATTTCTTATGCTTTTCTATGAATCCTCCATCTTTCACTCATTTTTTTCAGGCTGTCACAATCTTCTTACTTATCTATGTTTATCCAGTAAACCCTAACTAGTCTCAGAAACTCTGTCATACCCAGCATTTCCTTTCCATGGCTACTATTGCTGAGCTTCTTTCCACTCTGAAGGCTGATGTAGGAAGATTGCTGCAAGTTCAAGACCAGCCTAGGCTACAGAGTGAATCCAAGGCCAACTTGAATTGCATAGTGAAACCCTGTCTGAAAAAAACAAAAAAAGAGAAAGAAATGTGTCTCATGCCAGCCTTTTCTTTCCACATTTTCTTTTATATCTTAATCCAAACCCTCATCAACTCTATAATCATTTGCAATTTAACGCCTGGTCACCATTCTCCCATCTCCAATTTATTTTATCCAATCTTGTCTTTAAATAATAAAATCTGATGTTAATCTGAAGAGTCTTTTAAGATTATCTCTATGAAAATAAAATCCATTTTCTCTTTAATAGGGCCAGGCCTACCTTATTTATTATTATTACTATTTTATTATTAGCATTGTTATTTTTATTATTTTGGTTTTTTGAGACAAGGTCTCTGTGTAGTTTAAGCTGGCCTTCAACTCACTGTGCACCCCACACTGACCTTGAACTCAGTGGTTCTCCTGCCTCTACCTCCCAAGTGCTGGGATGTACCACCATGCCTGACTTTGTTTTAATTGGCCACTTTAAAATTTAAAATTCAGTGACTTTTATTGTATTTACAATGTTGTTTAACCATCACTATTTTGTTTCAAAACATTTTCATCACCCCAAAAGCAAACCTCATCCTCCATAAGCAGTCACTCTTCATTCCTCAGAGAGGGATCAAAAACTACATTCTGTCTCTATGGATTTACTTACTCTGGATATCTCATATGTATAGAATATTATGATATGTGACCTTTTGTGTCTGGCTTCTTTCAATTAACATAATATTTTCAAGGTTCATTCATGTTGTAACATGTATCAATATTTGGCTCCTTTTCATGGATAGTTTAATAACATTCAGTTGCATGATGTGATCAAAATACATAGTTAATTTTTACACTTTTTAACATTTTGTTCTGTATTCGTTTTATACTTTCAAAGTTTTTATTAGTACATATTTATAGTACATGATGATTACATTCACCATGAGGAATTTATTTTGATTTTATTTTTATTTTGGGTTTCTCATATAAAGGAAACTATGCAATATTTTTGGTTCATTTTTGGTAATTGATATGTATCTAGGAATTTATATACTTCCTCTGAATTTTCCATTTTATTTTTCTCAAAATAGTCTTCTGGATTTCAGCACAATCCATTATGATTTCACCTTTTTCATTTTTAATTGTGTGGATTTAGATTTTTCATCTTATTTTGGTAAGATTACCTGAGGATTTGCCTATTTTGTTTTTCTTTCAAAAAAAACCTCTTAAATTCATTGATTTTTCATGTTGATTTTTCAGTGTCAATTTCATTAATTTCTGCTCTGATATTTATAATTTCTTTCCTTATAAATTTTAGGTTTGGATTGTTAGTTTTTCTAGACCTTCAAGTGCAACATTATTTGTTTATTTTAGTTCATTATGTCTTTCTGATATGGGAGTTTACTGCTATGAGCTGCTCTCTTATGACTGCTGTCTTCCATAGGTTCTCGAATGTCATAGTAGAATCATCATTTTATTGTACTAATTGTATAATTTCTTCTTTAATTTCATGTTTGACCCATTGAGTATTAAAAAAGTATTGTTTAATCCTCATATGTTTCCATAATTGATGTAATTTTTTGGCATTGATTTCTCATTTCATTGCTCTATGATCTCATAATATGCATGAGATAATAATTTGATTCTTTTGCATTTCCTTAGGCATATTTTACTGGTTAGCTTGTGATTTATTTTGGAGAAAGTCCCATGTGCACCTTAGAAGAATATGTATTCTCTTGTTGAATTGAACACTGTAGATATCTACTAAGTCCATTCATTTGAAGGTTTGGTTCAACTCTGATATTTATGTTTTGATTTTTTTTTGTCTAGTTGATCTGTCCCTTTGTGACAATGGGGTATTGAGGTTATTATTACTGTTGTACTAGTGTTTTTCTGGTTTTTCATGTCCATTAGTGTTTCCTTTATGAATCTGGGTGCAGTAGTATTTGGTGTATAAATGTTTCTGATTGTTAACTCTTCCTGTTGAATTGTTCACCTAACTAGTATGTAGAGAGTTTCTTTGTGTCTTTTGATCACTTTTGGCTTGAAATCCACTTTGTCTGCCATTAGAGTAGTAACTCCTGCTTTTTTCTGGGTTCCTATTGCATGTAATATTGTTTTCATTCTTTGATTCTGAGTCTGTATATTTTTGAAATAAATATGTTTCTTTTACATATTGTTGGGTTTTCATTCTTAATCTATTTTCCAAATCTCTGTTTTTTGACTAGGGATTTGACATCATTCACACTGAGAGTTATTACTGAGAGGTAGTAATATTGCTATAATTGAATTATTTTCCTGTTGTTGCTTTCTTGATTTTTCCTCTTTTGCGTATTTCTTCATCCTACTAGGTAAATTCATTCCTTTTGACTTATTGATGTTTTTGGCTCCATTCTCTCTTTTTTGTAATGCTGTTTTGGTAGTCAAGAATTTCTTGAGATGCTCCTTTTTGTGGAAATATCTTTTCATCATTTTTAAAGGAAAGTTTTGCAGGACAGTTAAGTTGGGATTGTAAGTTGTTATCATTTAATGCTTTAAACTTCACTCCAAGCCCTCCTGGCCTTTCAGGTTTGTGTAGAGAGATGTGCTGTGATTTTAATGGATTTACCTTTGTATGTGGTTTGCCTTTCTCAGCAGCCTTTAAGATTTTGTCCCTGTGATGGGATTCTGGAAATTTAAGTATAAGTGACCTGGAGATGTTCTCTTTTGGCCATGGCTAGTTCATGTTCTACATGCCTCCTTTTCTGTATGTCTATTTCTGTCCCTATACTTGAGAAGTTTTCTCTCATTATTTCTGTGAAGAGATTTAGTTATGCCATTTTTTGTCTCCTGATTTTTTACTTACTAATTATTTTTAGATTTGTCTTCTTTGCATCATGTAGCAGTTGTCGGATTAATTTTCTCTTGCTACTTTGACAATGTCTTTGAGTAGTTGGAATGTGAAGATATCATTGCCTTCTAGTTCTGAAATTCTTTTCACACATTTGTCTGTCCTGCTGCCCATATGTTCAGTATGATTCTTATTTTTTTAAAATTTATTTAAAGAGAAACAAAAGCATGTAAAGGGAAGAGGTCATACAGAATTCCAAAAAAAGATAAACAATAAGAAATCACTAGTTAATAAATTACATATTTTCTTCTTAGAAATAGAAATTCAAGTTACAAAATTAAAGCATACAAAGTAGATAGTCAAACAGTGAGAGTGTAAACTGCTACTCATGCATGAATCTCTGCATGTATTTCTATATTTCTGTATTAGAGGGAAAAACAAAACTTAGCAAGACAAAACAAAACAAATTCCTATAAAAACATGAAACCAAAAAGTCATATAAAACCACAGTACAAGGTGATCTACAATGATTACTGTGTTGTTTCTTATTATCTTCAATAGAATGTCTATATCATCAGGCATAATTGAATATAGCAGTATAACTGAGTATAGCAGTAAATAACAATATTATTAAAAATAAAACATTGTAGACAGTATAAAACTTCAAAGGCAGGTAATAATCAAACCATAGTGGATATTCTAGTGGATCTTGTCATCTTAAGTGCAGTTGCCTCTACTCTCAGACTTGATACTATCAACCATAACAGTTTTGAATAAAATCTAGCAATGCAAAACAGCGATCCAACACACCAGATTTGATTACAACCAGTCATGGTAAAACAGTGGAGGTTTAACAGAGCTTTAGATTAAGTTAATAGGAAATTAAGGATGATTACCATACTATACCCCGTTATTTTGGGGATTACTGTCTGTGCCCTCAAATCTAGTACAGGTAGAATGACTGGAACAGAATATAATACATCTCAGCAGAGTAGTGTGAATAATGTGGGTTTTAAATCCTGGCACACTATTAACAATATAGTGTATCAAGGCCATCTATGTTAGAGTTTCTAGTTATCCTTCTCTGCCCCATTTCTGCTATGCTATTTTTCTGCCTTTGTTTGTCTACTTTTCTCCTTCATTTTGCTGCCTGCCCCACTTATTGAGGCCTTTCTGCCACTGTTCCCAAAATCCTGGTATTTTTTTTCTCTCTCTCAAGAATGTCTTTCAGTATTCTCTGTAGGATTGGATTGGTGGTCACAAACTCCTCCAGGTCCTCTTTGTCATAGAATCATCCATCAACTTCTAGTGACAGTTTTGCAGGGTACATCAATCTGGGCTGGAGGTTATTCTCTTTCAGGGCTTGGAGTACTTTGCTCCAAGCTCCTTTGATCTGATGGTCTGTGTCGAGAAGTCAGCCATGATTCTGAGGGGCTTACCTTTATAGGTAATCTGTTTCTTTTCTCTGATGGCTTTTAATATTCTGTTTTTATACTGAATTTCTGGCATCTTGATTATTATATGTCTGGGTGTAGATCTGTTTTGGTTATAGGTGGCTGGAGTTCTGTATGGCTCACACAACTGAATGTCATTTTCTTTTCACATGCTTAGGAAGTTTTCCTTAATTATTTCCATGAATAGCCTTTGTAATTTGCCTGTATGTATTCCTGCTTCTTCATTCATGTTTCTTATTCTTAAATTGGAGATTCTCTTGTCATCTTCTAGCCTTTGTATTTTTACTGCCTGTTTCCTTGTTATTTTTAAGAGATCTTTCCTTTCATGATCATACATTGCAAACTTGTCTTCAAGTTTTGATAGTCTATCCTTACTTTCTTTTAAGGAGTTTTTCCAGCTTTCAATGGAGTTTTTAATTTCCTGGTAGTCTCTTTGAATCTGCTTCATGTATTCTATATTTTCTTTATATTCTTTATCAAATGTTTCTCTCCCTTTTTTGTGTTCCTCCCTTCTTCCATCTGTATCATCCTGAGAGATGCTTCCTGAGAGCATTTCTTTTATTACTCTACTCATATCCTGCTTTACCTGATTTAATGTTTCAGTTTTGAGCTCATCTGCAAGGCCCTGAAGATATCTCTTAATGTCCATTGAAGCCATGTCTGATGTTGTATGTTTGCCACCCTCAGTCTCCCTTTTTTTTCCTTCTGCTGGATCAGTGCTCTCAGGGTTCTGGGCTGGGGGCCTCCTCCTGCCTCTCTCTCCTCTCATGGCCCTGGCTTCCTCCATACAGGTTACAGTGCAGGTCCCAGCCCCCTTCCCTGTTGGCCACATTTCCTCTGGTGCACCCTGGCAAGGCAACTCTGCTCTCTCCTGCCTGCTCTTGTTACTGAGGTGTAAGCAGCACCTGCATATTCCTGCCCCTCCCCACTGGGCCAGCCAAACTTCACGTGCCTTCAACCCTTTAGTGTGTGCTAGGTGCAGCGAATCGATTTGGGATGGCTCATTGGGTCCTGGCCAGGGGCATGGCCCAGTCCAAGCAAATCCCACGAATCTGCTCTGGGGAGGGAGCAACCAACTGAAGTCACTCTTGCTCCCAGTTCAGGCTCCACCTGCCCGATTCCAATATGTTACCCATTTGGTCACAACTTTCACATGTGGGGCGAGTCTCATTCCCAGCACTGACTGTGGATTAATGGAGGTCCCTTCACCGGCTCCACTCTCTGTTGGGCTCAGCAACCCTCAACTTCAGTGCTGCTGTGCTTCCTGTGGGTGGCGACGGGAATGAGTTTGGGTGGCTCTGCCTGCTGGCACAGATTCAAGCTGGTGCAAACTTGGTGGGTAACTGCGAAAATGATATGTCCCTTAATTTTTAGCTGTTTCTGTTGTAGTCCCAACATATTTGATGAGCTCTTTTACATTTTAATTTCTTCCTGTGTCACGAGGATCCATCTCCCTCTGTCTGGGTCTCTCCAGGGTGTTTTATTCTGGCATATGAGTTGTTTCTCCTGGGAGGCTATTTTGTTGCTCACTGATCAGCCATCTTGTCTTCTTTCCAGACTCCAGGCATTTTGATATCAGTATATGCATATTTTCATATACATCTGAGTTGAGATGTTGAGTGAGCCATTTATGCCCTAAGCCTCAGGAAGCCACTTGTCACTGCCTGCTGTCCACAGTTGGGCTGGAGCTTTGAGTCCATCATAGATGGTACATGTGTTCCTCATGGTTGGGGAGGACTTCTTCATCCTCCTTCTTCACCACTTACTGGACAGAAGGCCCTGATGACTGGCAGGCTAGGAACACTCCCTGGAGAACTCCTATTCTTCCTTCAAAGCCTGGCAGCCTGCCATGAAACCCTGCTCCAAGAATTAATGCTCATATCCTTCTAGGGGCCTGCTCACTGCTTGTTCTCCTTTCAGATCCTCAGCCACTCTTTCACCTTCTTCTGCTGGGTTCCTTTCTGGGTGAGCCACCATGATCTAGTAGGGTTCAGCACAGCGATGCATGGAAGACCCATTCTCACAGTCACTCATCTTCAAGCCATGTTTCTCTCATTTCTTTCTGCCATTTTCCAAGAAGCCCATTTTTTTTTTGAGATAGGGTTTTACTATGCTGTTCAGGCTGGCCTTGAAGTCACTTTGTACTCCAGTCTTGTCTCAAACTCAGAGAGGTCCTCCTACCTCAGTGTCCTGAGTGCTGGGATTATATATGTGTGCCACCACATCTGTATCAGTATGATCTTTAATCTGTTGGGTTTCTGATTAAAACAGTTTTATGTATTCTAATTATTTGGTGATCTGGTCATACATGTTTTATACCATTTTGTTTAGCTTATCTGTCTTTCTAGAAGTGTCTTTTAAGAGCTCCTGCATGTTTTTGGTTATTACTTCCATTATATGTTTGGTTATATCTTCTCTAATCCTACAGAGTATCTCCTTGAGTTGTTTTCTAACCTCCTATGCTATGCTTTTGAGTAATTCAGGAATGTGCTTGTATGTTCTTCTCCTTGGTGCCCCCAGGATTGGATTCAAGGGAATTTCAGATTTGGGGAGACATTTTTTTTTTTGCCTTTTCTTCTTGTGTTTGTATTTTCTTTTTAGCTTATTTTGTGCTCATGTTTGTGGATGCTTATAATCTAAAGACCTTGTTGCTACGACAGTAATCTCTTTAGTTGCTTTTCAGTGATGTAGTTTGGGCCTGTCCAACTGTAGTACTTTTCCACAGCCCCAAGATTTGACCACCTTGGTTATTTTGGTAAAAAGACCAAATTCTAATTACAGTGTAATTAGAACAGTAACCAATTTTCAGGGAAATTACTCTACCATTGTTAAAGTCATCAGTGTAATTTGAGTGTTTGCTTACAGAGAAATAATGACAATTTTTTTATTTTTTATTTTAAAAACAAAACAAAAAGTTAGAAATGAAAGAATTTAAAAAATATTAAGAAATTAATATTAGTTAATATATTGCATGCTGTTATCTTAGAAGCAGTTGTTCAGGTTACAAGATTTAAGCATAAAAATGATCAAACAATCAAACAATGAAAGCACAAACTTCTTTTTGAAGAACTTACAGAGATTAATAGTATAGTAATCTATCTTGTATATATATACATATATATATATATACACACACACACATACATACACACATATATACATATACTTATATACATATAATCTTTTCCATTTTCTCCTTTTTCCTATCCCAATTGTTCTTTCCTTTTGAGCATTTTTTTAAACCTTTCATCATCACAATATCTCCTGTACGTTTTGGATCTTATTATTCTTTCAGGTTTTTTTTAATACTAGGGAGATGATATGATATTTACACATGGGAGTTTGAGTTACTTCACTTATGATTATGGTCTCAAGTTGCACCCATTTACCCATAAAAACCTCAAGTTTATTCCTCTTTATAAATGGATAATACTCTATGGTATAAAAAGTCACAGCTTTTTTTATCCATTCTGTGGTTGATGGGCATTTGGGTTGTTTCCAAGATTTAGCTGTTACAACTTGTGCTGCTATAAGCATTAGTGCATATATGTCGCTGTGGCATGTTGTTTTCAATTCTTCTGGGAAAATACTCAGAAGAGGAATAGCTGGATTGAATGGGACTGCCAATGCTAGTTTTTTGAGGAAGCTCTTCCCTTATTTCTACAGTAGTTGTACCAGTCTACACTCTCATTAACAGAGGAGAAGTGCCCCATTTTCCTCCCAGGCCTTCCAACATTTGTTATGGGTTGATTTCTTGATGGCAGCCATGCTTTCTGGAGTAACATGGAATCTCAATGTTGCTTTAATTTGCATTTGTTGAATGACCAGTGATGTTGAACATTTCTTCATGTATTTATTTACCATTTGTATTTCTTTAGCTGAGAAGTGTACATTCATCTCTGATGCCCATTCTTGGATTGGATCTTTGAATTTGGGTCCTGATGTTTTTCAATTCTTTATGTGATTTAGATATAATTACTTTTATGAAGGACAGTTGACTAAATTTTTCTACATTCTGTGGGTTTTCTTTTCACTTGGATGTTGCTGTTGAAGTGAAAATACTTTTTAATAGGTTGATATCCCAGTTGTTAATTCTTTGAAGTACTTCCTATGTGGTTTCCTATGCGTTTTGATTATGAACTCTGCCTACTCCTATGTCTTCAAGATTTCTACTTACTTTATCTTCCAGGAGACTTAGAGTTTCTATTTTAATATTTGGATCTTTGATCTATTTTGACTTTAATTTACTTCATGATACACATGAGTGTAATTTTAGTCTTTAGCATGTGGAAAACCATTTTTTTACAACCATTTATTAGATAGGCTATCTTTCTTCCACTGAACATATTTGGCCCCCTTATTAATGATAAGGTGGCTAAATGTCTTTATAGTTGTGTCTGCTGCTTCTAATATGTCCCATTGATCTTCAGATCTGTTTTTATTTGCCAGTACCATACTGCTTCTATCACAGTAGCTCTTTAGTATAATTTTAAGTCAGGGATTGTGATGCCTCCTGCCTTTCCTTTGTTGTCCAAGATTGCCTTTGCTATCCTAGATCTCTTCTTTTTCCAAATAAATTTTAGGAATGTTTTCTCTAGATCTGTGAGGTATATTAATGGTAGTTTGATTGAGATTGCATTAAATATGAATAACAGTTTTGGGATTATGACCATTTTCACTACTTTGGTTCTTCCTATCCAAGAGATAGGGATATCTTTCCATTCTCTGATACCCTCATCAATCTCCTTTTTTTAAAAGCAGTATTATAGTTGTCAGTGTGTAGAACTTTTACACCCTTTGTTAGATTGATTCTCTTGCTGGTTTTGGCTTGCTGTTTTGCAGCCCCCATGAACTGTGGCCCTGCCATGCCACCCTGCCTTGGAGCCAACTGAATATGGACAGAAACCTCCAAAAACTGTAAGAAATAAACCTTTCCTTTCCTAACTTTGGGCATCAGGTATTTTGTCTCAGCGATGAGTAACAAGTAACTAAGACAGAATTTGGTACCGAGGAGTGAGGTCATTGCTGTGACTATACCTCACTATGTTTTTCAAGAGGTTTTGGAAATGGCTTGTGGGCAGAGTTTGGAAAGCTTTAGACATGTTGCCTGGATGCACAGAGCTGGAGCAGCTTAGGCTGTTCTGTAGAGGCAATTCTGGTCAGAGCTCAGGAGACCAGAAGGCTGATAGAATGCCTGATGGTAAAGACCAGGCTTGGGAGGTTTCTGCTGGGAAGGACTGCATTGTTGGACTCCCCACAATATGTGTTATGTGTTATGGCTTGGCAGAAAGTTTGTCTGCATTTTGCTCATGCCCAGAGACTTTGCCTGAGACTGAGATTAATCTGATTAATCTGGCAAAGGAAAGGTCAAGGCAGTGGAATGTTGAGGCTGTGGCTTGGCTATTGTTGGAGGCTTTTAGCCAGCTTCATGTTGCAAATCAGGAGCAAAGAGCCCAGCAGGATAATTTACAATGCTGTGAGTTTGGCCAGAAGGAAAACTCCTGCAAAGCTGTGGATTGTAAAGATGGGGCCCAGACTTTGATTGCTGAGAAGGAATAAAGAGATAAGAAAGATGGCCAGGGGGCATCCCAGGAAGCAGCCAGTCTCTACCCTTTGCAGCCTCAAAACTGCAAAAGTGAAAGAATTTGCTCCGAGGAGAAAGCTGAAGAGCACCATGCTCCAGAATCGCAAGGGAGGCCACATGAGGTTCCAGAATGGCGGCAGCCACATGATGTTCCAAAATGCTGCAGCCAAATGAAGTTCCAGGATGGCAGCAACATAGAGGAGCTTTTTCTCACAATCAGGTCAGCAGAGCCCAGCTATCCAGGCAATCGACCTCTACAGCCAAGAGAGAGAAAAGCCTGGTTACTGTTCCAACTGGCAGCAAACCTTGGCAGCATCTACATGGTGCTAATTTTAGGTACAAGGAAAATGCACAAATTCTGAGGGTAAGACGGCTTCCACCTCGATTGCAAAGGGCCTGGGAAGCCAAGCAATGTGTCCCTGAGAGGGCAATATGTAAAAATATAAGGGTGAAGCCAAAGGTGCAATGGAGACCCCAGAAGTTTGGAAAAGTCAGGAATGTGGATCATGCAAGGAAAGCTGCAAAAACCGAGCAGAGAGTGTTTTAAGAGCGAGAGAAGCTGCGGGAGCGGAAATCCCTGGAAGTGCCATAGGGGTGGAATCATCCAAACCTTTTGGAGCTTGCAACCAGATTGCTTCAAATGCTGAGCATGGAACTATAGGATTTAATGTTGGCCTTACTGGATGTTGGACTTGCATTGTTTCCAATGCTTTATATTCTCCTGTTTGTAACTTTTGAAATGGTAATGTTTATCTTGTGCCTTTGCATTTCAGAAATGTTTAACCTTGTTTCATTTGTACAGGGGGTTACAGTTAAGGGTTTGCCATAGATATTGGAGGACACTTGGGACTTGGACTTCTCAGCAATGCTGAAAATGTTAGGACTCTTGACAACTCTTGGAAATGGACTAAATGTCTTTTGTATAAAGGATGTGCATGAGTCTTTGGGGGCCAGGGGTGGAATGTCATGGTTTATGTCAGTGACTCCCAAACCTCATGCCTTTGCATTATGCATTTGTGATTGATTCATTGTCTAGCCCTTGGATTGGGAGATGTGAGTGCTACACTGGCCTAGGGGTGGAGCCAGGGTGTGATGGAATAGCAGGAAGAAGGTGTGTCTCTCTCTCTCTTGCTGGTTTAGGCTTGCTGTTTTGCAGCCCCCATGAACTGCGGCCCCCCTGCCTTGGATCAAACTGAATATGGACTGAAACCTCCAAAAACTATAAGAAATAAACCTTTCCTTTCCCAACTTTGGGCATCAGGTATTTTGTCTCAGTGATGAGTAAAAAGTAAGACGTCATAGTGTATAATCTTCTTGATCATTTGATGCATTCCATTTGCCAGTATTTTATTGAGAATTTTTGCATCCATGTTCTTTAGGGATATTGGTCTATAGTTCTCCTTTTTAGTTGAGTCTTTAGTTGTGGTATCAGAGTAATACTTTCCTCCAGGAATGAGTTAGGGAGAACTGCTTCCCTTTCAATTTCATTAAAGATTTTGAGGTGTATTGGTGTTAAATCTTCTCTAAATTTCTTATAGAATTCAGCTGTGAATCTATCAAGACCTGGGCTTTTCTTTGTTGGTATTTAGTGACATTTTCAATTTCACTAACTAATCATGGGTTATTCAAAATTTTATATCTTCTTGATTCATCTTTGGTAATTCATACTTTCTAGGAATCTGTCCATTTCTTCTTTGTTTTCCAGCCTATTTGAGCAAAGATTTTCAAATTAGTTGTGATGATTTTCTGAATTTCCATAGGATCTGTAATACTTTCGCTCTTTTTATTCCTCATTGCATGAATTTGCATTTTCTCTTTCATTTTCTTGATAAGGTAGGCTAAGTTTTGATCAATTTTTTATCGTTTTAAAGAAACAACTCTTTGAATAATTAATTCTTAGTCTTTGAATAATTAATTCTTATTTTCTTAGTCTCAATTGCATTAATTTTTGCTCTGATCTTTATAATTTCCTCCCTTCTATGAACTTTGTTCTTCTCTTGCTCTGCTTTTTCTAGGAGCTTGAGGTGCAGCATTAGATTATTAGTGCTTGTTCTGTTTTCCTAATGTGACAATTCATTGCTATATATTTATGTCTTAGGACCACTTTTATCACATCCCACAGGTCTCAGTGTGTTGTATCAACATTTTCAATGAATAGTAGATATTGTTTAATTTTTACTTAATTTTATCTGTATCCACTGATTATCCTGAAGGATGTTATTTAATTTCTGTGTGTTTATGTAGGTTTTCCAGTTTCTTTTGCCATTAATTTCCAACTTCATTGCACTATGAGCAGATAATGTGCATGGGATAATTTCAATCCCTTCACATTTACTTAAGCATTTTCTATGGGCTAATGTATGGTCTGTTTTAGAGAATGTCTCATGTGCAACTGAAAGAATGTGTATTCTGATGTGGTTTGGTTGAGCACTCTGTAAAGATTCAATAAGTCCCTTTGTTCACAGGTTTGATTCAGTTCAATTATTTCTTTGCTGATTTTTTTTGTCTAGTTGATCTATCTCTTTGTGACAATATGGTATTAAGATTCCCTATTACAATTGTCTTATTTCATATTGGATTTTCATGTCTATTAGTATTCATCTTATATAGTTGGTTGCTCCTGCATTTGGTGCATTTACATTTATGATTGATGTTTCTTCCTCTTGATTTTTTCCCCTAATATATATATATATATATATATATATATATATATATATATATATATATATATAGTATATAGTGACCTTCTGTATCTCTTTCAATCATTTTTGGTTTGATGTTCATTTTCTGCAAACAGAAAAGCTACCCTTGCTTTTTTCTGAGATCCTGTAAAATGGAATATTGTTTTCTATCATTTGATTTTCAGTCTATGAGTATCTTTTTTGGGTTACATAAGTTTCTTGTATACAGTTAGATAAAGGTAGGGCAAATAACTGGCAAGAAATAGAAGGTAAAAGAAAAAGGGAAATAAAAGAAATTATACAAAGAGTAAAAGTAAAAGAGAAGTAACTAAGGGAGAAAATTTAAATGGGAGAAGCAGAAAAATTGAGAAAGAGAAGAAGAAAAAAAGACATCAGAATCAAGTCTAATGGACAAAGGAAGATTACTAAAGCCTAGAAAACTAGTGAAAACGATGAGTGAAGGAAAGAAGAAAAAACAAGAACTAAACAAAATAGAGAAAACTAAAATAGTTGTTCCCACTCAAAAAAAATGAAAACAATTTTTAAAAACCCAGATGAAAAAAGTAAAAAAAATTTGCTTTGATTTTCAGCCTGTGATTATCTTCTGAGATCAACAGTTTTGTGGTAATGTCCAATTCAAGGTGTGACTCTGTTCTCTCTGTTAGACAAAGGAGGCAATCAAAGCCAAGATCTGTCCTGGATAATCACCAACAAGCCAGTTGTGAGATTACAGTGGCATTCTAGTTCTGGGCCTTTCAAACCACAGTAATTCGGCCTAAACCTGGCCTCTGGCCATGGCAATGGGGCCTGAGTCATTTAGTTCTTACCACTCTGAGTGTCTGTTGCTGGCAAGACTATATAGGTCTCCTGTGGTTGTCCCTCATCCATTCACTGTTGGACTTTAAAATTGGAAATCCTGAAAGCACTGCTTGGTTGCTTTGACTCCCAGGTTCAGTTGTTCTGGCTCTTGAAGTGTCTGACCAAGCACTGTCTGCAGGAGATAAGGCAGACTCTTGGACTGGAGACACCAACCAGCTATTGTGGCACACAGAATCCAGTTCTCCATTCCACTGATATTTTTCTTTCTTAAAGACTTCTGGAATTGCCTGCTTTCACTGTCTCAGTAGGTTTGATTTTCCTTTCTCAAAAGCCATCAGCCAGGATCTGGGAAAAGTACAGATTGCACCTTCCTATTTATACATTGTGGTATATCTCTTTATTCTGTAGGCTCCAATTTTCCCCTAAGTTACTTCTTGGCTGCCAGAGATCCACCTGCCTTCATTTCTTCTCCAAATTGTTATTTTCCAGTGTCTGGATTCTGAATCTTTAAGAGGCCGCTTGGTTGCTACTTGCCCCTCCACAATCTTCCAAGAACTTTCACCTCTTCACTTTTTGATAGTGTTCTTTGATGTACAAATTTTTAAAATTTCTGTGAAGTCCATTTAATCAATTTTTCTTTGTCACTTGTGCTTTTAGTGTCATATCTAAGAATATTTCACCAAATATAAGACCAGGATTTTGAATTTTAATTCTATACCATGAACCTTCGTCTTTTGGTTTATTCAAAGAAAACATCTAGTGAGTTCCTGGATATGCAGTTTCTTTTATTTAAATTTTTCCCTTCCTTCCTTATCCAATACAAATATCACCTCAGTGACTTTTCTCAACATTTACTGTGAGAGGTAATTCAACAGCCTCCTTTCCCTCAGAGCAGTTGTTATCTCATAGACACTAGACATGTAAATTTCTTTTATATCACTTTCTCTTTTAAAGAATGTAATTCTTTGAGGATAAGGATGGATTTTATTTTCCTCTGAAGCCTAAGCCTATGTAAATGTTCAGTGTTTGTGAATGAGCAGTTATGAGAAACAATGACTATTCTTGTCTGATACCCCAACAGTCATTCCTTGCATCAAATTAGTTTTGTGGGAAGAGAGAGATTTCTCAATTCAAGGGTCAAATGAAATATAAGACTGATTGAAATGTAATGCATTGTCATTTGGTGTTAAATACCCAGCAAAGTTCTTTTCAACTCATCTATTCCTCATAGGCTCTTTTAGATGACCTTTCAGTTCTCTCTGCCCATGACTCTCTTTGGATAAGAATTCAGGAGGGGGAGGTTTCACATAAGATTTAACTTGGGCTTCATATTTCTAAGGAGATACCCCATGTCCTATTTTATTTAAAGCTAGGAACATGTTATTAGTGAGGGAGAGGAGAATCAGTCATGGGAGTCAGGAAAACTTTCATAGAAGTATTATCTAGTTGCCATATTTTAAATCTATTGTCTCATTCCAAACCTAGTTATAATAAGACATAAGACCCTCTTTACCTAGCTTTCTTTTTGTTTTCTATTTTCTTCTCTTCTATTTTAATATACTATACCTTTTCTTGTTCTTCTCCTTTTCCCTGGTACTGGAGCAATCATGCAGACTATAGTTTTGATGAAGTACCATGTCTTGGACTTAGAGTCATTGTAGTTCATAAGAGATGGAAAATCACCTTTCAGGGGAGCAAAATCCACCAGTCTACATTTATAGAACTTTTATTAGGTTGAGATGAGGAATGAGTGACTTTTTACTCTGGCATCCATGAGATCCCAGAAATGCCACACAACCTAGGTGTTTGTCAGCTTATTGTCCATTGTGGAATAGAGACTATGCCAGTGTGAGGCCATGATAATATCTCCTTTGCAGTGTCCCCCACTAATTATACACATTTAGTTCATAGAATTTATAAAAGACCCCACATTCCTAGGGAAGACAAAACATTTTCTAGGCACGATAATGATTGAATCCCAGAACAGGACCTAAATCTGTTCAACACATTGTTGATCACTCACTGAAAAAGACTGACTGCCCACTCATAACTCTGTCACAAACTTAACCCCCAAGCAAACTCATGTCCCAAATATGAAGTTTTCTTTTCCCAGAGAGACTCTGCCTGATCAGTTCTGATTACTTAGTTTAGTGGCAGGGTGCATGCCTAGCATGTGTGAACCATGTTCTTATACTTGAGGGTTTCCTCTATGTCTTGAATATCCATTTATGCCATTATCACAAAGTTCAATATTCTAACTATATATGACCTATGATATTAAATTTGATAGTTATTGAGCATAAATGAATGCATATTTTGGTCACAGGTTAATGTAATTATGATATTTATATGGAGATTGGATCAGTCAGTTGCTCAATTTTTAAAACTCTTTCTCTTCTCATACCTTGATTTTTAATCTAGCTCAGGCTGGCCTTGAACTTACAGGGATCCTCTTGTCTTAGTATGCTGAGTACTGGGTTTGTTAGACTATTTAGACAGGTTGAATTTTAAAATTCATGTCCCTTAGGCCCAGTTCAACTTATGAAATATCCTCTTAAAGACACTTAAGCTAACATGTTCAAATCTAGAAATTTCATATCTAGGGGTAAATTTCCATATTTTCTAATAAAATGATAAATTTGCTGTCCTCGGGTCTCCAATGCTAGAAATCAATACTAAGTTATAATAAAGGAACTGGTGCCACTGTGTTTAAAGAGGTATGTAGGCTGTATTCATTACCTGCTGTGATTTGTGTTTAGTTGGACCCCAAAATCTGATGCAGTTATGGTGGTGGCTGAATCCAGTGTTGTCTAGTATTGGGATTGCATGTGTGAGTGCTGCACCCACCCAGGGGAAGAGCTGACATACAGTATAAGGGAGGGGAGGAGGTATGCTTTACTCCCCCTTTTTAAACCCTGTTTGCTCCTGTTGTTTGTGGCCACCATGAATGGTTGCTCCTTAACCAGAACACCCTGCCTTGGCACTAGCAGTATATAGACTAAACCCTCCCAAAACTGTAAGCTAAATAAATCTTTCCTTCCTTAATTTTGAGCATCAGGTATTTTGTTCCAGCAATGAGAGAAAAGTAACTGAGACATTACCATAATCTTGGAATTTCCTGTTGTTGCCCCAAGAGGGAGATAGATTGAGTTTCCCTTTATCATCATTCTCTCTTTATTTTTATAAGAAGAACCTATAATTCTGTGCACAATTCTATCATTTGGTTATTGGTGTTAACTGGATTATGGTGCAGAGAGTGAGTGTTAAGAGTTCATTTACAAGTTCATAAATTTGACCCTTTTTGACAAATAACAAAACAGCCAGTGACATGCCCTTTACTGGTCAGCTTTTGTGATAAGGCTTTTTCTCATCACTGGTGTGAAATCTTGACTTCAGATTCTTTCAAGGCTGTAAATTTAAGTGTTGTCACCTCACTTTTGGGAAAGCTTTTGTCTCATCTCATTGCTTCTATTAATAACGTATTTTTCTCCCTTTAAAAAATGTTATCCACAACTTTTAGCTGTTGTTGCTAGACTAAAAAATAGCCACAAATCATTCTATTTTTTTTATCTATGATACATAGAACTGATTTCCCACATTGAATCTTGCCTTGCCTGTGGTTTACTTTGGCCAATGAAATACTGACAAACATTATACAGTAAAAATTTGGAACATGTTCATGCCTTGGTACTTGCTTTCTTGTTGAACTTGGGAACACTGTAATCACCAACTATGTGAATGAGCCTAGGTTAGCTTGTTGGGTGATGAGAACCACATGGTAGATCATTCCTTAGTGCCCCAGCTGTTATTCTCCAACTGCCAGACATATGAGTGAGGTCATCGTAGACCATCCAGCCCCAGGCAAGTTGGCCCAAATTAACAGAAAGTGACTTACTGAATAGTGAGAACTGAGAAATTTTTGGTGTAATATATTTTCATTTTAAGCCACTAAACTTGGAGTGGTTTATTATATAGCAAGAGATAATAGATACAACATAGAGAACATTCTATTTTAACAAAGTGGCTTGTCTTATTAAAAATGTTAATGTCATATGAGAAAAAAATGAGCAAAGAACTGTTTCATGTTGTAGGAGATTAAGGAGGCATGAAAATAAAATGTAAAATGTGACATTGGATGTGAGAAATTCTTCAAGTTCATTGTTGGAGCAATGGACACAAATGAAATGTGGATTATAGAATATAAAAATATTATGCTAATATAAATTCCTTGAATTTAATAACTGTATTGTTGATACATAAGAAAGTGTCCTATTCTTAAGAAACACAAACTGAAATATTATGAGGTAAAGTGGCATGATTTATGGAACCTATTCTCAAATAACTGAGAAAACTTAATGAGAATGAAACCAAACAGAAGAAAGAGAAAGTAAAAAGAAAGAAACAAATTAGGGAGGAAGGGGGAATTATAAGGCAATTATGGCAAAATGTTAAAAATTCATCAGTCCAGATAGAGTAGTAAGGAGTTTTTGTGCTATTTTTGTATCTTTTAAGCTTAAATATATTTTAAAATAAAATAAGAAGAAAAACTTGGCAATTGCAATAAAACAACTGATAAAGTTTCCTGCAGAGATTATCTAAAAATAGTGTCTTAATATATTTCTTTAAGGCAGAAGCCAAAATACTTTTTAGTACAGACATAGGTCTGGAGTCGAATGATTGAAATATGAAGTAGAGAATGTTGTAATCATGATAATTTCATGTTAACTACATGTAAAGGGGAAGTGAAGCCATTTAAAGGTACAAGATAGTGGAAAAGATGCTTGAGAAGGAACTGAAAATCTGAATTTTGGTCTTATTTCTGTGACAACCATTATTTATACCTTAAAAAATGTTATAAAACTCTCTTAGTTTTAGTTTTCTTCTTAGATTAGATGAGAAGGTAACAGTAAGGTTTTTACTGATGCTAAAATTTACAAAGTCATTTATACATTGATATCAAATTTGTTTGTCATTGACTTCTACTGTTATAATTTTAGTGATCCTTTGTTATTTTGTGTTACTTATACATGACATGTATTTGTAAGTGCTTCATTCAGTATGTAGAAGCACAGTGTATGTAAACTTGAGTTATTTTTTGGTTGCTGTGGAAGCTGGGTATATGGATAATATTAGTAGAGAATAATTTTTGTATAATCATAATATTTGAAACCTTGCTGGTGATCAGGGTAATATAATATAATATGATATAATCCAAGGATTGTGGTTAGTAAGGATCACCCTTCCAATATGTGTGCACATATACACATACACACACTTACTTCTCCAGAATACCAAAATGACAAAGAACAAAGAATCACAATGACAGAAATGACAGGGTGGCATATGGAACAGAAAGACACATTATAATCTGGACGACATGTAGTGGATTGCCCACAGGGAAGACTTGTATTTTTAGCAGCATTAAAACTTAGCCCAAATAAGAATGCCAGGGTCACTGTGAAAAAATGTCCTGGACCCTTTTCTTAGTGTCAGGGATTTAGGCATATAATAGAGGCATGATTTAGAAAACTGGTGATATCTCTGCCTCTTGATATCTTATAGCCTTAGAATAAGAATGTGTTCCTATCATCTCTTGTCTCTTAATGGCTTACATTTCTCCCCCTGATCTTTTTACCTACTTCCAATGGCTGGTGACACTTATAAACAATATGTAAGTACTTTAGGAGGTCTTTCAGGGGAAGAATACTAGTTAAATTTTTATTGATATATATTTACAATTTAATAAATTTCCAAAAACTGAATGTACCCTGTGAACAGAAGCCTTGCCCCCAAAGAGGATTAACTGTAATCCACAAGCCATTTTTAATTGCTCCTTCTAATGGCAATCATCATCATGACTTCTAACACTCCAGGTTAATTTTGTCTGTTTGGAACTTCATACAAATGATGTGTTCTGTTATATCTTGCTCAGCGTGTGCTTTTGAGATTCAGCCATGTTGGTGCTCATAGCTGTGGTTTGTTTATCTTCATTGCTGTGCCTTATTGTAAGTAAGATATACCACAATCTGTTTATCCATTCTATTCTTTTTAAAATTTTTATTTTAAAATGTTTATTTTAAAGAGAATAAAACCAAGCAAAATAAAACAGAATAAATCCAACCAAAACAAACCAGTGTAAGTGACATTGGACTTCAATACAATAGGAAATCAACAATGGTTACCATGCTTCTTGTTTTCAAAATAGCTGCAGACACCTTCAGACATAGTAAAAATCAAACTAAACAGAACAGTATAGAACCAATAAAAACAAAACAAGGAGTGCATTAAAGGACTTTAAAACAAGACAACAGTAAATCCAAAATGGTTACCATAATATATCTTGTTACCTTTGAAATAGCTGTCCATGCCATTGAATATAACAAAATCAAACAAAACAAAGCAGAATAAAACCCAACCCAAAAAAGCAATGAAAATGATGCAGGACTTCAAAACAAGACAATAGAGAATTAACAATGGTTACCACCTTGAGAAGGAGATCCCCTATAGATGCCACACTGTGTACCATTAGCCTCTGAATAGATGATCAGACAACCAGCTTATACCTGCGAAGTCAGTGAAACACCAAACACCACAAGCATCAAATTGCATTTCACTTCAATACCTATCATTGCAACCTATGTTTCTGGGAATCAGCTGGTTGCTTATGGAGTGGTGGGGGTATTGGCTCTTCTTGTTTCCCAGTCCAAGGGGCTGGGGTCTGGCTGTACTCCCCAGTGGCCCATATTCATTCTATTCTTGATTGAGATGGAATAGCCATTATGAATAGTGCTGCTATGGACATTCTGGTATTTAACTTTTGGCAAAGATATGTGTTGTTTATATATTGTGAATGCTGCTGGGCCATAAGAGATGTATACTGTATGCTCAGTTTCAGTCAGTGCTGCAAGGGCATTGTTTTAAGCATGTTTTGTGGGTCAAGCACTTGCTATTGTCATCACAATGATCTCATTCTTTATCTTATGCTGCTGAAGACACTATAATTTGGAACTGTTAAATATATGATCCAAGGCCCTTCATTGTTTGGGCTAGAACAGGGGTTGGAACCTAATCTGCCTTGACTCCATGGCCCATTTTTTATTTTTCTTTGTTCTCCAGCTAGCTCCTGAGCTTTGAGTTAGAACTTTGCAGGATTATTTCCATAAGAGATTGGAGTTAGGCACAGTGACACGCACTATAATCCAGCACTCTGGAGACTAAAGCGGGACAATGACAAATTCTAGCCCAGCCTGAGGTACTTAGTGAGACCCTGTCTCAATATAAAAAGGGCTAGGAATGGGGTGCTTTGTTTTATCCCCAGTATTGAAAAAAAAAGATTAAGGTCCCACATTCCCTCCTTTTGAGAGCATACTTTCAATGACTGAAAACCTCCCAGTAAGCCCTGTCTTTTAAGTACTCTACCATCTCCCAGGACACCAAGTTGAGAACCAAACCTTCAACACATGAATCTTTGGGGGACATTCAATAGCCAACTGAGTTTGATGGTTTGAAGAAAACTTCTTTGCTTTCATGAACCTTATTAAATTTTCCCCTTATGTCCCTTCAGTGGAACCCAAACTGCTTGTGATTTGTGCCCTAATTCATGAACCATTGTCTACTCAAACAAAAACTTTAAAATTTTAATGTGATGAAATCTATGTCTTAAAAGGAGGTCTAAGGGAATTTAAAAGAGTCAGTTCCTTACTAAGGCTAGTGAGAAATGGTGTAAAATCAACTTTAACTCATTTTCAATACTGAGGATTTGGGTCTTCCTACACTTGCAGTGCCCAACAAGATGAATGGAGCTAGGACACAATACCTTTGGGTTGATTTGCAACCTATTATTGCCTTGGCATTTCTTTAAATGCTTGTTAAATCAGTTCCTAACACCATTAAGAAAATTGCCTGATACTACATTTTTAATGTTACCTTGAGAGATCGCTTTTGGAACCCATTAAGAGGATCTTTTTGCCTGCCTTGATGTGTGCTATTTAGATACTTTACCATCTGCAGACCCTGACTTGTGAGACCATTTTAATGATACCAGAAAGAAAAACAAAACAACAAAAAAAAGTAAAAAAAAAAACCCTCAAAACAAAGCTAGATTCTACCAAGAGTTTCCTGAGATCAATACCATAATTACATTTTAGACCCTTCAGTTATTAATCTTCTACTTTCAGAAAAGCAATTCCATTTTCCTGGCATGATCTCTTAGAAATAATGCTGTTTTTCCATGGTTCTGTTTTATTTTTTGTCCCAAGGGAGAAGGAAAGGCAAACCTTGTCTTTTTCACCTCCTTTGCTCCTATAGCCCTTTTGTCTTTTAAATTGAATGTTTATTGACGCTTTAAAAAGACTACACAAAGGGCTAAAGTGAGAATATTTTAGACTATTAACAGCAAAAGTAAAAGACGTTATTAGTACTTTCTGACACTCCTTGCTTTCATTAGTTTATTTAACAAGTATTGTTTTTGTTTTACAAAAATAATTTTAATAATCTTTTCTTAACATTGTTATAGGCTAATTACTGTTAGAAACACTTGATCTGAATGAATGTATTTAAATTTTATTAGAATTCTGTGAAATAGTTGTTGTTTTATACTTTAGGACTCTGAGAGATAGAGATTTGAGAAAGCTCACAAAGGCTCACAGCTGTTATAGGCAGATGGAAAATTTGATCTAAGGCAGTCTCACTCCAGTGCCTGAATACTCAACCTTAAAGCTATATCTTGCTGATATATAGGTATGCCAAAAGGCTATAAACAATTAGATATTTTGATGTCTATCACGGGTTAAATTGTGTCCTCACAAAATTTATGTCCACCCGGAAGCTAAGAATGTGACCTTTGCTTGTAAATATGATCTTTGCAGATATTATTAGCCAAGTAAAGATGAGGTTGTAATGAATCAGTATGTGACCTTTAAGGAGGCCTTGTAAGGACAGGGAGATTTGGAGACTCACAGACCTGGGAAGGGAAGGTGGCCATTTAAAGACAGAGGCAGAAGCTGGAGTGATCAAACTACAAGCCAAAGAATGCAAAAGACTACCAGCAGCCACCAGAAGCTAGGATAAGGCAAGAAAGGAGTCTTCCCTAAAGCCACGAGTGGAAGCATGACCCAGCTGCCCCCTTGATTTCACACTTCTAGTTTGTAGTAGTTTGTACCACAGCCCTAGGAAACTAATATATTACACTCGAAGTCTCATAGCTTGGTAAAAGAGATAGATTAAGAAATAAGACATTAAAAAGTGATATGATGAGACACATAAAGATGAAATATTCAATATATTACCTATAAGTCTTACAGAGCAGTGTAACTGATGGACAAAGGAAGATAATAGCATATATCCCATAATGATAATTTCTTTTATTGAAGAAACAATATAACATGCTACTAAAAATATGAATTCTGAAGAAAGACTGCCTGAGGTTGAATCTTGACTGTGACATTTATGAGCTGTGTGCCCTTGTCAAGTTACTTAACCCCTTGTACCCTAGTTGTCCATAGAACTACTTCCAGATACCTTCAACTTTCATGGTTTTATATAATTCTCATAGAAGCCCTGGAAAAGTGGGATAATGGCACAAATACCATCATCTTTATTTTACAGAAATTGCCATTACTCACACAGAAGCTATTGGCAAGGTCTACTTCAATGACAGTGGACCAGTCCTTTAACTGTGTTGTGCTTCAGTTTCCATAAAATAATGATAATGATTTTCATGACGGTGATGCTATTAATGGTGATGGTGATGATGGTTATTAAGTACTGAAGACCTACTCCCTGCCTCACCTACTAATGGGAAGCCATTATTCTCCATTTCTCACCAAACCAACTGAGGTTTCAAGAGAAATTGAGTAAGCCCAAGGCTGTTATCCTTGTGCTCATAAGATGATTTGATAGAATCTACGTGAAAGCAATCCATAACCTCTACTCATGCTACATCAATATTAGTTATATATAGCAGAAGTCCTCCCAGTAACTTCCACTATTGGCCCTGGTTACATCAATTGAAGCCTTTTTAATGTTTAAACCAGGAAAATGCTTTCCTTTCTCTATTAAGTCAAAAGGAAACAATAAAAACCTGGTTACCAAGGAAGTGTGTTCAGATTGTCTCTAGATATATTTTCACTCTCAACCAACCTTTTTGATAGTCACATGATGGTTTCAAATTACAGTAGTTAAAGTACAGTACACAAGGAAGGACTCCATTTATACACCATAATCTCTGGCATCACTAGTGAAATAAAACTTTAATTAAAGGTTAGTGGAAAGGAAGTCAGTACTAATATTATTCAGTGCCAATTAGGTAGCTGGCAGTAATCAATTTAATCCTCACCTGCAATTGTATGAAGTAAATTATGCTTCTTAGTATCTGTAGTCCTGAGGCATTAAACTTTTGCCCAAGAAACAGACAGAAAGAATTTGAACTTATATGTAACTCCAAACACTATGCCTTTAACAACATTTCACCTGACTTCCAGAAAATGAACAAATAATTATATGGAGTTATAATAATTTAAAGGAGATAAAATCCATTCATAAATTTCTCTACCTAAAATATATGGGGCAATATAATTTAGGGGATGTGAGTTTTGAATCCAAAGGTACATGAACATGCTATGTGATATAGGACATGCCACTTTAACTTTCCAGGTCCCAGTAAGTTTTGATATTGATAATCAAGTTGTATCACATTTCAATTGAAATTGTGTGTTAGTAATAAGAAATGTAGGAGTAATAAAACCCAAAATGTGTAATTGCTATTGTAAAAAAGGGAGGAAATGAAAGTGCTCTAAAGGATATAATTGCATGTATAAATGTGTAAGATAGATGATCATATTACTAAGATTTTGTTAGATCATTCACAGAACTGTTTGCAGTCTCACTGTTTGAATGTCTACTTTGTATGGTTTAATTTTGTAACTTGAACAACTATTTCCAAGATGACAGTATGTAATTTATCAAGTAGTGATTTCTCAATGTTTTTTTTTTTCTTTTTTTTCCTTTGGAATTCTATATTGTTGCTACCATTTTTTTCTGTTTTGCTTTTTTTTCTCTTTAAATAAAATTTGAAAAAAAGAAATTGTCTGTTAAAAATCATCTTAATCTTGGAACTATGTCAAAAAGATTATAGATGAGATTTCAGTGTAGTACTAGGCTTGACATTGTTATGACTAGTCTGTTTTGTTCCTTTGTAAAGGCAGAGATGAGCTTGAATAATTTTGTCCTGTTAAAATGCAAATAATTTCTGCACCAGGATCAGATAATCCTGAAGGTTACTGTTTATAACCCTGGTAGGCATCAGCTAGCTTTGTATCTAACCTAGGAAACCTACCCTAACACTGCTAATGAATAGCTAGTTTCTCAAGTGCTCTTTGGAAGGGTTTTGACATTATCTCTTCATGAATTAGTAAGCTAAATACTTTTTTGACATTTGTTAATTTTGTATTTGTCTGAGAATTATGATTTTATACTTGTGAAATGTTTAAGATTATTTAGATAAAAAATACCAATTTTATGAAATATCTGCCTCTGTTTCCTCAATCAAAAGTTGAGATTTCTTCCTAGTGTTTTGGAGTCTTCATACCAGAGAGCCAATGGGACAATAGGGGTTTACTATTCTAGCCTGAGGAATGATGCTGATAATTAAGAGAAGCTAAAATTCTACTAGATAATCATAATAAGGAGGGGCTGGGGATTTAGCTCAGTGGCATAAGTGCCTGCCTTGCAAGTGTGCAACCGTGAGTTCAATCCCCAGTACCGATGATTAAAAAAAAATTAACTGCATAATAAGTAGGAATACATCTAGAATGCAGGAAATTCCCCAGGGTACCTTTCAGAACTCCCATGTTTTATTTTTTTATTTAAAGAGAATAAAACAGAAAAAGGATAGAAATATTACAGAATTTCAAAAAAAGATAAACAGTAAGAAATCATGTTAATAAATTGCATATTGTTCTTTTAGAAATAGTTGTTCAAGTTAAAAAATTAAAGCACACAAAGTGGACACTCAAGCAGTGAGAGTGCAAACAGATCTGAGAACTCCCATGTTTTAGAATGCCCATGTCTTCTGATAAAAGTCCTAGGGAAATGACAGCAATTTAGCACAGGCATGGCTACTTATATCCCAGACCCTTGGAGATCTGTAGAATTAGGAATTTTTTTAACACATCTTTGAAAATATTATTCTAGTGCAATTCCTTCATTGTTACAGACTCAAACCTACTTAAGTTTTGACTGCAGTTTTTGTCTAATTGGGTAATGTTGCTTTGCTCAGTTCTAACCCTTCTATGCTCAATTAGCTTTCTAATAAATATGAACTATTCAATGAATAAATGAATAAATATTATATTGATTAGATAGATACTAAGTGCCATGCATAAGTTTAAATCCTGCAAATAGAACCATAAACCAATTTCCACTTTTTTACCTGGAGAAAAAGAGACAGGCAGAAATACCAATTATCGGAAAGTGAAAAACCTTATGGCATTTATAAGAAAAAATTTGGAAACAAAGCATAATGATTGGGGGGTACTAGTTCATACAAAATGATCAGAGAAGGCTTCTCCAATAAGACATTTGAGTAGAGGCCTGAATTAAATGAGTGACTAAGCCCTATATGTATCTAGTGCAAAGATTGGTAGAGTACTGTTTGTAAGACAAATATAGTCTGCAGCCTGCTTTTGTAAGCAAAGTTTTGTTTGATCATGGATCCATCTATCTGTTTATATATTGTCTATGACTATTTTTTTGGCTACAGTAGTGTGTTTGAGCAGTTGTAGCAAAGACTTTATGGCCTGTTAAGATTTAATCATTTATTGTCTAACCCTTTATAGGAAAAGACATAGGGACATAGAGATTGCCATGGCAAGTACAAGGGGCCTATGTAAAAAGTGTGCTTAACATGTTGAGTATTACTAAGGTGGTCAGTATGATAGAGAAAGAAGGGACAAGAAGGCACAGTAGGTGAACAGATTCTATGGTCTGCCCATAGGCACAGATTCTATGGTCACATATCAGGCTTGATCTTTGAGTAAAATGGGGAGCCATTGAAGTTTAAAGCAGAGTGACCCAACTGAATTTATCTTGCAAGATATTTTATGTCTGCTGTCACCCTTTTATTTATTCACTCTTCCTCACTACCCTGCCCTAAATATTTCTCCTCAAGAAGCAGGTATAGTTTAAGAAGATTATCCACTGAATTTAATAAACTCATGGTTAGTTATGATCTTTGCTAATGAAGGGTCTTCTTATCTCTGGTTCCATCATATTTGAGAAACAGGAGCCTTGAATGATGCTTTAGTCTGTATGAGAACTAATCAAGCTGTCCATTCTATGAGTATCCTGGACCCAGCATAAGATGGACAGTGCCATGCAGACTTCATAAAGTATACCCCAGGTCTTTGCTCTCTCCTCTTTGAAGAAACAGTCACTTACTTATGGATCATTTGTGCCAGAGTGATGGTAGAGTTCCTAAATGCTGGCTCATAATCAAGAAACAACTAATGCACACTGCCCTCATCTTTGGGGAAATATATTACTTGTTATTTTAAAAATACATTTGTGCCAGAGTCGGAGGTTTGAGTCTTTTCTCATGTTGGGACATGTGAGACAAAGTGAAGGTCATTTTCACTCCTTCAAAATTGAAATAAAGACTTTTAAAATTGAATTTTATCAGTTTTTTTTTCAATCCCATTATCTTTTGGGGGTACAGTCACACAAGTTATGGAATCTCTTTGAAAATGTTCTTAATATTATAGTCAAAATTTTAGCTATTTCTCTTAGACATTTTAAATATAAATATTCCATTGTATGCCATCTTTCCCAATTTGTTTTGTCATCTGTGAAAGTTAATCAATGTTACCATGACTTTTTACTTTCCAGGCTTTTCTTTTCTTATATAGTGTAGATATAGTGAAAGTACATAGTTTGAAACATTTAGAAACAAATTTTTCTGGATGTTTAACCTCTATTATGATAGATGAGTTTTGGGAAGACATTTCATTCATAAGGCTTCTGCTTATTTATTTATTAAAGGATTAATATTGAATTTTGTGATCTTGACACTTTAAAATCAAACACTATTGCAGACATTAAATGTGTTGATATTCTGAAAGCAGTATGAGATTGTCATACCATCTTTAGTTTTTTCTGTCTTGTGATGTATGAAGAATACATACTGCTCGAATCATTCAAACTATACCTTTAAAAAGAAAAAAGCTCAAATTGATGAAAGTAAGAAAAAGTTTAAAGCTGAGGTTGAAAGACTTAAAAAGGAATATATCTGGAAGATGTATGATTTATATTTGTCCGACAAATTGGCACCAGGTTTAGACTAGGAAATGCATAATCCTAAATAAAAAATAAAATTCTGAGCGTATTTTTTTCTTTCTTAAAGCTGTGAATCATATGATATGGAATTTTATGTTGCGTTTTGGTTATAACTGTGTTACTTTATATTAATGGAGTAAGTGAAATGTAAAATGATATTCATTTAATCTTTATTGGAAATTTTGCTTTCAGAATTTGGCAGTGCTATTCAGTGGCATAGATGAGAAGCTTAACGCTAACACTGTTTGGGAGGATTTTTAAAAACTCACAGCTGGTCTGGTTTGTTGTATCTCTTTAGCGCCAAGGTATTTGAGAATGCTGTACTGTCAAGCATAAGTAATTTTGATGTGTTCTTAAAACCAAATGGTAGAAATTGAAAAACATTTAAAATAAATCTCCCAATAATCCATTGTCTGATAAATGGTGGCAGTAGATGGTTACCTTGTGTGATTTCTGTACCGGGGTAAACTTACATAAATTTATCAGTAGGCACAGCAAATGCTCTTTCACCAATGTTTTCCTAGTGGTAGTACTAATACTCATTGAACGTAGGCAGGCATTGTGGAGTACCCATGAAAACGTATTAAATTGTAATGAAAACAGGTAGTAAATTGTCTCCTTCAAGCTATAATTTTACCCTTGTACTATTTTCTTTCAGATTTCCTATTGTGAAAGAAAATTGTTCTAAATAAAATCTTTATAATATTTTAGAGGAATTTTCTCTTTCTCTAGCATATGTCATGTGCAGTTATCTTCCATGAGATTTTCTCTTATTTATGTAACCAAAATTGATGGATTTTTCAAGGTCTTTTCCCTGAAGGTGGACTTGAGTAGTTGGTAGACGTGTTTTTCTATTTTCTTTTGGGGAGATTGCACTGCCCCAAAGTTATATGGTATACACATTGATTAAATGTGACCATTTACCTTAGGATTTTTCTTCTCAAAGTGCTTTTCCATTGAGCCATATGCAGGATCAGGGTTTTTCCTACGATACTTCCAGAGTTAGACCCATTTTGGGGAGGCATTTTAGACTCAATTTTACTATTTTACAATGTGAGTAAAAGAATTGAGAGTTCACTTATTGGGACAGGAATGAGCAATAAGACAGAAATAGTGTTTTAGGAATGATGCAAAAAGCATGCCATTAAACTTGCCATGCCTAGACCTTCTAAAGCTTCTTGTTTGGAAGATAACCAATAGAATTTAGAATAATTATTCTATTATTATCTATTATTTATTGAGAATTTGTTATATGTTGGGTATGATGCTAATGAGTTTACCTTAATTTTTCTAAGATAGTTCCTTTTAAAACTATAAAACAGGAACTGTTCAGAGAAGTCAGATACCTTATCCAAAGTCATACTGTTGATAGGTGGCTGAACTAGTCTCTCTCTAAAATTCATGCTTCTAAACATTCTATAATATTCTTCTCCTTGAAAGTTACTTACATTAGTTCAATTTTTGTGTAGGGTTAGTAGGTCATAACTATTGACATCCTCCTTTATGATGGGTATTTTTACATAAGGGAAATCTACAAGGGTTAAGATAAGTTACTTCTACTTCGCTGGGGTTTTCAGTATTTTTTTTTCAGCTTGGAGGTCCATTGCCAGTGAAATTACAATGGATATCTGGACCAGTTGATCCTATAAGTTTCCTTTCACCTTAAGATTTGTTTCTCAGTGCAGTTGGGACTTTTCCATGTCTCATATAAAGCACTCTGTTTTAGATTCTGCTTGCAAATGCTACTATTGCTACTATTTTTATTTTTCTATAATGAGAATAGCATAGCTTTTCTTTCTTACTGCAGTTATTATAGCCATCAATAATAAAAAAGCTGAATATGTGTCTCAAGGAAATTTATGAGGAAGACCAGATATAAAAATGCAAGTTATCATTGTCTTCTAAAATAATTACATTTAAGTACAAAAATGGAGAATCTAAAGAAGTTTGTGGCACACTTAGCTTTATTGAAATTGAACAAATGCTTTTTTAAATAACCCCTTTTACAGCACATGTAAAATTTAATTATTTCCTTATATTTTTACAGATTGTATTTTATCTGAGTAAGCAAAAATACGTCTTTTTTTCTTACTTAAAACATGTAGCCAGAATTTTAACCACGTAGCTCTGGTACCAAAAAGGCAACGGGTTATGAAAATCACAGTACAATTTTAAAATTCCTTAAGTTAATCAAGGATATTTAAAATGATATTCGCTTAGATTGACAGTAGAAATTATGAATCAGTCAACATTAGGACTAGAAGTTACATCTACAATGAGAGCAGAGATGGGAAGTTCAAGCTAGTCTGAGCTACACCGTTCAGGACACACCATCTCCATAAGTACTGCTGCCCAATAGCTGAAATGGTTGTCACACTTGGGCACTTCAAGTCACACATAGACATAGCAAAAATTTTTATATATATGTAGAGAGAGAGAGAGAGATTGAGAGTGAGTGCACTGACTTGGATCTAAAATAAAATAAGCATCTGTTTTACTAGCGCATCTTATTAAACAGTTACACAATACACAATTTAAACCCCAAAATTACATCTAGGAAAAAAATAATATTAAAGTGCACACCTACATAGACAGTAAAGTAGAAATCTGTTCCTTGTCATTGTTTTTTGTTGTTGTTTTTGGATAAGTAGAAATACTTTACGACCCATGAAAGAATTCCTTGGGTGAAACACTTATTATCGACATTGTAAAGAACATAGCTTAGGAGACTTGTTTTAAAAATGAGGCAGCATTTTCCAGAAAAAGTTTGGTCCTCAACTCACTATAGACTAGTCACTATGGTCAGATGGTAAGCATTTTCAGGGTGTGCGTGTGTGTCTTTTAAGTTTACTTTTCAATACCAGAATTAGTTAAAACCAAATCAAACCAAACCAACTCAAAAGGTAGTCAGCCCTTGAGAACTTGACCCTGCCTGTTATGTCTGATTGATGTGTCATCTTAAATAACAATGCTACAGACTATAGATGGGAATTATGCTCATGTGATTCTGCAACATCTTACTTTTGTGCAAACAGTTTTCTTCATTGCCCACATAACTTTTTCATGTAGGTTCCAGGAAGCCCACCCCCTCAGGTCCTCCCTCCCCCCTCCCTCAGTCTTTTCCTCTGTCAAGGTGATATAAAGACAATTTCACTGTGTATTTACAAGCACAACACTTAGGCGAGAAGGTCCCAGCATCTGTAGGGCACATCTATTTCTTGTGGACATCTTCATGCCGAATGATCTTGTATGTGATCCAGTAAAAGATGTTGAATATAAGGAAGGCCAGTGGGAAGGCAGCTCGAGAAATTGTGTCAATTCTTTTTGCCCGGTCTACAAACTTCTTCTTGATGGCATCTGCATCTTTGGGTGGTTGTGGAAGTGGGTTGGCAGGTGTGGCCTTGACAGCTGTTCCATCTTTCACTTGGAGGCAGTGACCCATCCCATAACCACTGAAATTAAAACGGCTTTCACGAGTCACATCTTCTTCCTGGGAGAGAAAAGACAGAGGAAGCATAAGTTGATTATCAGTCAAGTTCAATGGAAAGTGCTTAAAATACTTCAGAAGTAAAAGGAAAAATCACAGTTGATTGTTAGTGTGGGAGGCTTTTGGAATGGGGAGTTTCCAACTCAGTTATTCATGTAACAAATGCAGTTCATTAACTTCTGAGCCTGAGAAATTAAAAGTAAGAATAACGACTTTGTGGTCATTTTAATTAATTACCAAACATAAACATTATGCCATATATTAGTATTAACTTCCTGGAAATCTAGTTCATTAATCCATAGATTTGAATAGATTGTTTTATAGCTAGTTCTCCAAATTGCAATATTATATTACAGATCAATAAAGAGGATTATTCATTTATTTGTTCATTCTGTCATTCATTAAAACACACACACACACATACACACACACATTTACTGAGCCTCTCCTATGAAACTAGTTCTGAATTGGTAGCTTTTAATATCATGGTCCATCTGCAGCCTAGTTTTTCCATTAACTTTGGCTTCAATATTAATGTTAGATCTAAGATGAACCCCTCACATGCTCTAATTCATTCAATTATATAGCAGAGATTAAATATTCATTATTTGGTGTGAATATTTCTACCATGGCCAATTTTTCCAGTGTTAATTTTTAACACTGGAATTTTTGGCAGTGAATCATCTCTATCACATTTAAACATGCGTCATTTCAGCTAGTATTAGCAATATTTTGTTTTGATTATTTTTTAATTGATTATATAAAAGACTGAAAACTGTATTTAGGCTTGGTATAAAGAGCAAATAGCCTTAGAGAGAAACATGCAGGACCTGGGTGTGTGATTGAGTAAAAGAGGGAATCAAATAGTGGGGTTGAAAAGCTCAGATTGAAATAAATTGCTTAACACTAACTTAACCCTAAATATCCATTGGTTGGATCTAATTAGATTAACTAGATTACTGCCTTGACAATACTGGCTGTATTCTTTATCTTATGAAATAATAATAATGGTTATAAGGTAGTTAGAGACCTTCAGGGATAAAGGGCAGTTGCACTGCTGGGCCCCAACTCAGTACCTGTTTGCCCATTGCAAGTATAGTATGTACTCTTCTCTACCCCATCACTCTTGCAAATAATCCTATTGACCTCAATAACCAGATGCATTATTGCAGCCAGGATGGGTTTGGCATATTGTCTCCGAGAATAAACTTGATGAGGGAGTAAAGCTACTGGGGATCATTGCAGAGGGATAGAGGACAAACAAGCGCATGGACCCTTAATACGTTACTCATTAAAAGCATGATTTCTTTTCCCTATGAGGTAGAGGATGCAGAGATATAAAGCTGCATTTGCTAAAACAAACAAACAAACAAACAAAAAACCAAAACTCCACTTTGGTCTATAGGTGCATGGTGGGTAAGTAAAACCTGAACAAAACTTGACATTCCAGTAGCCGGGAATATAAAACAGTGGCAAAAACACCTGCCTGGAAAGTGCAGTTTTGAGTTAAATCCCTGGTACCAAACAAATACACAAAAAATTGACATCTCTGTCTTCATTTTGGATGTCTCCTTTATTACCTTAAAACTTTGAATCAGATCCCTACTCAGCTTCTCAAACAGGCATGTTAATCACTAAAGGAATGCCTGTCTAAAAATTGTAAGTACAAGGTTTATTAGTCCTAAATTTATCTAACCTGGCTCACTCCACTTTACAATTAAGACATCAAGATAATAAATTTGCATGGACATTCAGCTACCAGACTTTATTTTTAAATTTTATTTAAAGAGAAAAAAAAAAGCAAAACAAAAAAGTGTAGAAAATGTACAGAATTTCAAAAAAAATCACTAGTTGACAAATTACACACTGTCCTCCTAGATATAGTTGTTCAGGTTACAAAATTAAAGCATACAAAGTGAACATTCAAACAGTGAGGCTGCAAACCGTTCTGTTCAACGATCCAACAAAAACTCAGCAACATGATTATCAATCTTACGGACTTAAATATACATGCAGTTATATCCTTTAGAGCACTTTCTTTTCCTCCTTTTGCTTTTTAAGTCCATTGTCTGTTTAGTTATATCATGTTTCAGGTTGCTCAGTACCTTTCTGATCTATTTTATTTTTTAATCAACTTATTTAATTCTGTTGTTTGTTTTTGAGTTTCTCCTCATCCATTCCCCATGGATCATCTTTGGGGGAGTTGAAAGTTTTGGGAGACATTTTGTTACTTGGTTATGTCTCTTTTTAAAAAATTATTATTATTATTATTATTATTATTATTTTTTAATTTGAAGGTAATAAAATACAGCAGAATAAGACAGAACAAAGCCAATTGAGGCAGTGTAGTGACATTGGTGCAGAACCTTACAGGAGGTTACCAGCATAACAGTAATACATACAATAATATATCTCGTTTTCTTCGCAATAGTTGTTCTTTCAATCAGGTACAGCAAAATGGAAGGAAATACCGAACTTACAAAAATAGAATATTGAATAGAGCAATATCATTAATCAGAACAGAGCAAAACAGTGATGAAGATATTTGCTTTCAGAGAGATGGTAGAAGGAAATCCCCCTTATTTGCTATATTGCATACGTTGATCCTCCCAAGAGATACTCAGATCTCTGGCTTTCACTTGCTAACAGGGTGGGGGTAGGGGTGGGGGTGGGGATGGACGTTCGATTCTTAGCCCACACGCTGGAAGGCTCACAGCGACTTACCAGGGCGGTGAGCTGGCTGCTTGTTTTCCCAGTGTCCCAAGTTCCAACATGGCACGGAGCTCAAGAAACACTGATGGTTCTTGCTCTGGGGCAGCTGTGGCTTGCCAGGCCACAACCACTCACCAGAGCAGCAAGCTGGCTGCTTGTTTCCAGACTTTATGACATTTTGCTCCAGGCCCCCTGGAATAGGTACCTATGAATTTCCAGTCATTTCATTAAACCTATAGTCACCTTGTATTCTAGTAGTGCCTCCATAAGACTGAGACTAACGCCTTTTCCCCAAATAAGAACAGTTGTCACTGGATACTAAATTGCACCTCAAGCCCTAAGGATTTCTCAGGGCTGTAATACAAGAACTGAGATAATGATGAACTAGATCCTAACTCAGTGCAGCATCCTATAAAATTGATCCCTTTTTCTTTGTTAATCAACCAGTTTGATTTTCTTTGTCAAAACTGTGCCTTTTTCATCTACTCAAGCCAGTCTTTTCCACTTTTATCTTACTTTCCAATTAAAATTTTGTTTATAAATCTGTGTTGTTTCATTTGTTTTGATTTTGATTATCATTGAAACAAGGACTTGAGCTACATTCTGACAGTTTTTTTCACAAAATACAATAAAACTTTATATGAATTGTTACCTGCATGCCTTCAGCCATATACAAAAGCCATACTAAATGGAGAAATTTTACCATAATATGAATCAGAGTTTCACTGTAACCCAAAACATGGGGAAAGGACAAACTGTATCTTGAATACTGAAATGAGTTTTGTAAGGTCAACATACTATTCTAAGATAAGTAAGGAATGTGCGAAGAGTTATTTCAGTTAATTAAGCTTCATTGAGTATAAACTTGGGAGTGAGAGAGAACATGACTTAAAAAGAAGTGTAAGGACTTGAGAATGGTTTGATTAGACTATAGTGTATGTGCTCACGTACATGCATACTGAAAATGAAGACAAAAGTTCAGGAGTTCTTGGGGCCCTTGGTTGATCAGCATTGTCACTGATACAGTATCTCTGGAGAGGGTAACCCTAAACATGGTTGAATATTGAATTGCAACTTGGCAGTGACTTGGAATTTGAGTTGCTGGGATAACAGGTGTGAATAATTGCTAAACACTCCATGTCAGTGTGCCACGTAGATCTGGTCCCTAGGAAAATCAGGCTAGAAAACAGAGGGCTCATTTACTTGATACGTTACTAATTCTTATGAATGAATGCCTGTAGTGTAACCAATAAAAGCCATTCATTATATCCTTTAATCAGCCCATTTATGATCACAAAATTCAGTCCAAAGCTCTTGTAAAAACTACTGTGAAACTACTACATTGTAAAGTTATGTCTGCAGTACTTTTATTTATGTGACATTATCCTACACAAGTTGGTACAAGGCACTCTGTCGCATTTCTTAATAAAAAAATAATAAAGGATTTTTCCTTCAGCAATTAATTGTCGAGTTTTGAGTATAGGATAAACATTGTACCACATTCTAGGAGACAGTGGATGAAGTTGAACAAGGGCTCTACTTGCATGGAATTTTCAGAATTCATTGGCAGAAGGTAACCTAAAGGTTAAAATTATGTCAGGAAGCTGGCAAAGAATATTCAGTCTGACATTTGGATATTTACATGCATGCAGCTATGTAAACTCAATTATCAAGATTTAAATTGGACTCAGATTCAAATAATGTCTCCTTTACCTTAAAATGTAAATGATGTATTTTATGAATGAAGAAGTTTCAAATAAGGGAAGGTTTTTTAAAAAATGTGCAGTTAACAGGTATATTAATCATTATAAGATCTCCATAACCATTTGAATACTTAGTTATTAGCAAGAAACAAAACACACTGGTTATAAGGAAGAGGACACTTGATTTCATTTGGGTAATAGAAAATCTGAACTTTCTAACTATTATAAATTGGTAATTAGCTTCCAACCAGTGTGTAAGTGAAGTAGAAATGGTGTCATTTTGTTTAGCAAAGACAGATCTAGACTGGCTGATAAGCTCTATTTACCTTAGGCAAACTACTTTCAGGGACTTCATATTAAAAATGTCAAGGGTGCCCTAGTGATGTGGATTTTAGCTTTGTTTGCTGGAGATATTTTAAAACTCTATGTATGTTGGTTCTTCCTCCCAGGCCCGTTCAGCCCAAATGAATCAGAATCAGGGAAGAGAATTGAAGACCTATATTTTTAAAAAAGTGATTCTAATATAAAAGATTGGGAACTAGTGGCCTTGATGAGTTCTAATGTTCAACTCTAAAATGCAAGCCTATTCTTCATTTTATTTTGAAAAGAACAAAACCAAATGAGGAAGAAAACAAAATAGGGTGATTCAAAACAAAAGGATGAACATAGCACATGATTAAAACCACAATACAAGGTGATCTACAATGGTTACTATGATGTCTCTTGTTATCTTCAATAGAATTGTCCATATCATTAGGCATAGTAAAATTGAACATAGCAGTACAGAACAATATCAATAAAAGCAAAACATTGGAGACATTATAGGACCTCAAAAGCAGGTAATAGTCAAACCAGAATGGGTATCCTAGTGAATCTTGTCATCTTCAGAATAGTTGCCTATACTCTCAGAATTGATACTATCAAACATAACAGATTCGAATAAAATCAGTCAAGACAAGACAGCGAGCTAACAACCACATTCAAATAAGATCAGTCATAATAAGGCAGTGTAAGTAATACAGGGCTTCATATTAAGTTAATAGGAAATTAAGGATGGTTTCCATAGTATATCCTGCTATTTTTGGAATAGCTATCTGTGTCCTCAGATCTAGTACAAGTAGAATGACTGGAACAGAATATAACCAAACTAAACAAAGTGATGAGAACAATGTGGGTTTTAAATCCTGATACACTATTAACAATGTCCTCTGCCTTCCTTTTTTAGGCAATTCCTCCCCTTTCACTTTCACAGGATGCATTATACATTTTGTATCCCACTAACTCCTTTAGTTTTTAGATTAGAGAGGCAACCTGCTATCTACCTAACTGGTTCTGAAACTTTTTACCCCTGAGCTTGATCATGAGCTGTATTCATTTACTTACTAAAGCCTCAAGGCTTTCCTTCCTTATTGCTGAGTAGTTCTCCATTGAACAAAAGTGTCATGTCTTTCCATCATATCTGCAGCTGTTGGACAAGCTACTCCTATTTCTCTCTGGTTCCCTGTAACATAGAATATTATTTTCTCATCTTTGACTTTCAATCCATAAACCCTCTTTCAGGTTGATTATATTTCCTATACAGAGCATTTTGATGGATTCTATCTCCTGATCTACTCTACCTGTGTTTCTTTTTCTTAGTGATTCAAGGCCATCTATGTTAGAGATTATAGCCAACCTTCTCTGCCTCATTTCTGCTATACTATTTCTCTGCCATTGCTTGTCTACTTTACCCCTTCATTGCACTGTCTGCCCTGTTCATTGAGGCCTTTCTGCCACTGTTCCTGAAACTCTGGTGTTTTCTTTCTCTCTCTTGAACCTCCTTTAGTATTTTTTGTAGGGTTGGATTGGTGGTCATGAACTCCCCCAGTTCCTGTTTGTCATGGGAATATCTTGTTTCTCCATTAATTTTGAGAGATAGTTTTGCAGGGTACATCATTCTGCATTGGAGGTTATTTTCTTTCAGGGCTTGGAATACTTTGCTCCAAGCTTCTCTTGATTTGATGGTTTGTGTCGAGAAGTCTGTCATGATTTTGATGGGTTTTTCTTTATAGGTGATCTGTTTCTTTTCTCTGACAGCCTTTAAAATTCTGTTCTTGTGTTGAATTTCTGGAATATTGATTATTATATATCTGGGTGTAGATCTGTTTTGGTTGTAGCTGGCTGCAGTTCTGTATGCCTCATATCTGAATATCATTTCCTTTTTCTATGCTTTGGAAGTTTTCTTTAATTATTTCTGTGAATAGCCTTTGTATTTCACTTATGTTTATCCCTGCTTCTTCACTCACATTTTTCCCCTTAAGTTATAGATCTTCTTGTTTTCTTCTAGCCTTTGTATTGTTACTTTCTGGTTCCTTGTAATGTTTAAGAGATCTTTCCTTTCACAATCACACATTGCATACCTGTCTTCAAGTTTTGATAGTTTATCCTTAGCTTCTTTCAAGCAGTTTTACCAGCTTTCAATAGAGTTTTTAATTTCCTGGTAATCTCTTTGAATCTGTTTCATGTATTCTAGTTTTCTTAATATTCTTTATCAAAGGTTTCCCTCCTTTTTCTGTGCTCCTCCATTCTTCCATCTGTGTCTTCTTGAGAGGTGCTTAGCATTTCTTTTATTAATCTTCTTATATATTGCTTTACTTGTATTAGTATTTCTGTTTTGAGTTCTTCTATAATGTTACGAATGTATTTCTTTATGTGAGCTAATGCTGCTTCCAATACTACAGGTTTGCTGCCTTTGATCTCTTCTGTGTTTACCTCTCCTGGACCCATATTGTTTGGGTTGGTGGCTAGAGACTTTTATTTTCTTTCTCTAGTCATGTTTCTGGTTTCTTCCAGACAAGTGAATAGTGGAGGTCCCAGGCCCTTTCTGTATTGGTTACAATTACTGTGAAGCATGCTGGCTAGGGATTGCTGCCCTCTCCAGTTTGCTCTTGATCATTGAGATACAAGCAGGGGTGGTGCAGGCTGGCCCCTACCCTCTGAGCCACTCAACCACTGAGGTCTTCACCACATTAGTGTGTGCTGTGTGGACAGAACTGCTTCAGGACAGCTTCAGGGGCAATTTCATCCCTGGCTATTGGGTCCAGCACAGGGGTGGGACCCAGTTCAAGCAGTTCCCACCAATCTGCTCCATGCCAGGAGCAGCCAACTGAAGCTGCTATGGTTTGGGTTCAGTCCCATCTTTCCTGAATCCAAAATGTTGCCCAGTCATTCACCCCCTCCTGCGGGAAGAACAAATTCTAAGTACTCACTGTGGGCCAGTGCAGATCTCCATGCTGGCTCTGTTCTCCATGGTGATGCATCCTTGGGCTCACCAACCTCTGATTTCAGCATGACTGCAAGTTGGACTGGCTCTGATGAGAGTGTGTCTGACTCCAGCCTTCCATCCAGGATTTTCTTTTCTTTTTTTTCCTTTTTCTTTTTCCTTAGTTTCTTCCTGGGTCATGAGAATCCCTCTCCTTTCATCTAGTTTTCTCCATGGAGTTAAATTCTACCTTCTGTACTGTTTTTCTCAGAGAGGTTCTTTACCTTGCTACTTATTGATCTGCCATCTTGTTCTGCAAACCTATTCTATATCATTAAACCTAAAGTTACTTTTCAAATGGAAACAACCCCTCAAAATATATTTCCCTTATTGCCTAAAATTATTGTGCATTTTTCCCTTTCCTTGGTGTAAAATCTTGTAAATTGCTGTACTCACCTTTAAAAGCATATAGAAACTTATTAAATATATAGTTCACTACTTGAGTGAGATAAAATTATTTTGAACAGAGCATTTAATGGATTAGAAAATTTAATTAGCTGGTAACCTATTTTTAGCACATAAAACAAAAGTAACCTTAAATATGCACATTCACGTTTCTTTCCAGACTGATTCATTTAGTTTCTATAGCCTTTTCCCATGTACTGTGATTGGAGAGCTGAAGAGATGAACTCATTCAATTAACTACCAGAGATAAATAGAAGCATGCCACATACACACAGTCATGTAAACAGTGTATATTTAATAAATATTTGCTGAATAATGAACAAAATAATTTTAAGAAGGATTCCTCAATACTGGAAAATGCTTTCCATATTCATTCAACAGTATTTCATATCATGCTTTCAAGCATAGTTACAGTTAACTAAATCAATTCTTTAAAATTCTCCACCACAAAAATAAATCTGTTGTAGGTAAAGGTTATCCATTTAATTTTTCAATATGCAGGAGATATGAATGCTAGTTTAAGGGTCTTATCATTTACCATTATGAGTCATTTATTCCCTTTTAAATATACAAGCTTATCTACATTAACAAGTATGATTTTAATTCAGAAAACATAACTACAAGAAATGTGAAAATTTTTTGTTATATTGAATAGCTAATTGCCTTTCTTGCAGGTTAAGAATGAAATGTTATAGTACTATGGTAAGATTCCCATATGAGAGCAAAATGAAGATGAGCTTGAGACATGGGTAAACTGAAGCTAAAATAAAGAAAAATCTGAGGTCACAGTTTAATTGTACATATTCACAGGAAGAGTCAGACTCTACTAATAAGGAAAGAACATTAGGCACATATTCTCCATTTTTCAACTTAGCTAGAAATTTAATTAGTTTATTATTGCTGCTTATCTACCAGCCTCTATAACTGAGCAGTAAACACTTCTAGCTGACCTTGTTTCATTATTTTCTGATTAAATTCATTAGAAAATGAATCATCTTGCCAGTTCTAGTACATGCCAATTACTATATCGGATGTCACTCTGTAATCCATTTGAGATTTATTATCTATTTTTTATTTACTTTGCATCAGTTTTACTTATAAAATGTTGTAACTCTTTTGTTAAGAATAACCTGTCTAGATGTGAAATTGGATTTAAAGATCAGCAAAATTGAATTTTAGGGAATTGTTTGTTATAATAAAATGATTTTGATATAATGAAAGAACATGGTATTTATAAAATGAAATGTTTTAGTAGAAATCATATCTCTGATTTTTCTTTTAGGCCTTAGAAATGAGGAAATAAAGGGATTCTACACACTAGTGTAGAAGAAATTCTTTCCAATACATCTGTCACCCAGATTCTTTGATTGGACTTAGTCTCCCTTTTATTGGAACAGGAAGTTGCTCAGTTGGAACTGAACTTCATAGTGAGTTTCAATCAATGCAAGGACATAGTAGCATCTCCAGCCTTCCCCAGGAAACAGTGTGAATCCAAATATAGTCAGATTTCAATGAAAAACTTCCCCAAGTGAATGCTGGCTAAATGATGCTTAATTATAAAAGTGGCTGCTTTTATCACCTGAATGCAGGGAATAGCGATGGTCTTGGGAAATTCTCAGTTTTTGGAGCCTTAATTTCTTCCTTCTTATCATAATGTCTTATGAGAAGATATGAATAATAAATAGATATCATTTATTCATTATGACTATATGCAAGCATTTAAAACCACACTTAATTCTGTTACCAAACCATCCTGGCAAGTCACATGATTCCTAGGGAAACAGACTAATAGAAGTTGCATGATTTTGCAAAGTTATATTGTGAATACAGTAAATTTAGAATCTGAGATTCAAATCTGAGTCTGACTAATTCAAAAATTATCTGGTTCCAAAAACACTAGAAGTCTTTGATATATGTGAAATTTTGCCCCTGTGAAATCCATAATGACTTCTACTCAAGAGTTTGTATTAAAAGTTGTAATGAGCTTTGCAGAGCGAAGTTAAAATAAAGAAGAGCAAATATATCCTGTTGCTTAATGACATGTGGTGAAATGAATTAAAATGTTAAAGTGTCATTTTGAGCAAATTATGAAAAGCAGATTTTCTAAAAGAAAGTAAGCAACAGATCATATCTTTTTCAATGAAAGACATTCTTATCATTGATTTTGGAAGAAGAAATTTCTGGGATTCATTATTTTCCACCTGTCATTTCTTTACTCATATTTTAAATAAATATTTATTGAGCACCTTTTAGTCATGGTAGTGATATAGCAGTGAACAGGAAGACAAACATCTTTGATTTTGATGCTTATATTCTGGTGAGGAAGATGATAATGAGCAGATAAATTATATATATATATATATATATATATATATGCACACACACACACAGCTAAACATATATACATATATACACATGCACATTTGTAAACTTGGTTATAAATTGTCAAGGTTAACTTCAGTTTAAACTGTTAGCTGGATGATGGTGCCATTCAACAAGAAAGAAAGTACTAAAAGATCATATTAGGTTGTGGGAAAATAGTGTGTTTGAGGTATTCCCTTGAGACATTCAAATGGAAACTTGGGGTATGTAACTATATACATAGTCTGAAACTCAGGTGAAAAATCTCACCTAGAGGCGTAGAATTAGATGTGTGTTAACCCATTACTGGTCATGTTTTCCACCCAAAACTGTTTTTAAGACACATATAAAAAGACTGAAGGCAATTTACACAACAAACTTTTGTTTGTTATTGTTGTTTGAACAACAGCAATAAAAACCCAACTACTGACCACCAAGCCTTCTCAAATTGTAGTTTTAAATACTACTTAAGTTTTAAACACTCTTTGAATTCTTCTCAGATATGGAAATATTTGTAAATAATTGTGAATTCCAAATCTGTGTTCTGATGCCAATGATCAGCTGATATTCAGCTCAGTAGGCTAAAGCAAGTTTTATAGAATAGTTGTGGTTTGGATCTTCAGGTGGGACCCCAATACACTTATACCAGAGTGCCTTCTCAAAAGGCCACGTGGATGGCAAGTAGCATGTCATTGTTACGGCTTATACTAAATGTCCTCCCAATTCCTGATATCCATTATAGGGGGGAGTTTCAAAGGTGGATATGTGAATGTGTATAAGGGTGTGATGCTGGGTATGAGTGGCACCAATCAGTAGTGCCTGGGTGGGATATAAAGGACAAAAAGAAGCCAGCTGTTTCTGCCTGCTGTTGATGTTGCTGCTGCTTGCTTCTTTACTGTCTCCTGTCTACTTTGTCCTCTGTGATGCCCCTCTGCCATGTCACCCTACCTTGGAGCCAGCTGACTATGGACATGAAACGTCTACAAGTTGTGAAATAAACCTTTCCTCCTTTAACTTTGTGTGTTGAATATTTTGTCTCAGCAATGAGAAAAATAACTAAGATGGTTGTCAAAAGACAAGAGAAACAATTCACGTCTTTCTCTTCTGTGTGCTCATGTGGAAGTCACGTTGTGTTTGCTAAAGATAACAAGAATGTTTTTCATCCCATGTGTTTTTCCTATATCATTGACACTCTTCCCACTAAGACATGGAGTCTATCTCCCCTCTTCTGGAGGCTTGTATCTTGTTCCTAATAAGCAGAATATGGTGAAAATGACATTAAGTAACTTCTGAAACTAGGCTATGATGAATGATGAACTTTAGCCTGATTTGCTGGAACTTGTGAACCATGAGCTGCCACATCACTTGTCTGGCTGCCCTGAGATCACTCTGCAGTAAGAACTTAAATCAACCCAGGTAGGGAGAACAACTTCAGGTGGATTACTACTATAAAAAGAGAGAAAGATGTCTTGCCAGCTTCAAAGTGTTCCAAGCTGGTCTATTGTCTGACTGCACCCAAAAGGAGAGAAAAACTCAACTGAAATTTTCCCAAATTCTTGATGTACAGAAACCATGATAAACAATGACATTATTCTTGTTTTAAGCCACTAAAATTTTGGAGTATTTATCAAGCTATAATAAATAGATGTATAGATAATTGATCCTGTACTAAAAACTTAAATTTTGTAGTAATGTCTCTGGGACCAGGCAACTGTCAAAACCTGGAATTATCCCAAGGAGATATCCGGAAAACTTGGAGGAGAGAGAGGCAACTGTTATGGAAAGTTGAAGGATGGTAGGAAGTTTATTAACAGTGTTTCCTATGAAAATTAGAAAATATACATAATACATCTGATGATTTAGTTAAGGAGATTTCCAGGCAGAATATTGGGATTGTTTAACTTTCAGCTACAGATAAACTGAAAGAGGATAAAGCAAAACTAAAGAACAGGATATTAAATGTCCAAGCACAAGCTGGAGTAAAGGTAAAAAGTCCAGAATCAGTCCTTTGCCACCTGCAAAGCCTTATTCTTTTAAATAAGAATGAATCTCAGGGGAATGACCATGTCCATGATGGGACTGTAAGAGATTTTATTCAGACATGAGAAGTATCTAAAGCATCACCTTATAAACTCTTCCAGATGGAGAGGATCATTAGAGCATGCTTGGCAGATCCTCTCCTTTAAAAAAATACAAGAATATTAAGGGTATTATGCCATGTCAGCCTACAGGGAGCCTATATTAAGGGAAGGCTTATCTTTGTTTTTAATTTTAAATTTTAATTATATATATTTATGGAGTACAATGTGATGTTTAATATGTCTCATTGAGGAATGAATAAATCAAACTCATTAACATATCAATCTTTCCACATACCAGCATTTTAAAATGAGAACATTTAAAACTTTCTTTCAGTAACTCTGAAATATAAGTCATTTTTATTTCTTTTTTGTATTACACTTATTAGTGTGTATTTACAATACATACTAATTACACTCAGCTTGAGAGTTTCATACATATACATATTGTATCTTGATCATTTTTATTCCTACTTTTCCCCTTCCCTCTTTTTCCTTCTCCAGATCCCTTTTTCATTTCTGCCTCACTGCCTCTTAACATGTTGGCTTTATTTTGGTCCTTCAGCTATTTATATTTTGAGTTTCTATTATTACAGAAATCATGCAGTATTTAACCTTTTGTGACTGACTTATTTCACTTAGTATTATGGTCTAAGGTTTCATCTACTTTCCTATAGATAACTGAAAATGATCTTCCTTTATGGCTGAGTAGTACTCATGTTGTATATATCCCATATTTTCATTCTTCTTTCATCTATTCATGGATTTATAGGCTGCTTCCATGATTTAGCTATTGTGAGTTGTGCTGCTAAAAACATGGGTATGTGTAGATTTCTTTAATATGATGTCTTTAACTCTTTTAGGAAGCTACACGGAAGAGGTATGCTGACTCAAATGGAATTTCTATTTTTCGCTTTATGAAGAATATTCATCTTTATTTTCAAAGTGGTTATACTAGTTTACATTCTTGCCAACAGTATAGAAGGGTTTCTTTGTCTCAATATCCTCACCAGTATTTGTTTTTTGAATCCTTGATGATGACCATTCTTAGTGGAATGAGGTAGAATCTTAGCATTGTTTTTTAAAATTTATTTATATTTTTAAAATTTTTTTCTTACCATTGTTTTAATTTGCTTTTCTCTAATGGCCAAAGGTGCTGAATATTTTTCATGTATTTATTGGGCACTTTTATTTCTTCTACTGAGACATATGTATTCAATTGTCCGTTTTTTATTGGGTCTTTTATTTTTGGAAGTCAATATTTTTTATTTCTTTCTGTATTATAGATATTAATCTGCTGTCAGAAGAGGATCTGGTAAGGATTTTTTTTCTCATTATGTAGGTTGTCTCTTTATTCATTTGGTAATTTTCTTTGCTGTGCAGAAGCCTCTTAATTCAATATAATCCCATTTGTTGATTCTTGGTATTATTTCTTGTGTGACTGCTGTTCTGTTCAGGAAGTCATTGCCTATATCTTTAAGAGTTTTACCATTTTTTAGCATATTCAGTATTTCTGGTTTTATATCTCTGTCTTTGGACATTTTGGGTTTGATTTTAGTACAAAGTGAGAAGTATGGGTCTAGATTTGATATTCTGCATAGGGTTAAGCAGTTTTCTTAGCACCATTGTTAAAGAGTCTTTTTTCCAGTATATATTATTAACTCCATTAGTGAAAATTAGATGGATGAGGATGCTTGAGGTTGTTTTTGCATCTTCTGTTTTATTCCATTGGTCACTATGTCTAATTTGTGCCAGCACCATGTTTACTACGGTAGCTTTGTAGTATAATTTGAACTATGAGATTGAAATACCTCTTTTCTTGTTGTCCAGGATTGCTTTGTTATTCTGAGTGCTCTGATTCCATATAATTTTTATATGTATTTTATATTACAGAGAATAAAACAAAAGAGGACAGAACAATGCAGATCAGAATGGAACAATACAAGCAACACAGCAATTCACAACAAGAAAATTGGATATCAACAGTAGCTACCATACTATCTCTTTCTTTGAAATTTTTGACCATAACTTCACAAAAAATAATATCAAACATAACAAAATAGAATAAAAGCACTCAAGAGAATGAAACAATTACAAGTCATTCTGAACCAAATAACAGAAAATGAACAATGGCTACTGTAATATCTCATTTTCCATAAAAATTTGTCTATATTATTATCCATATTAAAATCCAGTAAGACACAACATGATAGAACCAATGGTAATACAAGAACAAAAGCATGGTAGGACTTCAAAGTCCGATGATATTAAATCAGCAATGACTGACATACTGCTTGTTTTCTTCAAAGTAGGTGTTCATACCATCACACATAATAAGGTCGAATAAAGCAAAATAAAACCATTCCAACCAATGAATGAAAACATTACAAGACTTCAAAGCAATATAATGGGGATCCATTATTACCATAGAATCTTATGTACTCTTAACTTTTCTTACACTAGGGAGACTATGCAGTATTTATACATGTGAATTTGATTTATTTCACTTATGAGTATGGTCTCAAGTTGCATCCATTTATTTATAAGAATCTCAATGTGATCATTCTTTATAGCTGAATAGTACTCCATTGTATAAAGGTACCACAATTTTTTTATCCATTCCTCAGTTGATGGACACTTAGGTTGTTTCCAAGATCTGGCTATTACATATTGTGCCGCTATAAACATGGGTGCACATATATCACTGTGGTATGATGTTTTCATTTCTTCTGGGAATATGCCTAGGAGTGGAATAGCTGGGTCAAAAGGGACCTCCAACCCCAGCTTTTTGAGGAATCTCCAGACTGATCTCCACAGTGGTTGCACCAGTCTCCACTCCCACCAACAGTGCAGAAGAGTTCCTTTTCCCCCACAGCCTCTCCAGCATTTGTTGTTGGTAGTTTTGTTGATCCTGGCCATTCTTTCTGGAGTAAGATGGAATCTCAGTGTGGTTTTAATTTGCATTTCTCTAATCACCAATGATGATGAACATTTTTTCATGTATTTATTTGCCATTCGTATTTCTTCATCTGCGAACTGTCTGTTCATCTCGGATGCCCATTTTGGATTGGGTCTTTGAATTTCAGGGGTCTGATTTTTTAAAATTCTTTATAAATTCTAGACAGAAGTCCTTTGTCTGAGGGACAGTTCACTAAGATTTTTTTTCCCGATTTGTGGGTTTTCTTTTCACTCTGCTGGAGATTTCTTTCGACATGCAGAAACTCTTTAATAAGATGTGATCCAGTTATTGATTCTGGGAAGTATTTCCCATACAGTTTGTTTCTTGTTCATGAATTCTCTACCTACCCCTATGTCTTCAACATTTTTACCTACTTTGTCTTCAAGCAGATTTAGTTTTTCTGTTTTAATAGTTAGATCTTTGATCCATTTAGATTTCAGTTTAGTACATTGTGATAGGCATGGGTCTAGTTTTAGTTTTCAGCATAAGGAGAGCCAGTTTTTCCAGCACCATTTATTAAAGAGACTATAGTTCTTCCAGTGCACATTTGGCCCCTTTATCAAAGATAAGGTGGTTGAGTGTGTTAGTAGTTGTATCTTCTAATCTATTCCATTGATCTGCAGGTCTGTTTTTATTCCAATATGATGTTGATTTTATTACAGTAGCTTTGTAGTATAACTTCAAGTCAGGGATTGTGATGCCTCCTGCCTTGGCTTTGCTGCTTAGAATTGCCTTTGCTATTCTAGGTCTCTTCTAGTACCACATGAATTTTAGGAGTGATTTCTCTAGATCTATGAGGTATGTTAGTGGTATTTTCATTGGAATTGCATTGAATGTGTATAACAATTTTGGTAGAATGGTCATTTTTACAATATTTATTCTTCCTATCCATGAACAAGGGATGTCTTTCCATTTTCTGAGGTCCTCTTCTATTTCTTTGTTCAGAGTATTATAATTTTCACTATACAACTCTTTTACATCTTTTGTTAGATTAATTCCTAAGTATTTCATTTTTTTGATGCTAGTGTGAAGGGTGTGGCTTTTCTTATTTCTCTCTTGGTGATTTTGTTGTTAGTATATAAGAATGCTATTGATTTTTGAATATTAACTTTGTATCCAGCTACATTGCTGAATTTATTTATTATATCTAGGAGTCTTTCAATGTAGTTTTGGGGGTCTTCTATGTAGAGTATCATGTTGCCTGTAAAGAATGATAATTTAACTTCCACTTTTCCTATCTTTACTCCTTTTATTTCTCTCTCTTGTCTAATTGCTCTGGCTAGTATTTCCAGTACTATGTTGAAAAGGAGTGGTGAAAGGGAACATCCTTGTCTTGTGCCTGATTTTAAGTTAAAGGCTTTCAGTTTTCAGCCATTTAATATGACACAGGCTGTTGGTTTGTCATAGATGGCTTTTTATCATATTAAGGTAGTGACCATCTATTTCAATTCTCTGTAAGGTTCTTATCATGAATGGGTGTTGGATCTTATCAAAAGCTTTTTATGCATCAATAGAAATGATCATATGATTCTTACTTTTGGTTTTATTTATACAATTGATTACATTTATTGATTTATGTATGTTGAACCATCCCTGCATGCCTGGGATGTATCCCACTTGGTCATGGTGTATAATCTTGATGATTTGCTGCATCCTGTTTGCCAATATTTTATTGAGAAATTTTGCATCTATGTTCATTAGGAAGACTGGCCTGTAGTTCTCTTTTTTAGTTGGGTCTTTCTCAAGTTTTGGTACTAGAATAATATTTGCTTCCAGGAATGACTTAGGGAGAATTGCTTCCTTTTCAATTTCATTGAAGAGTTTGAGGAGTGTTGGCATTAAGTCTTCTTTGTATTTCTTGCAGAATTCCACAGTGAATCCATCTGGGCCTGGGCTCTTCTTTGTTGGTAAGGACATTATTACATTTTCCATTTCATTAATAGAAATTGGGTTATTCAGCAGTTTTACATCTTCATGATCCAGCTTTGGTGGTTCATATGTTTCTAGGAATCTGTCCATTTCTTCTGTGTTATCAAACCTATGAGAGTGGAGGTTTTAGAAATAGGTGTTGATGATCTTCTGTATTTCCACAGAGTTGGTAGTTATTTCTCTTTTTTCATTCTGTATTGCATGAATTTCAGTCGTTTCTTTCCTTTTTAATTAGGTTGGCTAGGAGCTTATCAATTTTATTTATTCTTTCAAAGAACCAACTCTTTGATTCATTGATTCTTTGAATTGTTTCCTTAGTCTCTATTGTATTAATTTCTGCTCTGATCCATATAATTTTCTCCCTTATTTTGGCTTTGGGCTTGGCTTGCTTTTCTTTTTCTAGCTGTTTGAGGTGTGGTATCAGGTTGTTTATTTGTGTTCGTCCTGTTTTCCTAATGTGGAAACTCAGTGCAATAAATTTTCCTCTAAGTACTGCTTTCATTGCATCCCACAGATTCTGTTAAGTTGTATTTTTATTTTTGTTTGCTTGTAGATATTGTTTAATTTCTTCTTTAATTTCCTCTGTGACCCTTTGATTGCTCAAGAGTGTATTATTTAATTTCTGTGTGTTTGTGGGGGTTTTGCAGTTTTTTAATCATTAATTTGCAGTTTCATGGTGCTATGATCCAATATCATGCAAGGGATAATTTCAATTCATTTGTATTTACTTAAATATGTTCTGTGGGTTAGTATATGGTCTATTTTAGAGAATGTCACATGTACTGCTGAGAAGGATGTATATTCTGATGTTGTTGGATGGAACACTCTGTATAAATCTGTCAAATCCATTTGTTCACAGTTGTGATTCAGTGCTATGATTTCTTTGCTGATTTTCTGTCTAGTTGATCTGTCCCTTTGTGTCAAAGGTGTGTTAAGGTCTCCTGTTATAATTGTGTTATTGCTTGTTTGATTTTTTCATTTCTGTTAATACTTGTTTTGTATAGCTGGGTGCTCTGAAATTTGGTGCATATATATTTAAGATTGTTATTTCTTCTTCTTGAAGTTTTCCCCTGACTAACATGTAGTGACCTTCTTTATCTCTTCGGACCTTTCTTGGTTTGAAGTTCACATTGTCTGTACACAGAATAGCTACCCCCTCTTTTTTTGAGTTCTTGTTGAATGAAGTATTGTTTTCCATTCTTGGACTTTCAGTCTATGACTTTCCTTTTGGGTTGGATGGGTTTCTTGTAGACAGAATATAGTTGGATGTTGTTTCTTGACCCATTCTGCCAGTCTGTTTCTTTTAATTGGTGAATTGAGGCCATTTACATTAATGGTTATAACTGTTATACATTGGTTTACTGTTGACATGTTATCTTTTTTCTGTTGTATCTTTATCTTTCCCTTCTGTTTAATTCTCTGTCTTGCTTAGTGGTTTTTTTTTCCTATGTGCATCTAGAATGTCTTTGAGTATTCTTTGCAGGGTTGGTTTGGTGATCATGAAGTTCTTCAGCTGTTCTTTATCATGGAAGTATCTGATTTCTCCATCCATTTTGAAGGACAGTTTTGCAGAGTACAGCAGTCTGGAAGATGTTTTCCTTTAGGATCTGAAATATTTCACTCCATGCTCTTCTTGACTTTATTGTTTGTGTTGAGAAGTCTGCTGTGATTCTGATAGGTTTTCCTTTATAGATGATCTGTCTTTTCTCTCTAACAGCTTTTTATATTCTGTTGTTATGTTGGATTTCTGGGATGGTGATTATTTTATGTCTGGGTGTAGTTTTATTTTGGTTATGCTGTTTGGAGTTCTATATGCTTCACTAATCTGAATGTCAGTTTCCATTCTTGTGTTTGGGAAATTTTCAGCTATTACTTCTTTAAATAGCCTCTTAATATCATTTATGTTGTCACCTTCTTTTTCATTTATCCCCATGAATCTTATGTTGTTTTTCTTTGCATCATCTTGCAACTGTTGAATTGTTATTTCCTGATTCCTTGTTGGTTTTAAAAGATCTTTCCTTTCCTGTTTACTAGTTGCAATCTTACCTTCAAGGCCTGAAATTCTATCTTCACTTTTGTTGAGGCAGTTTTGGCAGCTTACAACAGAATTTCTGATTTCCTGTCTATCTCTTTGAATCTGCTTTATGTATTCTGTTTGTTTTTTATACTGTTCATTCAGGGATTCTATCTGTTTGCTTTGTTCCTCTAATATCTTAGCTGTGTCTTCTTTAGATGCATTCACTATTTCTTTCACTACTTTTATCATTTCTTCTTTTACCTGGGAGATTATTTCTAACTTGAGTTTCTTTATAGCTTCCTGTACTTGCTTCTTTATTTCAGTTGATATCATTTCAGGTACTTCAGGTGTATGGCTAGTATTTTCTTCTATGTATGTGGCTCCCAGGCTTTCTTGGGATGAGCTGGAGGTTTGAGATTGCATTTTTGTGTTCGTTTTGTCATTTTCCTATATTTCCATATTTCAGGCAATGTTCCAAAACTTTCCCTGAGCTTGTTGGGAATCACCTTCTGTGCCTTCTGCGTCTTCAGCTCCTGGGACTCACCGGTCTTTGCTCCCCTGGTTGAATGAATATCAGTTGGCATGGTCCACTCAACCCCAAGAAGCTTTTCAAGGCTAGTCCCATGTCCTAGGGGGCTGGGTGGGCACACAAGCACGAGGAGCAATGTCCCAAACTCTCCAGGGCCAGAGCCAGGGAGCTGGAACTCTGTTTGCCACTGCAGGTGGTGGCCTCACCTCCCCTCTCAGAGCCTGCTTGTTCCCCTGTTTGAATAAACTTCACTGGGTGTGGTCCACTCTAGCCTGTGAAACCTCTCCAGTGTAATCCAGTGTCTTAGGGGGCTGGGTGGGCACCCCAGCACCGGGAGTGATGTCCCAAACTCCCCTGAGCTAATGCCAGTGATCTGGGACTTCCTGTGTCCTTGCCACCTTGCAAGCTGGAACTCCGCTCACAGCTGAGTGGGCCTACATGCCCTCGGAGCTGGCTTGTTTCTCTGGTTGAATAAAGGTCACTGGGTGTGGTCCATTCAAGCCCGCAAAACCTCTGCAGGCTAGTCCAGTGTCCTAGGGCACTGGGTGGACACCCCATCACCAGAAGTGTTGTCCCAAACTCCCCAGGGCCAAGGCCAGGGAGTTGGAACTCCCTCGCAAACATGCGGGCCTAAGTCCCCTCAATTCCATATAAATTTTACAATTGTTTTTCAAGTTCTATGAAGAAAGTTAATGATATTTTGATGGGGATCACATTAAATCTGAATATTATGATTTTGTGATATGGCCATTTTGACAATATTAATTCTGCCTATCCAAGAACAGGACATGTCTTTGGAATTTCTAAGATCTACTTCAGTTCCTTTTTTCAAAGAAATATGGTTTTCATTATAGAGGTATCTCACTATCTTAGTTATATTAATTCTTAGACATTTAATTTTTGAAGCTATCAAAAATGAGATTGTTTCTCTGACTTCTCTCTCAGTGGCTTCATTCTTGCTGGTTAGAAATACTATTGATTTTTGTGCATTTATTTTGTGTTTTGACACTTTTCACAATTTATTTACTATTTCTAAGAGTTTTCTGATGAACTTTTTTTTGCATCCTTATGTAAAGGATTATGTCATTTTCAAATAAGGATACTTTGACTTCTTTTCCTATTAGAATCACTTTTATTCTTTTTTCTTGTGTAATTGTTCTTGCTAATGTTTGAGTATGATATTGAACAGGAGTAGTAAGAATTTATGCTGCTAGTTTCTCTTAGTTGACTGAAAAGAAAGGTTTCTGCTAATATTGTTTGTACAATATCTCATAGCTATACCTTTGAGTAACTACTCTGAAGATAACAATACACAATGTGCTGATTATTGTTTATTATCTTATTTTGAAATTCTGATTTTTTTTAAATAAAAAATTAGAAATTTTGTTTTGTGTCTGATTTTAGTGGTAATGTTTTCAGTTTTTCCCATTTAGTATGATGTTGGCAGAGGAGTTGTCATAAATGACTTTTACCATTTTAAAGGTCCTTCTATATCAATTTTTCAAGCTTTTTACCATTTGTGGATGTTTAGATATTGTCAATGGCTTTTTCTGCCTCTATTGAAATGATCATGTAATTTTTATTCTGACTTGTTTATGTGATGCATTACATTATTGATTTACATATGTGAAAAATGTTTGCATCCCTGAAATGTGGTTGTGATATATGATATATTTATTTATTTATTTATTTATTATATTCCATTTGTAAATACCTTGTTTAAGATTTTTGGATCTATGTTGATTAAAGAAATTGGTTTCCTTAATTTCTTTTGAAAATCCTCATCTGGTTTTTGTATCAGAGAATGAATTTAGCAGTGTTTCTTCTTTTTTAATTTTATGGAAGCGATTAAGGAGTACTGACATTAAATTTTTTTCTGAAGTTATTTTGAAATTCAGAAGAGAATTCGTCTGATCTTGGGATTTTATTATTTGGTAGGTTTTTTAATTATTAGCTCATTCTCCTTGCTTGTTATTGGACTGTTCAGTTTTGGTAAATCACATGTGTCTATGAATCTATCCATTTCTTGTAAATCCCTCAGTTTACACAATACATCATTAATTATAGTTACGGCATTGGGCAATCTCTAAAATTTGTTTACCATGTCAAATTGAAACTGGATTTATCTTGAAGAGATATGGGTATGACTTTAACCCAGTGAAATGAATCCTACAGTGAAACACAAGAAGCTTCCAGCTGTTTTTAAGGGAATTTTATCGTCTTGTAGTTAAAGCATAAAAGTCAGTATAAAATAAAAAGGTTTTAGAACTCCTAATCTTTTCTGATCAAGAAATAGACTAAAAGAGTTTATTTAATTGCAAAGAAGAGCCAATTCTTGTGGAGAAATATGATGACTCAAATAGCAGAATAAAAGCCAAGAAAGCACAGCCAAGACTCAGAGGTAAATTCCAAGGGATGTATCCCCAACCAGAGACTTGCCAACCTGGGCCTTTACAGATTTTAGAATTCCTTTTAATCAGTGATTGCTTACGGGTCTCTTGTTTCTTCTATCTTTGAAGGAGAGACTGTATAACAATTACTCTATTCTTATCTCCATATTGCATGTTAGGTAAGTGGGACAGATACCTTGTCTCTTTAGTTCTCAGGATTTTATATTGAACTGTACCAAAAGTACTTAACTTGAGGTAATGCATTTGATCTCAGCTGATGAGATTTGAGATTTTGAGGTGCATTTTCATTCAGATCCCTTAGTCAGTTTCAACTATGGAAACCTTTTAAAGGTCATCAATTATTTCTTTTTACCCAGAAAATAATATAACAATAATAACATAAACCCTATATTTCCACATTACTATTCTTATAGGTGTGCATTTAATATTAGAGGCCTTGGAAATGAAGTTGAGTATATTTTGCATGCAGGAGGCAAATGAATAGTGGAAAGTGGGTAGACTGTGACAGGATATTTCATCAAGAATACCTTCTACCATATCGTTCATTCAGGTATTTTCTTCAGTGTAGCTTTGAAGCTCTTCCTACTGAGAATTGAGGAACCTGTCTTTTTTCACTTTGAATTTGGGTAGGCTTGTGAAGGCTATGTAATGAAACTATATGGTTTCTAATGCTAGTTCATAAAAGGTGATATATCTTCTTTCCCCTTCACTGGTGGACTTTTGTACTTGTACTTGGAGTTGTGAGCTATCATATGAAAGGACCCACCACCATGAGGCTACCAAGCAGGAGGAAGCTATGCCACATGGAAAGATCATATGTAAACACTCTAAGTAACAGTCCAAGTCTTAGAGTTGTCCCAATTCATGCACCAGACCAGTGACTGAACAAGTTTACAGATGAGTAACTCTCAGCTATTAAGTAACCATCAGCCTTTGAGTTTTCCTGAAATCTTAAACATCATATAGCAAAAACTATTCATCTCCAATCTCTCTTTCCAAATTCCTGCGCATAATAAGTTGTTGGTTGTTTTGTGCCATTCATTAATGTAGAAGTGATTTATTATGTATAGTAACCAGAAACATACAGTTTAAATCATCATTGTGCCAAAGTTCACACTTTCAATGGTTAGATATCCAAACCTAGAATTCCTGGCAGAAAGTAAGGTAATAAATATTGCAGATATATAGGATTGTACAAGTTCCTCATTGAATGCTGGCTTTTCAGATTTAAAAGTTGAAGTAAATATGCCAACCTAGGTATACTGTTGATGAAAATTTCTTTGTAGGCTATGCTAAATAATTTGGTTGGTGATACTTTCTGAAATGAGCTGCCTGTATCTTCTCTTAACATCTGCAATATGAAGATTCACAGCATAAAACCGCAACATCTACTGTTTTGTTGGAATAAAATCACCAAAAAAACTAGTAGCACTGTAATTTAATGTGGTGCTGATGCTGGGGATGCAACTCCTGTTTGAAAAATAAACATCTTGACTTCACCTTAGTAATGATTCAGCAACAGGTGACCAGTGTCATACCTGATGACATTCTCAGGGACACCATTTCAGAGAATCATTTACTCATCAGCTGGTCTCTTCTCTGTTATAAAAAGTCACAAGTATGCTTCCTTTCAAGATAAGTATCTGAGCCATAAAAAAATAAATTAGTGTATGATATTTTTGATACTGGATTCAGAACCAAATACCTAATGCATGATCAGTAAACCTTTGATAAATTCTTGTTTCAAAGTGGATTTTCTTTTTCAATTTTTCATTTTGTGGAAGGATCTTCCAGTAAAAGTAAAAGTTTAGTAAATCTAAACTCAATTAATGTTATGGTTGTGTCTAAGTGGCTCCCCAAGCCTCATATAGTCTTGGAGGCAGCTGAAGTTAGTGTTTATGGTTAGATTGTTGTCCAGTGCTAGTATTGGTGGTATGAGTGCTTCACCAGCTCAGAGGCAGAACCAACATACAATCTAAGGGCAGGAATAAGGCAGGGTTTCCCCCGACTTTTGCCCTGTTTGCTCTTGCTGTTTGCAGCTGCCTTGAATGGCTGCTCCTGTGCCACACCAACCTGCCTTGGAGCCAGCTGAGTATGGGTTGAAACCTACAAAAATTATAATATAAATAAACTTTTCTTAATTTTGTGCATCAGGTATTTTGTTTCAACAATGAGAGAAAAGTAACCAGGGCAGAATTTGGTACCAGTGGAGTGGGATCATTGCTGGGAGTGTACCTGACCATGTGGTTCAAGAACCTTTGGAAATATTTTCTGGAAGAGTTTGGAAAGGTTCAGAGGTGTCACCTGAAAGAATAGCCCTGGAACAGCTTAGCCTGTTCTGCATGGGAGATTCTGGTCAGAGCTCAGGAGATCAGAATGCTGATAGAGATCCTGCTGGTAAAGAACAAGCTTGGGAGGTTTCTTCTGGAAAGAAGGACTGCGTTGGTTGTTGGACACCAGAAGATGTGTGTTATGGCTTGGCAGAAAGTTTCTCTGCATTTTTCTTGTGTCCAGAGGCTTCAACTGAGACTGAGATTAAGGGTGGTGGACTGATTAATCTTGCAAAAGAAATTTCAAGTCAGTCGAATGTTGAGGTGGTAGCATGGCTATTGTTGGGGGCTTTTAGCCAGATTTATGTTGTGAATCAAGAGCAAAGAGCCAGCATAGTGATTTAAAGTGTTATGAGTTTGGCCAGAAAGAAAGCTGTAGTAAAGCTGTGGACTATAAAAATAGAGCTGAAATCTCCATTGCTGAGAAGGAACAGAGAAATAAAAAAGATGGCCTGGGGGCATCCTGGGAAGCAGTGGATTCCACCCTTTGCAGCCTCAAAACTGCAAAAGTGAAAGACTTTGTTCAGAGGAGAAACCTGCAGAGCACCATGTTCCAGAATGGCAGCAGAGGCCACACAAGATTCCAAAGTGGTGGTGGCAGCCACACCAGGTCTCAGAATGGTGGTGACAGAGAGAAGCTGTTCCTCATAATCAGGTTGAGAGTGCTTAGTGATCCAGGCACTCAACCACTACAGCCAAGAGAGAGGAAAGCCTACCACTGCTCCAGCTGGTAGCAGACCTTGGCTGCATCCATACGGCTGTGGTTTTAGGTGAGTGGAGAATGCATGAGGGCTGAGGTTAAGGCAACTTTCACCCCAATTTCAGAAGGCCTGGAAAGTCAAGCAGTGTGCCCCTGAGAGGGCAGTGTGTGAAGTTGTGAGTGTGAAGCCAAAGGTGCAGTGGAGACCCCTGAAGTTTGGAAAAGCCAGGAATGTACATCATCTAAGGAAAGCTGCAAAGACTAAGCAGAGTGGGCTTACGAGAGAAGCTGTAGGAGCTGAAACCCCGGGAGCTGAAACCCGCCATGGTGGTGGAGTCACTTAAGCCTTTTGGAGCTTGCAACCAGATTACTTTAGATGCTGAGCATACAACTCCAGGACTTAATGTTTGCCCTGTTGGATTTTGGACTTCCTTTGGTTCTAATCCTTTGTATTTCCCTGTTTGTAACTTTTGGAATGGTAATGTTTATCTTGTGCCACTGTATGTGGGAAGTGTTTAACTTTGTTTCCATTTGTACAGGGGTTTGAAGCCAACAGTTTGCCTTAAATCTTGGAGGAGACTTGGGACTTGGACTTTTTGGCAATGCTGAAACTGTTAGGACTTCAGCAGTTTTTGGAGATGAACTAAATTTCTTTTGCATAAAGATCATACGTGAGTCTTTGGGGGCCTAGGGGTGGAATGTTTGTCTCTAGGTGGCCTCCCAACCCTCATGTAGTAATGGAGGTAGCTGAATCTAGTATTTGTGATTGATTTGTTGTTTAGTACTGGGATTGGTGGTGTGAGCGCTGCACCCACCCAGGAGCAGATCCAACATACAATGTAAGGACAGAACGAAGGAGTGTTTTTTTCCTCCTTTGCCCTGTTTACTCTTCCTGTTTGTGCCTGTCATGAAGAACTGCCCCTGTGCCATGCCACCCTGTCTTGGAGTCAGCTGAGTAGGGACTGAAACCTCCACAAACTGTAAGAAATAAACCTTTCCTTCCTTCATGTTGGATGTCAGATATTTTGTCTCAACAATGAGAGAAAAGTAACCAAGACAATTAATTTCTGATTTGGTCCATACATTGAATCTCTTCTATGACAATACAGTCAAATATGCTTATAACTATATAACTCTAGTATAAAATAATCTAATGTATGTATACATATGCATGTGTTACTATTAGAGCAGGCTGATAAAGACTTTCAAAGAATATGAACAAAAAGTGAGACTCTGGGGCTTATTAGATGAGCTTTTTCAATTTAAAATTATCATTAGTGAGCAACACTTTGGGTAGAAGTTCTTTGAGATAATAATGTTAAGTGAAATAAATCATACATACAAGCTTAAACATTCTTTCATATGAGAAGCCCAAATTATAAATAAAGAGCAAAATAAAAGATAGATAATAGTAGGTAAGGAGCTAAATCTTTCTCAGAGGAGAAAGGGGATCAAGAGATGGTGAGAGGGAAAGAGGAGTGGGAAAAGAAATGAAAAAGGAATCAATGTGCTATATACATGTACCAACTCCACACAAGCAATGTAAACATTATATACTTCAAACATGGACTAATAAAAATTTTAATAGAAAAGAATTAAGCTCAGATAGAGAACTTTATGTCTGTCATTTGTTTATTCCATGCAGCAAAGAAATCAACAGAAGGGTAAAAGGAGAATAAATAGAGAAATAGTATTTCTTGTGTATGATTGATCTGCTTTCTTTCTCCATGATCCACTGAATATTTCTCTGCACCCAGGTCCTCCACTTGAACTGAAAAGGGCTGGTCCTCTCCAGTTACACCAAAACCACTTGCTGATCCACTCTACTTATCTATCCTCATAAATAATACTGCCTATTATAAGGCTGGCACTAGACATGGATATAAGTATAATAATGAGTAAGGTCTATTCTTAAATGTGAGTCATCTTGTTGTTTTAAAGGATGGGTAGAGAATTAAGTAGTCTCTCATATGATAGGGAATATATATATATATTTATGGGGGTTTAGATGACCTTGAAGTCTCCAGAGTTGGTGGATCAGTATCAGCAGTAACACTGATGAGATTATAAAAGGCAGTGTACAAATCATTCATGATACCCCTAATCCTCAAAAAGCTCAAAAAGACCATAACTACCTATTGGGTTTATTATTTTCTTAGAATTTTTCCTATTTTAATTTTTTAAAAATTATTATTTTAAAACTTTGCTTCCCAGTCATATTACAAAGTGGTCCAGGACTCTGGCTGATAGCTGATTTGAACTATTGTCTTCATTCCAGAAAGAGTGAGCTCCTGGAGTGCATTTCAGTCCTGTTCCTTAGTCCTATTCCCTAGGCCTAGACCTAATAGTTATTCAATAATTGTGTGTGAGAGGTAATCCTCTTCATTCTAAGTGGTCAGTAATGTAGTACTTCCTGGGGGAGGGGAAGGTCTCTTTGCTGAAAATTTCTTCTTTACTGATTCAATCTTTCTGAACCCTCTGGATCAGTCTTCCTCCCAAAGAAATTCCATCCCATCTCTCTCCAGATTCAGTTTCCTAGATATCACATAGAGGAAGAGGGAAATGTTGGGCTACAGTCCAAGAGGTTTGGATTAAATTTAAATCTTTTTTGTTTCATAAATTTGTGAGTTTGGAACAGTGCCTCAACTCTTTTGCTCTTCTGTTTCCTCATTTTTAAATGAAGAGTCTGCACATTTAGCCACTTTCTAATGTTGGAACTAGAATGCTGGCTAGTATGTCACGTTGAGAATAATCTCTACCTGCTTCATTTCTCCATGATGTTTAAGTTGTTTCTTTCCAACCAGGGGAAAAAACAACATGGAAATAAGATACTTAATGTCTTCTACCTTCCCTACCCTCATACTTTTTATAGGTCATATTCATGGACTTATGTACTGTCATGGTTAATGCATTGTGTCAATTTGAGGAGTTTAACTAATCACCTCAGCCAGGAGCCAGGATCCTTACTTTGTAAACATCCTCATCCTGTGCAAAAGGAGGATAGGGAGATGGTTTGTTCTGCACTTGCCTTAGGGGATGGTAGCCTGTTTACAGTATAAAGGAAGAAAAGAAGCTTGTTCCCTAACCCCCACCCCCATTGCTTTTGCTGCTTTTGCTGTCTTCTGCTGCCTTGAAGTGTTGCCCCTCTGCCATGCCACTCTGCTTTGGAGCCAGCTAATTTCAGACTTAAGCCTCCACAAACTGTGAGATAAATAAACCTTCCCTTCCTTAATTTTGAGCATCAAGTTGTTTTTTTTTATTTAAAGAGAAAAAAAAAACGGAAAAAAAGGTAGAAATATTACAGAATTTCCAGAAAAGAAGATAAACAATAAGAAATCACTAATTGATAAATTATATACTGTTCTTTTAGAAATAGTTTTTCCAGTTACAAAATTAAAGCACACAAAGTGGACACTCAAGAAGTGAGAGTGCAAACAGATCTGTTCAACAATCCAACAAGAAGCTAGAAATATGGTTATCAATCCCACACACCTAAACATACATGCAGCTATATCTTTTATAGCACTTCCTATTTCCTCTTTTTTTACAATACCAATTGAGCATCAAGTATTTTATCTGAGCAACTAGAGAAAAGTAACTAATACACATACTGTGCATTTACACAGGGCCCAGGGCTGAGGAAGTTCCTGTACTTCGTTTAAAGCTTCACTATAGTCATCTTGAAATTCATAACAATTTTTGAACAAGACTTTACATTTTCATTCTGTGTTGAGTTCCCCAAATTATGAAGCCATTCCTATATTCCGCTGTTGTACAATTGATGTCAATTAGCCCATGCTTCATTCCTAGATTTAATATTTTCAACAGTTTCTCATGTTCTCAATGACTATTCAGAAGCTCTTTTACATGACATTCAAGGACCTCATATTGCATTTTATACCTACTTCTCTCCTTGGTTTCATGACCTTTGGCTTTGTTAACCTGCTTCCCTTTGCACAGAATACCCTTAATTTGTTTTACCCAAGTGAGATCCTTCATGTCTTTCAACACTTCACTCTGCCATCATCTCATTCAGAATGTCTTTTCCTGACCCTTATGATGATCTGGTATAGGCTATGCATTTCTCCTTAGCTCATGTAGAAACTGGTACTTGCCTCCATAATGGAATTTACTGAATCTGTTAGAATCAGCTACTTATATGTCAGCCTCTTTCAAGTAACTTTTTTTTGATATGGGGGATCAAACTCATGACCTCACACTTGCCAGGCAGGCACTTATGCCACTGAGCTAAATACCCAGCCTTTTTCATGTAACTTTTTAGTACATAGATTCAGTCTCATGTATCTTGAGATCTCCAATATCTAGAACAATACTTGTTTAAAACTTCCTACACTGAATATATATGAAGTAAATTCTTCTTAAACATATGGTAGAAATGTCTTTTATGATATGAAAAAAACATATCCTTGTCTATTTGTCATGTGCTTATTATAATGATTATAATTATTGACTTATTAATGGTATACATTAATGAGATTCACTTTGATATTTCACTACATGCATACATTGTGCATTGATCATGTCCATTCACCCTGTTGCTATCCTTGAATTTTACCCCCCAGCACCCCTCTCATTCACTAGAAATTAGTTCAATTTCTTCTTAATTCCTCTCCAACCAACCCTTCTCTCTCTCTGTATGATCACTATTCTGACCCATATTGTTATAAGTTGATTTATTGGTTTCCATAAATGAGTGAAAATACCCAGTATTTGTTTTTCTATGTCTGACCTGTTTCTCTCAATCTAATAATCTTCAGCTCTACCCATGTTTCTGCAAATGATATCATTTTATTCTTTTTATGGCTTAGTAGTGTTCCATTGTGTAACTATTTCACATTTTCTTTATATATTCATTATTATGTAGGTTTTATCATTATGTTTATATAAAAAATAGGGCAAATGTAACCTCAACACTGACACTCAAAAACTGAGGTATTTATGGTCTATATTTGAAGCTGTTCTTTTATTTGTTACAGGGTTAAGCTGGTAGACAGCTTGATAGTATGAAAATTGGATACACTCTAGTAAAAGAAAATGCATACTTCTTTACAAAACAAAGTGAAATAGACAAACACTCCAGAATATAAGTAAATAATTGTTGTTTATGAGTCTATTTTCACATATAACTAAAAAGGTAAATGAAAAGTTAATATATACTAGATATATGTCAGTATTTTATCACAAATCTTAGATATTGTCAGATATTATCCACAGCAAATACTAAGGAAAATTTATATAACATTAGGGTACTTTGATTCATATGCCATTTGTACGGGTATGGCAAAGAAAGTAAAATCCATGTAAATCTATTTGGATATTATCAAACATCATTTTAAGTTGTTAAAGTTGAATTAGTAGAAAATTATCTTTACGAATCTCTTAAAAACAAATTAACAGCCACACTCTGGTCCTTTGTACCATTTAGTTGACCCCCTTCATTGCCTTGTTCACACATATTATTTTTTAAAATTCCATATTCGTGTTTATGACAAACTTCACTCCTAATAATGAGAAAATGTTTGGGCAAGGGAGGACAAACAGAGCTCAGTTGTGGTATGAACAGAAATTCTGGAACTGTTATCGCACACTCTGCAAATGGCAGAAGTATAGGCACAGGGGAACTAAGTTGGACTAAGTCTCCTAGTTATCTATGAAAATCCATTCTTTTTTTCTTACATTGATGGATCATCCTTTAATTCAGTGTTGCTTACCTGCATCACTATTTACATTTGAAATCAGATAATTGTTTGTTGTTCACCCCAAAAGGGCTTTGCATTTTGCAATTCACTAATGCCAATAGTATCTCTCTTTCCCTAGTAGTGACAGCCAAAAAGGTTTACATTTGCCAAATATGTCCTAAAGGGGCAAAATCATCTCTATTTAAGAACCCCTGTTTAGTTGGTCACATGTGTGCATACGGAGAGACTAAACTTTCTAGATCCTTCTGTACCTATGTGAGGCTGTGTAAGACATTCACTATCAGATATTAAATCAGCTCAAGATTCAAGGCAGGATCTTGTCACATTGCCATCTCCAGCATGACATGCAAGTCTGAGCCAACTCATAGTAGCTCATCTGACTTATTCCTACGAGAATTATTGCAATGGTTTAACATGGCCCTGGCTTTTGGAACCTCCCTCCAAGCAACAATAACTATTCTTGACATTGCAACTAGAGGGATCCTCTTATAATATGAGTCTAAACAGTCTTAAACTCAAAACTCTCCAATGGCTCTTATCTCACAGATTCTTGGAATGTCCCCTTTATATCTTGGAACTCAGTTCCCACTGCTGTCCCTCTAGACCAGAGGTCAGAAAATATGTTCTGTAAAGGACTACATAGTAACACTCTTCAACTTTGTAGACCATGAAGTCTCTGATGTCCACATATTTTCAATGTGTAATTTGAATCCAATTTTCTATAGTAAATACACATGTCACTACTTTGGACCACATCTTACCTATAGCACCATATTTTAATGCACTGGAAATAATTGCTTAATCATTTAGTTATCTGCTCAAAATCTATAAAGCAGAAATCTTTTCACTTAATGTTCACTGTAGTCTTAGGAAGTAGCTTAGAAATCAGTAACATATTAATGATGTTTCAATTCCTCAAGAGAGAAGCTATGGTTTTCATACGGAAATTCCTTCCTAGTAGATTCTGTCAATTCTACTCTATAGCACTCAAAAGACACACTAAATTCAAAGAAGCATGAAGGTGAACAGCTTCCATCTGGAGTATAAGCTGTTCAATTATTAACATCATTCGCCATCTGTTCTGGGCGCAAAGTGAACATTAATAATGGAAGGGAGATGTGATCAGTGTTGAACTCACTGCTTAACTCAAAACAGTAACAATAGCACCGATGAGAAATTCACATCAAGGATTTGTGGGTTTCTAACCTAGGTGATCCTTACTGCCAAATTCTCCAGGCCTGTTATATTTCAAAATCTCTCTATTGTCTGTCTGTCTCTGTCACTCTGTGTGTCTCTGTCTCTCTCTTCCAATCTATTAGAATTACATTTCCCAGAATTCTCCACTTTATTGGTTTGGAGTTAGTTTGCTTTGAAAGAAATTAGGGAGATTTGGTAGATAGAAGGGAAGCAGAGGACATTATTACTGGAAGTCTGTAGGGCTCAGATGAAGTTACTTTCTTAAAAACAGCGGTATTCTGCCTTTCTGTGGACTTACACTTTATGATCTTACTTTAGTGGCTAGACGTCATAAATTCTCAAGGCTTCCCTGTGATCATCTGCATTTCCTCCCAGAGATTCATATTAAAGTTTCATTTTTAGACTGTTACCTTTTAAATCTTCATTACCCTGATTTCTCTCATATTCTTATAACCAAATTGTTGAACTAAACCGTTTATTTTGGTAAAACTTAGAGTGTTTCTGTTTTCCTGACTACACCCAGATAGATGTAAATATTCTGTATTCTACAAAATACTGCTTTAATGTAAGTTGCAGTTTTCTTCAATTAAAATTCATTGCACATCATAATGTACCAAGCAGTGGAAAGAAACAAGGATAAAGAAGAGAGTTCTGGCCTTGAGGTCAGAATGGGAGGAGGTCTAGAACATGTAAACTGGTGGTTTGTAACCAGGGTCAATTTTTTTCCATTAGGGGATACTTGTCAATGTCTAGAGATGGTTTTGATTGTCACAATGAGGGATACATGTTCTACTGGCACCTACTGGGTAGAGACAAGGATACTGCTAAAAATCCTGTACACAATTCATACACAAAGCATTAATTATCTAGCCTTAAACACTAATAATTTGGAGGCTCAGAAATCCTGATGTAGACAAATAGTTACCTGCTAAGTCAGTCATAGCAAACCTTTTAGAGAGAAGTACCCAAGCTGTAATCCCAAACCCATCTAATTATTGTAGAGTGACAACACTGCAATTAAACCTAAATACTGAGGTTTTAGTTTAGAATAAACTCATACATTAACATCTTTTGTCTTAAATGAAAAACAAGTAACACTAATGCCATAGGTTCACTACCACTCTCTAAGACAAGAAATGCAAAGACTACTAATACTATAGAAGAGGTAATGTTTTTACTGAGTAACTAAAGGGAAATTAGATGGCATTCTTTCTTTAATAACATTACAAAATTCACTGCCTTTGAAAGACATATGTGGATATTATGGATATGTTACAAAAAAGCAACCTAGATAAAGGCAGCCTCATTTTAATCAAACCTGCTTTTTAATACAACTCTGGAGCAGCTCACAGACACTGTCTGTGCTATTTGGCCAGCAGTTAGGGTCTTCTAATCATCCTGTACCTTAATAAAGGAAGATTTGTTACAAAGTATAGAAGTCCACTCATAGTAGTTTATGGGCGAATATTTTTAAGTAATTACTTTAAGAAAATTAATTTAAGATAATCTCATGAATCTTCAAGAATAAATGGAAATAAAAGGAAATAAATGTCCCATAAAGCTGAGAAGACTGTGTTCTGGAGACAACTAATGGTTTCAAATCTTGGCTCTGCCACTAACCAGTTTGGGAGCTGGGTGTCACTCAAACCTATATGTGCTTCAGTATCTTCTGCAGTAAAATTCAGAGAATAATATAGGTATTTTGAGAAGATCCAGTGAGCTAAAGGTTTTTAAGGATGTATAATGCTCCCTGGTATACAATGTGTACTCAGTAAATATTAGCAAGATGATGCTATTGATATGAGAGTGTAAGCAGACTTAGAAACTCCAGTGATGAAGTCAGAAATTCAATTATTCTCAATCTCTCAAGGGTGTTATTCTCTACATTTTCTGCTTTTCTCCTGCCAACTTCCTTTACTCCTGGCGTATTCTGACTAGGCCACACCAGCCTAATTCTTATTAGAACATGTTCAATTTAAATTCTTACTAAACTATAGCTACTGTAACTGTAACTGAATCTTTTTATTCACATCCTTGAAAGAGAGACATATGTGGATATTCCAGTTCATGGGCTGTTGTCATTATGTCATTGAATAGGATAAAGGACAGGGTCATGAGATGGCAACAGGACTCATTGAGGGCAAAGTGAAAGGTAAAGAAATGCTTCCAGGATAGTGTACCACATGAAGAGCTATAGAAGGAACAAGAAAGACTGGCCTTAGAAGAGATGAATCTGGTTAATATGACAGCTGTTTTCAAAAGAGTAAAGGGCTTTTATGAATTCAACTTCACATTTATACTAATGTTCCAAAGGAACTAATCAGAAATAACTGGTTGACCTTACTAGGAGACACAGTTCACCTAAATTCGATGATGAACATTTAACAACTGTATGACTGAATGTGAAACATACCAACTTAGAAGTTTATGAATTCTTTGGCAGAGATAGTCTAGTGTTTATCCATTTGTTGGAGATGTGTGATGGTTTAGGGGACTAAGTGATGATTCCCTTTACAGGAAACTTTTTGTGTGAAAATTAATAAGTTAAGAAATCTAAGAGGGAGTGCTGCGTCTCAGACCATCCGAGGCCACACACAGGGATGGGGGCCAACCGGGCCATGCCCAGTGTATGCCAAGAAGTGAGCGGGACCCAGATTCCAGCCTCAGGCCCTGACTACAGGCTCTGGTGGAATCCCAGTGCACGGATAATACTTGGAACTTAACTCCCAGTTGGCAAACCTTGAACTACAGTGGATTAACGTTGTCAGTGTGGTGACTATGCTCCTAAAATAGAGGTGTACAGTGGGTAAATAGGACCAGTAGTAAAGCCCCCCTCCAACTGACTATAAGACTTTGGTGGATCTGAAAATAGTGTGGGTGACCCCCTCCTACACACAAAAAACATAAGGCAGGGTGAAAATGGCAAAACAAAAAAGCAAAATGCAGTCTCAAACATCTAGTCCACCAGAAGCAAGTGCAGGAGATACTGAAATAGAGGACCCCAAAAGTAAAACACCAGGAATCTCTGAAAAGATAGCAAGCAAAATAAAAAACAACTACATGAGGCTATAGAGGAAATAAAATTAGAATTACTCTCCCATGTGAAGATAGAAATAACAACCTTAATAAAGGAGTTGTTGAGTGCAGCTAAAGAAGAAATTGAGAAAAAAGTACAGGAGCATGGGAAACTGATTGAAACCTTGAATGAACAATAAAGAAAACTTGCAGAATTCATAAAACAAACTCAAAGAGACATCCAAGAAACAAGAAATTCTATTCAAAGCTTGCAAAACCGCTTAAATGAAGCTGAGGATAGGATTTCAGACCTTGAGGACAGGATCGAAATAGTCATCATGAAAGGATAGAACATTTAAAAATAACAGAGTGTTCCACCCAACCACTTTAGAATACACATTCTTCTCAGCTGCACATGGGACATTCTCCAAAATAGACCATATATTATCACATAAAACATTCTTAAGTAAATGCAAAGATATTGAAACCATAACATGCATAATATCTGACCATAGCACACTGATATTGGAAGCTAATGGCACAGAAATTGAAAAACCTGCATAAATACATGGACATTAAATGGCAAACTTTTGAACAACAGGTGGGCTACAGATGAAATAAAAGAAGAAATAAAGCAATAACTACAATTCAATGAAAACACAGAAACAACATACTGTAATCTATGGCATGCAAAAAAAGCAGACTTAAGAGGGAAATATATAGCAATAAACTGTCATAGCAAGAAAACAGAATGAGCACAAATAAACAAGCTAATGCTTCATCTCAAGCTTCTAGAAAAAGAAGAGCAAGCTAAACCCAAAGCTCATAGAAGAGAGGAAATCATAAAGATTAGAGCAGAAATCAATGCAATTGAAACAAAAAATACAAAGAATTAATGAATCAAAAAGCTGGTTTTTTGAGAGAATAAGCAAAATTCACAAACCCTTAGCTAACCTTATCAAGAGAAAGAAAGAAAAAAACCCAAATTCATGCAATAAAAACTGAAAAGGAAGAAATTACTACAGATCCCATGGAAATTGAAAAGATCATGAATACCTACTTTGAAAATCTCTACTCACATAGAGTGGAAAACACAGAGGAAATGGACAGATTTCTAGAAACATATGAACTACCAAAGCTCAAACAAGAAGATATAGCAATCTTGAACAACCCAATATCAGCTATTGAAACTAAAAATGTAATTAAAACTTTACCAACAAAGAAATGCCCAGAACTGGTTGGATTCATGGCTGAATTCTACAAGAAATTTAGAGAAGATTTGATGCCAATAATCTTTAAACTCTTCAACAAAATTGAGAAGAAAGAAATCCTCCCTAAAGTATTCCTGGAGGCAAGTATTACTCTGATACCAAAACCAGAGAAAAATCCAACCAAAAAAGAGAACTATAGGCTAATCTCACTAATGAACATTGATTCAAAGATTCTCAATAAAATACTGGCAAATAGAATGAAGCAAATCATCAAGAAGATTATACATCATGACCAAGTGGGGTTCATTTCAGGAATGCAGGGATGGTTTAACATATGCAAATCAATAAATGTAATGAAACACATCCACAGAGTCAAAAAAAAAAACATGGCCATCTCAATAGATGCAGAAAAAGCTTTTGACAAAGTCCAACACATGTTCATGATAAAAATCCTTCAGAAACTCAGAATACACGGTGTCTACCTCAACCTTATGAAGGCCATCTATGACAAACCAACAGCCAACATTATACTAAATGGATAAAAACTGAAAGCTTTCACTTTAAAATTAGGAACAAGACAAGGATGTCCACTATCACCACTCCTTTTCAATATAGCTCTGGAAACCCTAGCCAGGGAAATCAGAAAGCTAAATCTTGGAAACAACCAAGATGCCCATCAACTGCAGACAAAGATAGGAAAGGAAGAAGTAAAATTATCACTATTTGCAGATGACATGATACTCTATATAGAAGATCAAAAAAACTCCATTAAAAGACTACTAGAGGTAATAAACAAGTTTAGCAGTGTAGCTGAATACAAAGTCAATGCTCAAAAATCAATAGCATTCCTGTACACAAACATAAAACTCACTGAGAGAGAAATCATGGAAATATCACCCTTTACAATAACATGTAAAAAAATGAAATACTTAGGAATCAACCTAACTAAAAATGTAAGACTTTTATACTGAAAATTACACTACATGAAAAAGGAGATTGAAGATGATATTAGAAAATGGAAGGATATTCCTTGCTCTTGCCTAGGAAGAACCAACATTGTGAAAATGGCCATACTTCTCAAACTGTTATACAGATTTAATGCAATCCCAATCAAAATAACATTGACATACCTTGCAGATCTAGAGAAAACACTCCTAAAATTCATTTGGAAACAGAAGAAACCTAAAATAACAAAGGCAATTCTGGGCAACAAAGGCAAGGCAGGAGGCATCTCAATTCCTGACTTGAATCTATACTACAAAGCCACAGTGATAAAATCAGCATGGTACTGGCAAAGAGATAGACTCTAGGATCAATGGAACAGATTAGAAGATGCAAGCACAACTACAAAGACACTCAGCCACCTGATATTTGACAAAAGGGGCTAAATATGCCCACTGGAAAAAGGATAGCCTCTTTAATAAATGGTGTTGGAAGAATTGGCTTTCCACATGCCAAAGACTGAAACTAGATCCATGCCTATCACCATGCACAAAACTAAAGTCTAAATGGATCAAAGACCTAAATATTAAAACATAATCACTAAATCTACTGGAAGAGAAGGTAGGTAGAAGTCTTGGAGACATAGGGGTAGGCAGAGAATTCATGAACAAAACGCAAATTGCTCAGGAAACACTTCAAAGAATCAACAATTGGAATCTCATATTATTGAAAAGTTTCTGCACTTCAACGGAAATCACCAACAGAGTGAAATGAAAACCCACAGAGTGGGAAAGAATTTTAGCCAGCAACCCCTCAGACAAATGACTTATATCCAGAATATATAAAGAATTGAAAAATATCAAGCCCCCCAAATTCAAAAACCCTCTCCAAAAATGGGCATCTGAGAATAACAAACAGTTCTCTGAGAAAGATATACAAATGACAAATACATACATGAAGTAATGTTCACCATCACTGGTCATTCGAGAAATACAAATTAAAACAACATTGAGATTTCCCCTCACTCTGGAAAGAATAGCTGCCATGAAGAAATCAACTGATAACAAATGTTGGTGAGGCTTAGGGGAAAAAGGAACACTGCTCCACTGTTGGTGGGAATGTAGACTGGTGCAACCACTATGGAAATCCATATGGAGAATTCTCAGAAGACTAGGATTGGAAGTTCCATTCAATCCAGCTATTCCCCTCCTGGGTATTTTCCCACAAGAATATATCATATCACAGTGATATACATGCACCCATGTTCATAGCAGCACAATTTGTAATAGCTAAATCTTGGAAGCAACTAAGATGCCCATCAATTTAAGAGTGGATGAAAAAGATGTGCTATTTTTACACATGAAATATTACTCAGCTATAGAAAAGGATGATCTTGAAGCCTTCATAGGTAAAAGGAGACAACTTGAGACTATCCTCATTAGTGAAATAAATAAGAATCATATTTATAAATATCACATTGTGGCTTTAGTGTAAAAAGAAAGAAAACTATGAGTAATTAAACCCCCTAATGAGTAATTGCTATTGTAAATAAGAGAGGAAAGCAAGGGCTCTAAGGGATATAACTGCATGTATGTTTGAGTGTGTAAAATAGATGATCATATTGCTGAATCTTTGTTGGATCTTTGAGCAGAACTGTTTGCAGTCTCACTGTTTGAATGTCTACTATGTATCCTCTAATTTTGTAACTTGAACAACTACATCCAAAATGATAACATGTAATTTATCAACTATTGATTTCTTAGTGTTTTTTCTCTTTTTTTCTTTTTCTTTTAGAATTCTGTATCATTTCTATACTTTTTTCTTTTGCTTTTTTTTCTTTTAAATAAAATTTTTAAAAAATGCATAATGCTATTGTAAAAAAGAGGAAATAGGAAGTGCTATAAAAGATGTAACTGCATGAATGTTTAAGTGTGTAGGATTGATAATCATACTTCTAAGTTCTTGCTAGATTGTTGAACAGATCTGTTTGCAGTCTCACTGCTTGAATGTCTACTTTGTATGCTCTAATTTTGTAACTTGAACAACTATTTCTAAACGGACAATATGTAATTTATCAACCAGTGATCTCTTACTGTTTATCCTTTTTTTAAAAAAAATTCTGTAATATTTCTACATTTTTCTGTTTTTTTCTCTTTAAGTAAAAAAATTACAAAAAAATAAGAAAAGAAATCTTAGAGAGCAAACAATTCAATAAGCTCTGCCCAGCTGTGACCCTCTTGACCTCTCCAACATTTGTAGTCATTCTTATCCAGTTTTGAGAAACCAATCCTAATCTAATATAATCAACCACACGACAATGCTGCAGGTATCTTTTTTCTTTCAATTATCTTTTCCTCCTAAATTTTATTAGTACATGTTTGTAGTACATGATATTTACATTTACCTTAACATCTTGATTATTTTATTCTTCTTCTCCCTCACTTAGTCTCTCCCCATTTTAATTGTTATTGTTATCTTTTAGTTTGTTTGCAACATGTAAAGATTACATTCATTGTGGGTAGTTCATACATGTATGTGCTGCATTTTAAATCTTCTCCTCCACTATCTTCTCCATCTCTTAGTTCCTTTCCCATTTGCAAAATGTCCCCCTTTTTCATTTTGTCAATTTTTTATTTTGCTCTTTATTTGTACTTTGAATTACTCAAATGAGGGAAACTATATGGCATTTAAGCTTCTGTGCCTTATTTATTTCACTTAACATTGTTTTCAAGGTATATGCATTTTCCAACAAGTGTTTCAAATTTATCATTCTTTATAGCCAACTAGAACTCCATTATATATAGATATCACATTTTCTTTATCTATTCATCTGCTGATGGTCATATAGTCTGGTTCCAAGACAGCTATTATGAATTGTGCTGCTGTAAACCTTGGTACACGTGTGTCACTATAACATGAAGCCTTTACCTCTTTTGGGAAGATACCTAGAAAAGGAACAATTGAGTGAAATAAAGATTCTATTTTTAGTTTTTGAGAACTCTGCATACTTATTTCCATAACAGTTTACTCATTTACATTCCCACCAACAATGTAGAAGGGTTCTTTTTCACTGCAACCAGGTCAGCATTTGCTATTACTATTTGATTACTTGATGATTGCAATTCTTTCTGACATGACATGAAATCTTAATGTTGTTTCAATTTCTATTTCTCTAATGGCCAAAGATATTGAACATTATTCATATGTTTATCGATCATTTGTAGTTTTTTTTCATTTATCCTTCTTTTGGGAAGTGTTCATTTATTTCATTTGTCTATTTTTTGATTGGGTCTTTTACCTTGGGGGCTCTTATTTTTTAGTTCTTTATATATCCTAGATATTAGTCTTCTGAGGAGTAGCTGGCAGAATTTTCTTTGACTTGCACAATATTTCATCAGTTCCAAGGGTTTCAAATTAAGCAGAAAGTCTTTTTGATGATGTTAAAATTTTGAAGGAGATTATAATAAAAAATAAATGGAACAAAGAATAAGAAAATTCACCAAATAGGAAATGCAACATCATTTGATGTAAAGAATTAAACACTGAATTGGATATATTTTTAGAGTCCAGCAAACCATGTTCAGAGACCTATCTTTATTATATCCAGTTTTCATAGCCACTAAGCAATAATATCAACCTTCCAAATAGCTGATTCTTTCTTTACTCTCCTTCTCCCAACTGCTTAATTTCTGCTGAAAAATATCTCAGAGGAAGAGGAGCCAGTGCTGTTGCCAGTAGAAGTTTGGTGAATTGTTTGATTCTGCAGCTCAGTAAGCTTGAGAACTAATAGTAGGGTCAGAATCTATGTTTTGTCCTGCCTTTAATGTCTTCCTGTCAACTTGGAAATGATGCATTAAGTTTCTGCTATCATCACCCAAGTATGGCTTGGAGAAACATTGAGAGATTTTCAGTAGGAGGGCAGTGGGGCATGTCCTATGGGATGAGATGTCTGTGGGTCATCTCTTCATCGTTTTTTATAGTTGCAAAATAAATGTGCTTCTCCACATAAAAAAACAAACACGAATTGTCCTCTTTGCCAAACTTCTTTCTAAATTTGCATGATCCTGTAAAGCCAGCTTTTCTCTAATGAGTATGGACTATAGGTTCTGTTTTAAAATTAGCATTTACTGTAGCAGGTGAACACCATAAACCACTGGGAGACACTTTTCTTATTGCTTCTCCCAAGGAAATTCAAAGCACTAGAGTGAAGCAGAAACACAATGTAATGATCCCTCATTCTGGCTTATTATTTAGTTGTGTAGATCACTTGTGCCCTAGCTCTCGTCCACTTTCCCTGCAACCATTTGTTCATTAGCACTACAGCTATGCTGTCCATGAACACGTCTTCTAAAACAAAGGAAAGTAATTGATAAAATGAGGAATTTTTTGGTTTTGTTGTTTTTGGTGGATTTATCTGTAGTGTATTTCCAAGATGTCCTCTTTAAGACCAGATTTAAGACCTCAGACAAAAAAACCTTCACTCTGTAGTCTCAGAGTGAAGGTTGATTGAAATACACACAGAACACACAGATTGATCACCATGTGAAAATAATACCAGTATCTGCTGATGTAATTGTTGACCAACTGAGTTTCTAGTTAAGAAAATGTGCATAAATGTATATAACACAATATTTGAGAGTCTTTCTTCCTTTTCTTTTAAAAGATGTCAATGTATGATAGCTATGATCAGAAGCAAAAATGAAATTTTATGTGGTTCTAAATATATTTTCAAAGAAAAATAGATTTAACTCTCGAGTTATTGTCACATTTGTTTTCTCTGCTACCAAGGCTGTGTGCCTTGTAATAAGGAACATACTGTGCCCAGTTGAGACTGACGCAAAAGTGACACTGAAAGCATAGGATACCAAGTACTGAACACCTTGGGTCATGAGTATCATAATCCTCAGATGGGATGTGAGTGTGGGCTGGTAAGACAAGTGTAAGAGGCTTTGTGAGTTTTGATGAAATGCAGTAAATTACTATGAGGTACACCTCCTGCCCCTGTTATTGTGCCAACTAAGTAAGGACTCTTGCATTTGGATCTATGACTACCTCTTGAGGGTATTTGAGAAGATTCAAGACAGAGAAGCTCAGGTGAACTTGCTTTTCTGACCTGACTCATTCTAAAGCACTGGCTTTCAAAATCTTTTTGCGGATATATCACATGATCTCACTTATATGTGGAATCTAAAATAATCAAATTTAGCAAAACAGAGAATGATTCATAGGATTGGAGCAATTTTGCATGTTTGTGTCAGGTGACCTGAGGAACTCTTGAAGATCACTATGTTCAATATCAACTTTAGTTCTGTTCCTACCACCATGTTTTGAAGGCCTGTATCATTATTGTTTTGGGCTCTTTGCTATTGTTATAGATTTGTCTTTCTTGTTTCTTATTTTTCTAGTAATCTGTTTTGTTTTTTTCTCTAATGCAGAAAGGATAGGTGTACATGTAGAGGCTTATACATGCCTAGAACTTCACCTAAACAGTTTATGAGAATCGATTATATTATGTGTAATGAAATGAACAGCTATATTAAAGAAAAACAGACATTATGGTATCCATTGCTGATTTTGTATCATCATACTGTGAAATCCAATAATGCTTCTATTCTTTGTTCAGAGTGGTTTTAGTCTGTTTTGTATTGTTTAATTTCAATATACATAAAGGTTTGGACAGCTATTTTGAAGAGAACAAGAGACATTATGGCAGCCATTTTTAATTTTCATATTGTCTGGTTTTGAAGGCCTGTAATGCCTTCATTACCCTGATCTGATCAGTTTTATACTATTTTGTTTTGTATGAATTAGTTGTGTATGAAGATATAAACAACCATTTAGAAGAAAACAAGAAGACATTATGGTAGCCACTGTAGATCTCCTGTTGTCTTGTTTTGAAATCTGTGTCCCTTACATTGTTTTCTTTTGATCTGCTTTGTTTTGTTTTGTTATGTTTAGTTTCACCCCTTTTAAAAAGTAAAATAAAATTAAAAAACAAAAACAAAGCAGAAAATGGTGGTGTCCAGGGTCTGGGAGGAGGGGAAATGAGGGGTGTTTTGGTCAAGGGATACGGTTTCAGTTATGCTGGATGAATACATACTGGGGATCTAATATATAACAATATGACTATAGTTAAAATATTATAATTGATAATTTAAATTTGCTAAGAGATAATTCTTAAGTATTCACACCACATATACAAAAAGACAAAAATGTCAACTATGGCAGGTGATGCTCCCAAAAATTGCTTTATTAGGTTGTTTAATCTGTATTTATACATATATTAAACTGTACTCCTTAAGTATATGGAATTTTTCCAATTATTCTGTAATACATCTGCAAAAAAACATAAAGATATCAATGTAATGATGCATAGCACACACACATTCACACACACACACACACATACACACACAAACACTTTTCCAGTCCTAACCAGGACACATGTATACACATACTCCCATATACATTAATATGTCTAACAGAAACAAAAGTTTCACAAAGTAGTATATATTTTTGAAAAGTAGGAAGCACTGTGATATTTTTTATTCTCTGTCCTAATTATTTTTTGAAAAACACTGTCAGTGAGCCAGTGAACTGACTTTCTGACCCCTAAGTCAACCACATCCACAATCAGAAAAGCTCTGCATTAAATGAAGCCAAGGATATTTTTTGCTATTAATATTCATTCATAAAATATTTACTGAAAGTCTACCAACTGATAAGAATGTGATAATCATGGAAAAATTAAAAGAGAGGCCTTCAAATATATGACAGATTGAAGAATCAAATGTTCTGTTTGAATTCATTGTAACTCATTAGGCTTAAGAAAGCACTTTGATTTCACCCATCATGGTTGAAAAGGCACTTAGATTTCACCAGGTATTGAGCTAGGCCCTGAGACTTTGTACTGAGTTCTACACTTTTTGTGTGTATAGATTTTTACTGATATTAGTAATAAGATATCCATGAATCCTTCCATGTCTTCAAGAGCTTCTCAAGAGAAGTAACTCTGTGCTATAAGATCCAGTGTCCAAAATGTCTGAATTTACTTTTCTACTTATCTGTTAACTGATTGCCTGTTTCTAGAACACAAACAAAGGTTCCATGGGTACAGATAACAAAGCTCTCTATTGTCAGACCCTAATGGGTTATTATAGTTTTCTTTTCTATCATTTCTCATAATATTTCATGTTTTAACAGTCTCTATTCCCTCCATAGGACTCAGACTTTCCCGTATACTATTCTTTTTATCCAGTGATTCTGTTTGACTTTGAATTGCAATTCAGCTCAAATGACAGCCCCTTTAAAGAGGTTCTCCTCCCTCCTGATTTTGACCCCTTCTGTTAAGCTGTAACCACGTTTTCTTTATTTTCTCATAAATTCTTGTGTTTATTATGCTGATTTTTAATAACACAGTTATGAGTCTCTTACACACTGAACAGCAATTAATCAAATTAAAGTTTCAATTAAAGAAGCAGAAGACGTTTTACACAAGTATGAAAATCAAGTTTACACAAAGAGCTCGATTATTCTAGGTAGGTGTCCATTCCTTTTTCCGTAAATGTGTGCTAGGCTAGAATTCAGATACCAGTAGGCTGGATTCTTAAAGACATATAACTATACACATTTAACATGTCCCATGTAAGAAATGGCATGATTTCTAATTGTTTAAATCTGGGTAGTTTTCCACTTTCAAAACCCTGAGGTATGAGCTCTAAGTAGAAGCCAGAAATTCATTCAGCAAACATTTTTAGGTACCTGGTTAGTATGTACCAGACACCATGCCAGGCAATTCCGATCAAAAGATGAACAGGCTCTGCCATTTAGAAAATTTCGGGTGACATTTTCCTGATAGTTTACAGCAAACAACAGGAGAACAGGCAAAGGGAAGAGGAAATATTTAATGAGTGCTAGTAGTGTGCAAGCTTCTCATTCTTTACATGCATAATCTTGCTTACTCCTAACTAAAACCCCAATGAGAGACAGTTTTATTAGACTCATTTTACAGATGAAGAAACTAAGAGTCAGACTATTTACACTATGGCTCCAAATCACCTAATAAATACAGCAGCAGCCAGAACACAGACTCAGGCAGCAGATCTCCTGGCCCTGAGTTCATTTCATTATGCCATGGTTTTCTCCTGTATTTTTATTTGCATGTTTGTAGGAAAAAGTTTTACATTTTTAAGAGCATGGTAATTCAATGGCAGAGTTACTGTATAAAAGGGTACTGTAATGAACCATTTTGATAGAGTACTTGACTGAGATAAAGAATGCTAGTTTTATGACAGGGATTTTTAAAAACTCAATCTGTCCTAGGAACAGGAAGTATGAAAAAGCATTGGATGATGATACAGTGCATTAAGACCTCTGAGGTCTGGCAACCAAGAATTGAGTGTACAATATTGAGCAAACCTTAAAAACTCCCTACAGAGATATTATTGCCAATCTACCATAATTTATGCTTTTCAGAATAGTCATGATTATTTAGAACTATTTTTTTTGCTGTACATGTTCATTGTTGACAAACTTAAGAGCTTCATTCTAGCATGGATTCTGTCACATGACATTTCAGATTGTCCATTCTTTGTGTATGGAAATATAGAGCTCAAAAGGGCTCATTCGTAGTGTTACAGGAAAGGTGTTGCTTGGGGTTCCCACTTGGCTCCCAACAGTAGAATGGTAACCCTCAGTTACCAAATAGCTAGTGTTTACTTTTCTTAAGAAAAACAGGAACTGGGGATGTAGCTTGTGATACAGCTTTTGCTAACAACCATAGTAGTTAACTTAATATTCTAATCAAATGAAAAATTAGTTTATTGAGAGTTTTGGGGCGGTTTCTCAGGTCTTAGTAGTATGTCTTATTACACTTCATATTTCAATATATATACACTATAAAATGAACTATTTGAGGTTTGCCACAATTTTTGAATGAAGAGGAATTGTTTTGGGTCATATAATGAGATGTGATCAAAATATATCACGAATGTTTATATTTAAAATGTTATTGCAGTAAAAGACACGTTAATCCCCCTGAAAACACTTCTCCTTGCCTCAAATACAGACTATCACTCTTGCCACTTTCTGAAGCAGTTTTAGAAGTTCTTTCTTTGTGAGTGACTCTACTATGCACAGTAAAAATTTCGTTCAGTGTTCCTGTTGAGAATCATCCATTGGAAGGCAGTCTCGTAAAAGCATTACCATGTGTTCTCATCCACCTTATTATCAGGCCTGGCACAGGGTGAATTCTGGCTCTTCCTCAAAGTCAAGATGACTTAGAAAGTAAGCATTTTATGAATTGATTCAGCACATGGAGGCAGTCATGACAGTACAACTGAAGACATTCACAAAAGTGGACTTCTAGACCTGCTTCAGAAAGTGAAGAGAATGATGGCATAAGTGTGTTTGAAGTGAGGATGAATATTTTAAAGGAATTAATGGCAATATGTCTTTTACTGTAATAAATTTTAAAAACTTAGACAGTAGCTCTTTCTATCAAATCTTGAAAAACCTATAATGAAGTCAATGTATATAAGTAGTAAATCTTCCTTTTTCATATTCTTATTACAATATTTTTCAAAAGAACCAAGGAAAAAAAAAGCAGGCGCAGGTTGGCTGAGCTTGTGAACATCACTTCTTAAGCTTTAATGTGCTTGCACTTCTCCTAAGGAACCTATCATAATACACATTTTCGGTCTTCAGGTCTGTGGTTGGCCTAAGAGACTATGTTTCTAACAAGCTAGGTGATGCTAATGCTGCTGGTCAGCAGATATTTTAAGAAACAAGGATCAGAGCAGTGGTTCTCAAACTTGGCTGCGTGTTGGAATCATCTGCAAAGCCTTAAAAAACCCAACACATCTGCTTTGTATCTTTGGGTTGTGAAAAGTTCCCAGCCATTTCTGATATATAGTCAGGATTGAGAAACCTGCTCTAATGGATTATTTATTTCTAGAAAATACCAGAAGTCATTTCTGTTGTAACTTCTGTTGCTCCAGAGTAAATCCAGTACTGTGAGTAGGGTAAAGTAGGAAAGAACATGAAATAACTTAATCTCCTAATATTTTCACTCATGTTAACTTCTTGGAAAGCAATTAAATCATGCATCCAGCAGAATTCATGCCCTCATTATTAGTGTAAAGAATCATATTGTGTATCTCTTTTATGCTCTCTGGTGTGAATAAAAGAATTTTACAGAGTAAAAGAGATCATTTATAAGGAGGAAATATCTAATTAATTAAAAGGAATTTGTGATTATCTCATCTTTTGGGATTATACCAGCTCTTATTAATTATTCCTGACAGAAGTGACTTTGTCATAAGCATAAGTACTCGTAAAAGTGAACTTTGCTTTCTCTGAAATACCTGAGTCCTCTGTGTGCACTGCATGTCTGTCCCTCAGATTAGAGTTTTTAAACCTTGCCATTCCTCACGTTTGGGTTAAATGACCCCTTGCTGTGGGTGGCATCCAATGCAGAACAGTATGCTTAGCAGGATTCCTGGCCTCTGCCCACTAGATGCCAGCAGTACACATAGTCCCCACCCTGTAAGTTGTGAGAAATAAAAGTACTTCTGCACATTTCCAAATGTTCCCTGGGGCAGGGGAAAAATAGCCCTGACTTGAGAACCACTGATTTAGATCAAAGGAAGTTTCCATGTCACTGATGCTCTCATCTGAACCTCATGTGTGGGAAACTCCCTGGGTTCATCTGATGTAAATGAATACTATGTGGACAAGGTGGAACGAGGCCATGGCCTGCATTGTCCAGTATCACTGATTACTACCATGAAAAGTACAGTTTTCCTTACCTATTCGATTAATTAATCTCTGTGTAATCTATAGTTAACCTTCCAGCACAAAATGAACTTTACAAATGTTACTTCCTCCTTCCAAGTAGATCTTCCTTAAGAAGCAGAAGTACATTTCTTTTCTAGGAATTTCCACAACCACAATTATAGTTCTGTTTTAACATTCTCTGCCCCATATTAGAATACCTTGTACTTATTTTTTCTCTTATTGATTTCTAAAGCTTTATGAAAACAGGTTTCAGGTAGTCACTCTATACCACTTAAGCATTCAAAAAACATGTCTTGAACAAAAGAATACTAGGGCTCTCTAGCAGCTTAGTGAAGACTTAAGAAGATGGGGTCATTTCCTTAATATTCTTTCATGGATCCAGAATCATTTATTTTCTAAGTGTTTATATCTGTGTCTGATGCTACTTCATCAATCAGGTGGGAAATAACTCCAGCTTTACTTGTTTTGTCCCCAAATGAGCTTATTAAAAATAAGAACAATTCATAGATATGAAGTCACAGGCTTGATTTCAGGAACATGAAGCAGTGGAATTGAATTATGAAGCCTGCTGAGTTGTTTGGAAAACCAGTAGCACTGAAATATCTTAGCCAACTGTAAGGTGCACCAGATAGAATGTAGTTGTTTGTCAGTAATTTAGAAAATACATTTCTCTGCCCTCAAGGATGTCACTTGTCCCTCTTACAGCCTTTACCAAAGTGCAAACATGAAAGGTACTTTGGTCATTAGTGAGGTAGTAGAGAATAGGGCTCAGAAGACTGTGTTTCTCATCAATCTTCTGTTCCAGGAGGAATTAAGTCTTAGTTTGCTTTACTTTTGTTCTGTGTAAGGCAACTCTGAGACAGTGAATTGAAGGCAGGAATTTTATTTGGGAGACAATGTTAGAAGTGTGGACAGGGCATGGGGAAATGGGCCCAGGAAAGCAAGACATCAATAAAGTCATTGGCTTACCAAGATTGGTAAATGGGGTTCACACCTCTGTGACACTCAAGCGTAACCTACTAAGGGATGACAAAGATTGGTATTGAACCACCAACACCCAGCTTTCATTGTTTGGGGCCATTCCTTGACATTTACCTCCTAGCACATTTGCCCTACTTTTGGTGTGCATGCAACATCCTAAGTGATCAGCAGGCACTCTGAGCTGTGAGAATCCATTGCTGTTTCTGAAAGACTATAATGATTACCAAAGATGTCCATATCCTGATCCCTGGAATTTGAAAATATGTTACCTTCTGGGGCAACAGAGACTTACAGATGTGATTAAAGGGCTTGAGATTGAAAAAGGGACTTGCCTTATACAGGTGGGCCCAAATTAATCACTTGGACTTTAAAACTGGAGAACTGTTGCCAGCTATGATCAGAAGTAGATGTTACTATGGAGGCAGAGTCAGTGAGTTGCAGTGTTGTGACGCTGAAGTTGGAGAAAGGGAATCATGTGCCAAAAAATGGAAGTGGCTTTTAGAAGTTTGAAAGGACAAAAAAATCACATTCTCCCCTAAGGCATTGTTATTTAAGTGAGCTGAAAATGGCTTCTATGTATTGACCTCTAATTTGTTTGTGTTCACTATTAAGACTTGTTAGCTCGAGATTCTACCCACATCAAACTCATTTTATACTTTCTATTTTTTAAAAATAAGCCAAGCAAGCAGATTTCTAACCATCTATAGCTCAGCTGCTTTGCATAACTCATGAATCTTTGCCTAGCGTCGCCAACCATTGATAGGCTTGTAATTTATTTTTAAGTTTTTCCAAAATATATTTTATCAGTACATATTAACTTTTAGTATGTATTAATCTTAGAGAATTTTGGGTTTCATTGTGGCACTTTCGCACATACCAATAACATTTTGCTGATATCCATAACCCCATGACTCTAGAATCTTGTGAGTTTTAAGACCTTGAGGTGATCCTGCCCTCTGGAACTCTCTGACCCAGAGCTTCCTCAGTACTGCTGAGAAACATTACCTAGACATTCGAATCCCCATCAGATCTCTACCCTAACAATCCCCTCTTCTTTTCTGCTTTTGGATAATAGCCCCTCCATGTAATCCTATGAGGGATCTCCTCCTCTTGCAATTTTGTCTAGTCACAAATTAAATTTGTTACTGCTTCTGGTCATATATTTTTCTTTGATGAACTGAAAATATCTCCATCACCTTTACAAGCTTCTAGAAGCAATGTAGCCATTCCAACACCTCAGTTTTAGGCCAGTGCGATCTATGCTGGACTTCTGACTCAGGAATTGCAGATCATATGTTTGTCTTGTTTAAGCCACTAAGTTTGTGGTGATTTGTTGCCACAACAGGAAAAAACATTTGTTACTATAAATAATTCAAACCACAAAGCCTTTTCATATTTACACTAGTTTAAGACAAGCTTTGCTAAAATCATAGTGTGTGTCCCATATTTGGAAAGCTTGTTGCAGCACAATTACCAAAAAAAAGTAACATAATGATCTCTGCCCATAATGAGGAGCTTTTACATAAGTGTAAACTAATTATAAACTACTAGTGTGTTTAAATAGACTTGCTGAAGTGTCATTTTCATGATCTTGTGCCTTATTCCAATCTCATCCTTTCTATACTGTGGCTTTTCTACAGTTGCAACCTGTGAGTAACATTCCAGTATCTTGAAAACCTTCTAGTATCTCCTACTTTATGAGCCACAGAAACCTTTCTTCCTCCAAAGTCCCATGAACCCAGCACTTTGCTGGACTCAATTGTTTCTGCTGTGTTGAAAGCAGCACATTGTTTTTGTCTCCCTTGCAGGTCTTTTTCCTGTGTCTCTAACATGCTGTTGCTCAAAGGGCTTTGTCCTCAGCTTCCTGTTTTTCATTACCTTTCCTGTACTGCCCCTTTCTGCCTTTTCTCACTCCTTCTCTGACCCATCCCTTTCCTTCTCAGCCCCTTTCCCTCTCCTTCTATTCTCCTTCTCATCTATGTGTACACCTCCATCTACATTCTGAGGGCCCTTCAACATGTCCACCTAACCCACTGCTCCCCTGAGCACCGGTCTGTCTCATGGACAACTTCACCTCCAACTTTCAGATTTCATTATATTGTACACTGAACTTAATAAATGCCTTCTGTGTCCCAACTCTGGCCTTTGTTCTGTAATACCACAGTCTCTCTCTTGATAAAGTCATATTCCTAGAAGGCATCTTAGACTTGTTCCTCACTGCATCTCATGTGTTCAATTAGTATATGTCCCATTGCTTTTGCTTTCTTATTTTTCTAAACATCATTTAACATTTTGTTAACTTTTAGGCCATTACCATCTCTGATTTTGATTGCAAGAAAACCTTTGTGTTGTTTTTCTACTCCACTACTGCTGTATTTGAAGCATTCTCTGCAGTGCCCAACTGGGTTAATTTTCTGTAATACAGATCTTACCATGCCATCTCCCTACTTCAAAATTCTATTGCCTTCAGGAGGAAATCCAGCTTTTTTAGCATGGTGTAGAACCTTTGCCTAGCACCTGCTCAACTCTCCATTCTCCTATTTTGGTACTCATGCCTGAGGGACCCCAGGTGTGGCTTGGTACTAGTCTTAGTGTTTTCTAGAAGGCCCTGAAATAGAGATGTGAGTGCAAGTGGCATATCTGGGAGGTGTATCAGGAAGCACTAATCAAAATAGGGGAATAAATCAGGACAAGGAAAAACAGCAATTTAGGGTGCACTGGTAAACAATTTAGGGTAGTAAAACTGTGACCTAATGAGCCCAGTCCCACCAATATATAATAATCCTCAGAGGAACAACAGAACTAGGATATTTATCTCTAGTCCTCCACTTCTATTGATGTAGAGCTGTTTCTTGAGTGTTAAGTCCTCATCATTTTCAACCTGCTTTGCAAAACTTGAATATGCTGCTGGCACCCGAGCAAGATATCCCCTCACTACCCACACCAAAGCAGGGCAGTAGGGAGACATTGAAATATATGGATGCAATGAGCATCACAGGAATATAGTTGCTACATCAACAGCGCCTATAAGAGCCTCTCTACCATACTTCCATATGGCTTCTATCATCAAGAATGTCATATGTACACAGAAAACATGATCATTAATCTATGTTTCCCTGAACTGCTAGTATCACAAGGATAGACTTCATTTGACTTCTCGAATGGCTCATAGCACGTGTACATTTACACTGAGTATGTGTATGAATGTATAGATAAGTAAATAAAATGAAATAATCTGAAGATATGAGATTGAGAGTAAGGGAAACAGGAAACCATGCAGAGTGAAAAAAGAAAGACAAAAATATTATCAGGTAAGAAGGAAAGCAGTAAAGAAAATAGGTATAATGAGAAATAGCCTGAAAGAATCAGGGGGAGACACTAAAATAAAAGATTTTATTTGTAAAACTACTTCTGCAAATAACTTTGCATCTTGCAAAAGAGAATTCCATATCACAAGCCCTAATATAACAGTCTGTCATAACACCTAACAAAATGAAAAATACTTGGAAGAACATTTCTTAAAATACAAGTTTCATGCTCCTGGTTATGTGGAGATTACAAAATAAAAGGACATTTATTTATTCTGGATGACTTTTACAATGAAGTCTACATTCCTAATCTGTGCAGGTCTGTTGAAGCCTGATCTAAACTCTTCAACCTTTAAGTTAAAAAACAAACAGGCTCTCTGCCTCCCTGAGGAAGCCATTGCAAGAACTTCAACACCATACTTGTTAGAGAAACAGTTGTTACCTTAATTAATGATCTATAAATCGCCTTTAAACAGCTTGTGGAAACAGGTGGTAGAATATGGAAAATTGTAAATGATAAAAGAGAACATACTGTTCCACTAGATTCTTCTGGAAATGATGGAAATAAGATACAATTATGGGATTTCCTTGCCAAAAATACAGTAAAAGTGAACCTGTAAGGATTTAAAATCTTAATAAATCTTTTACAAAGCATCTTGTTTTCTATTTATTAATCTTCCAGTGGCTGGTTTCCAAACATGGAATAAATCTCTAGGGTTAATGTCTTTCCATGACTGTGGCAAAGGCATGAAGCAATCAGCATTGCTATTCCTAAAAGTCACATTGAGTCTTCTCTGGAGTGTCACTAGTCATCCTGTATTTGTTATAAAAGTGAAATTTCAGGTCCTGTCCTGACCTAATAAATCAGACCTCTCAGGCTGAGGATCAGGAATCTGGGGTTTACCTAGGCCTATAGATGATTCTCATGTACACATAATTTTGAAATGCCATGGCCAAGAGAAGGATGATCAAGGTATGGTCTGTATGCCAGCGTCAGTCTGTGAAATTTTGTTGTGGTCTGCAACTGTAAAAGTGTGATTTTTATAGATTTTTCTCAATTCCTGGCTATTCCAGGCTAATCTAAGGAGTAAGACATCCTATATGAGGATCTCACTTTTAGTAACAAATTAAATTTAACAGTTTCCATTAGATTTGTTTTAGAATGAATAAAACCACTACAGGTTAACACTGTCCTACTACCTTCTTTTTCTGATTCTTCCCATTTCTCTGTTGTTTAAATATTACAGAGTAAAACCACAAACTCATCATTTCATTCATATGTTTGAAAGGGTGTCTCTAAGAAGACAGAAACCATATTTTCAAGCCCAAGGAGGATGAACACTAATCTAGCTGAAGAGATTCTGAGACATTGACTGAATAATACTTTGTAGAAGTGAAGCCTCATGGATTTAAATAATCCATTTCTAGATGACCATTGGTATTGGGTCCTGTTAAAACCAGAAGACCCAAGACTCTTGGAACACTGGAATGGAAGTAGGCAGTGCAAGTCTTCAGCACTTAAACCAGTGGGGCAAGGGGCTTCTTTTAAGTTATCCTCTTACATGGGACAGTTTATTAGGGTTTTTAAGTTAAAGCCTGGTTAAAAAAAATAAAAGTCATCCTGTATTTGTTATGATTTGTTCTCTTTTATGATTTAATGGGAAGATGATGAGTTGAGAGAAACATTCATGTATTTCTAGGTAAAATGTCCTAAATATTATTTTTCAATCCCATTTCAGTGATATATCCTTGCATAAGACAAATAGGTAGGAAGTGATACATGTTATGAAAAGAAACAAACCAGGTGTTGGATCAGGAAATGATCTTTTGGGAGTAAACACTTTAGTTATGATTTACAAGCTGGAGAAAGAGAGGAGAAATAAAACTATATAAAACTGATTACCGAATTCTCATTTTCTCAAATTACTGTCATCTAAGACATTTTGATCAATGTTGAACATTCTTATTTAATCAGGTTAAGAGGCTATATATTCTCTTAGAAGTGGGGGCTGTGTGTTAAATAGTCTAAAACAGTGCATTGTTATCATTCTTTTAAAAGACAGATTGTCATTAGGTAGGCTTAAAGCCATTAACACATTCTCAAGCAGCTATAATTTCTTTTTAGTCACTGAGAATAAATGAAGAAGTCAGGGCTCTTTGGGTAACTGGAGACATCTAAAATCAGGCATAAAGCCAGAAGTAGGGTAAAGGCAGGTGAGACCTTAAAGTCTGTATAGTAGAGTTGTTCACACATTGTGTAAGTACTTTGAATTGGAGCAGGAGAAATAACATAAAAATAGGGTTTTAACACATAGACCTAGAGTGTATCTGACTAATATAGTGGGTTTGGCCAATTCTCTCAGTGAAGATCTGGGTATAATTATTTCTGAGAGACTACTTTGATAAAATAGTGGCTGCTTTGTGAAATATAGAAGATATAATCAAAGCAAATATACCCAGTTGCAAATTGCCTGGCCCCTCCTTGAAATGACCCCACTTCATAATTTGATTGTTCAATAAACACCAGGCACTCTTCTCATGCTTGCAAATGTAATTTCAGGTACTCTCTCAGTAGATCATCCTTGAATAAATCTTATTCCCATTGTCTCTTTGGGAAATAATCCATTCTGTTTGTTTCTTATGCCTCTGAAAGAATCAATGTGTATCATGTTTCAGAGGTCAGTTTGCCAGTGGGAAATTAAAGAAGTGATGTTTAGCATTGTGAGGATGGAACATTTTAAAATCATGATTTGTTTGCATGTTTTTTCTTTTTAACAGCCTACAACTAACTAGGATTTGTGATAATTAATTTAATAGTTCATGACCAGCTGGGTCTGAATGAGTAGAAATAAAATAGCCATGGGTACAAAATAGAGGGCATGATGAAAGTTCCACTATTCAAGATAAATGATAGTTTAATGCAATATTTAAACATAATTATTAATGAAAAAATTAATGGTGAACAAAATATCAAACTTTTAAATAAAAATAGATCTGACCATGTACTTGTCTGACTCTCCTCACTTCCCACACCTAAGTCCTGGTCCTAATCCACTAGTATTTTAAAAAACAGCATAGAAAGTATTAGAGTTCATTCGAAATATTTTAAGTGTATATGTTGTACTGGGTTATAAAAACACAAAATGTATGCTGAATAGGGCATGCACAGTTTTTAAGATCAAAGACTCTGGGGACTGCTTTCTTGTGTGGCTTTAGGTGCTTTACTTAACCTCTCTTGTTTTCAGTTTCCCCATCTGTAACCTGGGACAAAAATGCTACATTATTGGTAGGATGACCACTTAATTTATCTGAATAAGGGCAGTCATTTTAGTAGAAAAGTGACATTAACAGACATTGCAGCACTATAAGGTGGATTACTGCAAAATATACTTATCAAACCATAAGACAATTATAGATTCACATCATGCAAATAATGACAGAAATACTCAGTCCTGAGCGTTCAGATGCTTAAGAGCAAGACTGTACAGCTTCTAGTTTTTGTTTGTTTCATGTTCATGGAAACTATGATTTTCCTTGTTTTCCACTGACATCATGAACAGATGGCCTTGTGACTTCATGGATTTTCCATGGCAAGCCATTGACCAAGCTGGCACTCAAGTAGCCAATAGGAGCACCAGTGCCCCATCTCTGCCAAAGACCAAAAGAAAGAATCATCTATCCCTAACATTTAGTATCCAAGTACATTTCATTTTATGAGTAAGCACCCTGCAAACTATCCTGGAAAGGGAGTGTTAGGTAACATTACCTCTGGTAAACATCAAGAAAGAGAGCAGGGATCATGATTTTTTTTTTCAGCTTTCACCACATGTTAAAGTTAAAACTCATTTACTGCCTGTTCCAACATGTATCTAGATGTCTCCCAAAGCCTCATGTCATAGGTGGGGAGTTTCAAAGGTGGCTGCATTAGGGTGTCTGAATGTGGATTAAAGGTATGATACTGGGAATAAAATGTGCATAATGGAAGCCCCACCCTGGGTGTGGGTGGCACCAGTCAATAGGCTTAAAGCCTGGATTCCATAGAAAGGGAAAAACAGAAGTCAGGCTGCTGCTTGCTGCCTTCTTCCTACAATGCCATGGACTATTTCTCCTCTGTGATGCCCCTCTGCCAGATGAATCTGCCTTGGAGCCAGCTGACTATGACCTGAAACCTCTACACGCTGTGAACTAAAATAAATGTTTCTTCCTTTCACTTGTGGGTGTTGGGTATTTTGTCTCAGCAATGAGAAAAATAGCTATCCTGTATATACATTAAAATGTATACTGCACCCACACTAGGGAGATTACACCAAAACAGAAGCCAGTGTATAGAGTAGAAGTCAACAAGGCCCATTTTTCTTTTTTGGTACTGGAGATTGAACCATAGGCCTTTGCATCATCATTCAAAATGACATATGAAGGGCCAGTAATGTAGGCAGTAAGAGTTTACCAACTCTCAAGGAATATAGAAACGTAGTTTATTGATATACTGCAAGAGAGCACTGGTCAAGTTCCACGAGGCTGTCCCGCAGAGTGAGAGGGTGGGGTTTTTATAAGTGATTGACAACGTAATAAAGGGTCTCAATTAACAATTGTATATATGTATATATTAGAAATGCATTTTCCAAGTAATCTTTTTCCTTCTTAATCTTCCAGGAAGACCTGCATGGTAACCACAGTTGTACATCTAAGTTGCAAATTACTTTGGCCTCACAGAAGTTCACTTCTCATTGGAAGGAATATTTTTTATCTGAGGCTGGTTTGGGTCAGTGTTAGTGTATTATCTCATTACTGTTCAGGAGTATTTGGCAGGATTGCTTTAATGGTGGAGTTTTGTCAGCACTGAGCTACACACCCAACACTGTCTTAAATTTTTTAAAACTTTGAGGTAGGGTCTTACTAAACGCTAATTTGCCCAGTCTGGGCCCAAGCTTGTGATCTTCCTGCCTGGCATGGTGGCACCACATCCAGCAAGTTTATTTTAATGAAATTATTAATAAAAATATTTTGTTTAAAATGAACCTGGGACAAGTACTAAATCACACAAGTTACCGGTATAAAACAGGGTTTTCTTACATAAGGTAAGCTCTGTCTGTATAACTGCACTATTCCCAGAATTGCAGTGGAGATTAAGTAAGTGCTATGTATAATGTGTTGAAAACAGTATTTGGCATGTAATAAACCCTCAATGAAAGGTTCTGCTGCCATTTGTTTCTTACCATGGTTCAGCCTCTAAAAATTCGAAAAATCTCTGCCTTTCTCTAGGGACAAATAATTTGGAAATGACTTTTTCTTTTCAAAATTCAGTCATCAGTGCTAATTATGAGCCTTGACCGAAAAGGCCGAACATGATTTATTTTGCTCCTTCCTTCACACTACCCAACTCATAACCTTAGTCATTGAGCTTAGTGTTTCAAATATTAATTTTGCGATCTCCAGACTCAAGAAAATTTCTAAGTAAAGCCTGCATATTTACCTTTGTCAGTAGTTAAAAAATAAACAGAACAGTGATTCTGTCAACTAGTATCTCTAAGAACTCCCTTGTAATCTTAAGTATTTTTGTTTCCCACTGTAGCACCCATCTCTTCTCTTTCCTCATACTTGGCTCCTTTGGTATCTCTGAAGTTCTGGTCAGTAACTTCACTTTTAATTTCCTTTATAGCTGCTGCTATCTACCAGCACCTTACCACAGTCTCTTATGACTTCAGCCCCTGTATCCCTCTTGACCTAATGCTCTCAGTAATATCGCCCTTTCAGGGAGAGCAGGTGCAATATCTTTATAGTTTATTGTTCTAATCCTAGGCCTATCTATTTCAGGACTAACTGTCAATACTTTTTCCTCCTTCCAACCTTAGTCATATACTCACACAGTCATAACCTTTTCTTTATCTTTGTTTCCTGTGAAGAGCCAGTGTCTCTTTCGTCTCCTTCTTCATCTCCCTTAGTGTTTCTGGTTGCTCATTATGGCCACTCCCTTGCGAACCCCCTTAACCCTGTTTTTCTCCCTTTCATACTTCCTGCCTTCCATTCTTCCTCCAATTCTTATCATACTCTTTGTCCTCTTTCTACTTTTTTACTCAGCAAAACTATAATTGTGGTTAACTGGTTTTATGCTCAGGTACCTGAGTCTGAGTCTGAAGTGTTGCTGGAGTTAAACACTCACTTGCTTGCTGATTCTTCAGACTGTAAATTCATAACCATAAATTCCATGTGGGCACATCACAGTGCTTATCTTAGTATTCTTACTCCATCTATGTTAGGGTTCTGGTTTTCTATCTGTAAAACTGCTATTTAATACATATATTTTTCCCTTAAGCTTTCTACAGTCCTTTGCACAGTAAGTCTCAGCATAGTGGAAGTCTCAGCATTAGTTGGATGGTCCTACATTTTGCATCATAAAACTGATCAACTAACTGGCAACTATAGTCATTTTCCATTTTGGCTGCACAGTGGTGAAACACATGGACCCTGGAGATAAATTTTATTTAGAATTATGCTATGCCATTTCTTGGCTCAGGAGCATGGAGAAATTATATAATGTCTCAGTGTTTTAGTGTCATCATCAATAAATTGTCAATAATTTAAGCCTTTAAAGTGAATCAAATATTTGTCTTATATAACACCAGCTTTTTTGAACTGGATTTATTCTTTCTCACTTTCTCAAGACATTTGTTCTTGAAATTATGCCCTGCTTTTTTCAAACTATTAATATCTTCTTTTTCACTTCATCAAGCATGTTCTTTCATCTTTTATATTGGAAAAATCCTTCCATGAGCAAGCATTCTCTTCCATACCACCTTCTGTGCTCCCCTACCCAGCAGAAGCAATTGCAAGTGATATCTAATGTCAGTCGGTTTCCTTTATTCTTTTTTTCTGTTCAACTTACTCTAGACAGGCTTCCTAAATGATAGAGTGCTCCATTCTCAGAGACTTTTAATTTCCATTCTCTCAATGGGTGATTTCACTCATTTTTACAAATCTAAAATATTATGTGCTTGATGGTCACTCCCAAATATATTTCTAGATTTTCTTTCTCACTGAAGCACATATATCTATCTAATTACTTGCCAGCTGTACCAAGATGTCTCATAGGCATCGAAACTTCTCAGGGTGAAAATATGATTCCCAATTCTACCCTAAATCTAGCACTCACAATAGTCCCCATCTTAACAAAAGGTAACACCAACCACTCAGTTGCTTGAACCAAAAATTTGTAAATTGTACTCAGTTTCTTACTTTTGCTTACCACCACATATCAAATGAATCAGAATAATCAATTGGTTTTATCTTCAAAGCATAACCATTAGATGTACGTTTCATTAAAGAATTGCGTTTTGCCTATGCTGTTCAACAATGTGTTCTAAAAGATTGATGGTGCATGGCGCATTATAGTAGGAAACAAGTAAACATTTGTGGAATGAATCCTGAATCTGACCATTTCCCTCCATTCTTATGACCAATGGCTTAGCCTAAACCAATACCATGTCTTACCTATATTTCTGCTATAGCCCCTAACCTATCTGCTGCTACTCGACTATAGGCTAAATAGCCCATTTGTAGTGTTAGAACTACTGAAGTTATTCTATTCAGTTAGAATAAAATAAAATCTTTTATACTTACTTGAAATCCTTCACGCGAACCATAATTACCTATTGCTCTAATATATTTACTTCTTTATGTCTCTCATTCTCTGCTGTATTCCCAGAATACCCTGGCTTAGCATAATAGTTATTCAATAAATTAATGAATGAATACATTTTATTATTTTTTGAGATAGGGTCTCACTATGCAGTCCAGGCTAGCCTTGGAGTAGCTATGTAGCCCAGGCTGGCCTCAAACTTGTGGCAATTCTCCTGCCTCGGCCTCCCAGATGCTGGGATTAAAGGCATGCACCACCATGCATGGTGTGAATGTATATGTTTATGATGTATGAATGATATGTTAATGTCAAAGAGTAAGTATATTCAGAATTTTTTTATCTCATGTTTCTCCTTAAAGCTAAATTTTATACTTGCTTTCTATAGAACCTCACCTACAATTTCATCTTTAAAGTTCTGTACTATACTCTGACTTCTCCCAAAGTACTGAACTGAAAATACTCATGGCCAGGTGGTAAAATCAGTGAATTATTCCATTTCATTAATTTTTTGCTGTTTGGATATTTTTCTATTTTTTTCTCCTTTCTTTACTTTTTAGGTTGAATTGCTAATTTCTCATCTCATCTTCATGAGATATGCTTAGATAACAGATTTTCAGCCTTCTATTTCTCTGAAATAAATACTCAAAAGTATGCATTTTTCACTCTTTGGCTGAAGTTCAGTCTTTACATTTTAATATGTATAATTTATTTTTCAATTAAAATACATTTAACTGACATTGTGGATTATTTTTTATATTGAATTATTTTAAAGTTTATGGAGGTTTTTCTAGTTATCATTTTATTGTTAAATTTTAATTCAATTATATGAATATATTATATGAATGTACATATTCAGATTATATATTTTGTGATTTCCGCCCTTTGATATTTGTTGTGACTTACTTTATGTGCTAATTTATAGTAAACTTATTGACATGTTTTTCCTGCATTTTAGAAGTATATATTTTCCATATTTGTGGTGACAGTGAGTTCTATTGTTAAATGTTTTAAGCCCTTGCTGATCTTTGTCTGTTTTTTTCAGTAATTACTAAGAGAATTATTTTAAAATCCCTCACTATGACATTAGGTTTATTTCTTCTTTGTATTTGTTAGTTTAACCTCGTACATTCTGAGGCCATATTATTGGTTTCACAGATATCTATAAGTATTAAATCCCATATTTAAATGATACTTTTAATTATCAAATATTTATTTCTAACAGCAGTTTCCTAAAAGTCTATTTTCATTAATGTTAACACTGCTAAACTAGCTCTATTTGGTTAACTTTTGCTTTGCATTGGGTTTTATTTTCTTTTTATTTCATCTGACAGCCTTTGTTTTATTTAGAATGCTAAGTCTATTGTACTTTATAGTATTTACTGATATATTGGGTTCAATTTTTTCTAGTGTTGAATGGCTATTTTTTGTTATGACAGATATTATCATTCATAGAACTGTTTCCTGCAGAGCTCTGATACAGCCTAATAATACTCTCTACACACCATTCCAGAAACATCTTACCAGTTATTCAGAATTGAGAAGAAAAACAAAACTCATTTCCCATCTGTGGTCTAGGAAAGCATACAGTGAGCCAGTATAGTGATTCATCAATTTATCTCATTATAACAATCACCTAGCATTCAAGAGTACAGATTTTTGCATGCCACCTCAAACCTTATGAATCAGTGTCTGCAGGAGAGTTCACTGAGAATTTATGGTTTTCCACAAGAATCCCATAGGGGAAGTGTCTTATTATAAGGTACAATTGGGAAAACTGAGGAATATTAGAGCCCAAAACGGGTTGTTCACTTAAGGTTCCTGCTGGTGGTCGGAGCATGAGTTTTACTATTTATGTGCTGAAATACCATCATAATTTAATATTTTCTGGGTAGCACAAGTGCCCTTAAAGTGTACCACTGTGTGTAGGTCCTATGGATGGACTGAAGAAATGGATATCACCAAAAGTGAGGTAGGAAGGAGAAAACTGCTACAGGTCCAATATTAAAAGATAATACACAACCAAAAGGATATATGTGTATATTAGTTTGTTGTCCTTAGGCTGTGAGGGGACAGAATGTTCTAAAATGTAGCAGTGAATTAGAGGCAGGGCAAGCAGCTGGATATATTTATCTTTTTTAGAGTAAGTGCAGGAAATATTTTGGAAGATGCAGTCGGGTCTCAGTGAGCTCACATCTGTAAACTCCTCAATATAAGCAGTATTTAACGAAAACATGTAGCTCTACATCTAGATATTTGAAAGCATTTAGTTTGACAGTGAACTATTTTTGGGTTTGCTCCAAGATAGCATCATATAATTGTGGCTTCAGCAGGTTTAATTGATCAAATTTTGGAGGAGACAGATTTTTGGAAAATCTCACCTATTGTGTGTAAAACTTTAATTTTGTTCTCTAACAACATTATTATAGAGGTAACATTCTCTATATCAAAGGATATATTTCTATACCAGAGTTTGAAACAGAAAATAGATGCAAGAATTCTGATATGCTATATGGGATTGCGTTATAAATCAAAGCGGTAATTTTAAAACATACCCTCACACTGGAATTGCCACGGAACTACATGATACCTGTTGTGTCACATCTTGAAATTGGGACTTAATTGTTTGATGTAGCAAAAGTTTGGAATTTTTGAAAAATCTCAAATGCAAGCAAGTTTGGGAACTCCTAAACTGGAAATCTTGAACTGTACATTTCAAGTCTCTCGTTCGTGCAAAGCTTGCTTCTGCATTAAATTTTAAATCGAGATAATGAGATTTGTCTGGATTTATCAAGTTGTAGTGTATATGAATATGGCATTATTTGCATAAAACTGTAGCAAATGACAAAAAAGTCAATCAAATCAGTTATATGCATACATAGTCTTAACACACAAATGATCAGTATTCAAAGTAGGATTTTAATTAATTTTGTCATGTTGAGTCTTCATACCCCGTTGCTAGATAAAATACAGAGAGCCTTATAAATTTGAATTTCAGATAAACAAAAAAAATTTAGTTTAATCACATCCCATGCACTATTTGGGCCATACTTGTACTAAATATTGCTTCATTTCCATCTGAAATTCAAGTTTACCTACATGCCCTCTATTTTTATTTGATAAACTGGACAATTATGCTCCAAATTTTAAGGGAATGACATGAGCCAAAATTAAATGTGCTAGGAAAAATCATAACAAAAATTAGCTTCAACTTCTTGCTTGTTGTATGTTCTTCTGTTTTCTAAGATACATTTCCTCTTAACCTCTACATGACTTTTTTTTGGGGGGGTACTGGGCATCAAACTCAGGACCTAGCGCTTGACAAGCAGATGCTTACACTACTGAGCTAAATCCCTGGCTCTACATGACTTTGTATCGAGAGCTAACTGTACCTTATTCTGCCTCTTCTGTCTTCTTCGGAGGCGCAGGAACTCTTTGTGTTGCCTGGAGACAAAGTTCACTGCTGCATATTCCAGTAAGGCTGCAAACACAAACAGAAGGCACACCGCCATCCAGATGTCAATCGCTTTTACATAGGAGACCTGGAGGGAGGATTAGGGAAGGGGGGGGGAGAGAGAGAGAGAGAGAGAGAGAGAGAGAGAGAGAGAGAGAGAGAGAGAGAGAGAAACTATGAAGCAATGATACTATGAAACTATGAGAGCTTTCAGGGAAAACATATTCATAATAGTGTGAATAGCAGAATAACCTTGTTTACTTGATCAAGAATTTTTTAGCTTTTCCTTAAGAAAGTATGTAAATTATTGTGACTAGTGCCAAAATAAACAATTTAAGTGTCCATCAGTGGAGGAATATGTAAAGAAAATGTGGTATATATACACAGTGGAATACTATTCAGCCATAAAAACATGGGCTTCTGATATTTGCATCAACATGGATATAACTGGAGGACATTAAGTTCAGTGAAATAAGTCAGGCACAGGTCTCTGAAGTTGAAAAAGTTCAAGAAGTTTTATTTTTCTTAACAGTTAAAATCCAATATCTTTAAAATAATTCTAAAATGTGAATGAGAAATAAGCTATATATTGCCCTTATACCTTTCAAAAATCTATTTGTAATTTCTACCAATGTATTGATCCTGACTGACATGAAAATAACTCTAAATGCTTTAAACTCTGAGCTCAAAAATATTCAACTGAATTAAAACGTCAGACTTCTAGACTTGAGAAGGTATCTGGTTGAAAAAGAAAATCTTGCTACCCATCAGTGGCTGGTTAAGTGTTAGTAGATCTTATAATTTGACCAAACAAATACTGAAGGTCAATTATTTTTACTTACAATGGGAAAATGTACCTCATATCACTCAATTTATAGTTATCCAATTAAGGGGAAAATAAATAAACAAAATTGTAACATTGGACACCACACCTCAAAAGACACATCAACTTTCCAGCTATGTGTATGTGATTCAATTCTAACTTTATATAGGATTTTTAAAATAGTTATCCCTAGTGTCAGCCATCATATTTATTATGCATGCGTTAATTTTTTAACTCGTCTTTTTGAGACACGGTATTTTGCTATATACTTCAGGCTGGCCTTGAACTCACTATGTAGCCCAGTATAGTGGTGACCTTTCTGCCTCAGCCTCCTGAGTGCTGAGATCACAGGCATGCACCACCATCCCTGGATTAATTTTTTAACTATTAAAACAACTGTATTATCCTATTTTATGATGTGGAAACTGAGATATAGAACAGTTAAATTGTTACTCAAAGTCATAAAACAAGTGACAAGGCAAGACTAGAATTGGAATTCAGTAGCCTAGTGGAATTTCCTTTCTGAACAGACGCAAACAAACACAGTATTAGGATTATGTAGTTTGCATCCTGCATTTCCCTTTGACCTGTGTAGTGAGTACTTACAATACTGTTTAACTTTTTCTAAATCATAATTGCTAATGCTTGCATAATAGTCCATGCCATGATTAATCATTTCATGGTATAGGACACTTTGTTTATATTCTATTTCATTTTCATGACTGAGTTTTGCTTTCATGAACATTTTTTCCCCAAATTTTGACTTTCTTTTTGCTTATTTGCTAGATCAAATTTTAGATGAATTACATGAGTAAACGATACAAACTAGGCTTTTGACATTAGAAGTTAACAGTAGTAAAAGCAAACTCTGGAAAGAGATACCCCAAAGAAGCAGTGCTTTGCTACCATTTCTCTAATTACTCCAAGTTTTTTTAACCTCTCTGACTACATTCCTCAAATGTAAATAAGGAATAATCATAGTACCTGCCTTATAGTTATTATTTTGATAAAATCATTTAATTGATATAAAGATCTTAGAATCATGTCAAGCACAAAATAAATATATCAATGTTTGTAGCTATTTGGCTACATAAGGAAGACATACAAATTAACAAGGAAAATAAACATTACCCACATCCCTAATATAATCTTGTTATTAATATAATCTGGTTATTATTTTTAAGATCACCTCCTGCATTTCACCATTCAACTGAGACAATCTGAACTGTTTGTTAGTCCCATGGATGTTGTGGAAAAATGGTTCAACACTTCGTCATCTCCAGCCCTTTGAATGTATTACTCTTCCTACTTGTGATTCTCATTCTCTTTTTTCCTGTTTAATGGACTCCTCAGAATTCCTCAGAACCTGACACAAATACCAACTGCCCTGATAAGCTTTTCTAACCTTTCCCTTTCTCCAATTTGGGTTATAGGCTATTTTTCTTTTCTATTGAACTTGGCTCTTTTTGCTTAGTTCATCTGCTTCCATGACCATATCAATGATCTACAATGGTTGTTTTCTTTCTTTCTTTTCCTCTTTTGAACTACCCTTTTATGTTTTGTGATTTAATTTAAATAATTCTAAACTATATACTGTTGCCCACAATTGCATGTATTTGATGCTTCTAAGAGTGAAAAATTAGTAAGTTTTTAATTCTCTCAGAAGACCTTGTATTCCTGGAATGGCTTTTTCCTCAACAAGAAATAATTTTCTTTTATTTACTCTTCTGGAGCAATCTAATCCTATAACAATAGAACATTACCAATTATGGCATCCTCAGTTCAAATGGCCTGTAAATGTTTCAAGACCCAATAATGAGAAGACTATGTCAATGCCTGTGATATGTTCATACCAAGAACTAAGCCCAACAGAGCTAGCTGACCATTGTTCCATCCCTTCCTGATGATTACAGCATTCAGTAATTTCAAAACTTTCTCTTATCTCCTTGTGACTATCATCAGGCAAAGCACGTATTTGGCCTCTTTTCTAGCTGCTCATAAATGAATCCTTTCAGTTTCTTAATCATTTTGATTGGTCTCTGAGTTTTCCCCAAATCATGAGCATCTTTCCAGCATTGAAGTGCTAACATAAATGCATTGTTCACATAGATTTAGAGGGGATTGTGAGACATCTATTAAATATGATGTGATGTCCCTTAGGGTGGGTCTCTCAGGATTTAAATTCCTTTTTGTTGCTTTTATACATCCCTAATGTCAGATTATCTCCCTTAGGCTGCTAATCCTTAGATATTTTTAGCTCACATCTTTCCCTGTCACATTCTTTTTATGATTTTTGAGCTTACATGATCCCTTCCTGAACTACTTTACTACAAGTTTGCAAGATAGTTTTCAAAGGTAGTTAAACCCTCAAAATACTATTATTATTCACCAAATTGGTGTCTTCTGGGGCATATTTAATTGAGAAATTAAAAAGATACAAATATTGAGGGTCTGTTATGTGGAATGCAGTACACTAACTGTTGTGAGAGGTGAGAAAGAAGGAACAAGAATGCCTATGATACGTGTTGATTCTTCCTAGAACTTCCCAGATTACCTTTCAAGAGTCCCTGCTCATACTATGTACTATATTCATACACATCAGAGGGCAACAGATTGTGGTCTAGGATCAAATCTGTCCCATCACATTTACAATATTTTATTGTAACACAGCCATACTCACTTATTTACATGTTGACTATGACTATTTTTGCATTAAAATGGCACACTTGAGTACTTGTGGCAGAAACTAAATGGTTTGCAGTGCCTAAAGAACCATATGATGCTATAAAGAAATTATTTGCCAACTCCCAACCTAGATTATAAAGTTGTCTGGTTTGTACTGAGGTTATGCATACAAATGGCACTGTATCAATGCTTAAGAAAGCCATGGTTTATTAAGGAAGACAGTCATATGAATGTATAATTGATACAAGGTGGATGGTTTCATATGCCAAGGTAGAGAAGTAGGACCAAAAGCTGGTTGAACATGGGGAGATTGATGTTGACAAGGAAGTCAGAGAAGTTTCATTCTTGGATGATGTGACATTTGATTTTGGACTTGAGAAAAATCAGGATTTTGATGGATAGAAGCAGTTGTAAAGTCAAAACCATGAAGATGTGAGAGTGTACTATGGGTTTGGGGAATGATTACTAGCCAGGTGCCTTGGAAAGAGGTGCCTGGTGAGAGCAGACAGGTAGATGGGAAAAGAGAGGCAATGAAAACAAGGAAGGTAGGTTGGAGATATTATTCAGCTCATAAAGATCTGCTAATGCTGGTTTTAGTATGGGGAGTTGTATAAGTTCTTTTGTAGTTATTGTGGGGTGCTGGGATTTTTTTGGTCTCCAAAAGCAATAGTCTTAGCAAAACCAGTTGTTTCCTCTCTTTATGGAAAATTACTTCTCCTTTCTTGACACTTCACTTATGCACAAGTTTGGTTCTTTTCTAGCCTCTCGAACAACATCTTTAAATTCTTTATGGAGCTCCTCTTGTTTATTATGTTCCTTCAAATCTTCCCCCTTCAATCTCCACTCTACATTCATATTCTCAAAGGATTTGCCCACTCCTGTAGCTTTCTTCATATTCCTGTGTATGTTGGGGTGGCAGCATAGATGTGTGTGGGTGGCGTATATGTGCCCTATAATCGAGATTGGCCAAGTTCTTATGAATCGCTTTTCCTCTACCAGGAAAACTGGATTTTCCAGTTCAATTGAATCTCCAACTTAATGTGGCAGCAATTGTATTTGCTACTTTAGGGCCTCTAAAATCTTCTGTGAAGTCCTTAGATTTAAACCTTTTTGCAGCTATCTTAGTTGTAACTTGGTCAATATGGCAGCACCGTAAGATGAAAAAAAGCCTGGCTCCCTAAAAGAATTAGGGTTACCTACTCTAAAGTTGTATGTAATGTTAATGAGAAAGAAACTTATTTTATGTGGAGATTTCTGTGTCCAAAACTCCTCAACTTTGACCTTTCCATCATGCTCATACTAATTCTAAAATGTCTACAGTTAATATCTGCCAAATCAAACTCATTTAATAGCCCTTTCTTCTCCATCTCTCTCATTAGAATCGTTCTCACTAACAGCCCTTGTTTTACTACTGGTTCTATCCTTATCTCTATTCATCTCTGATGAATGCACTCAACATTTCTTTTTGTGAAGCACACTAGGGTTTACTCTTTTCTCTCCATTCCAAAGATGTCATTACAATCCAGTAATTAACACTTAGACTTGGTTATTGTAACAACTTCCTAACAGATCCCTCTGCATTCAGTTCTTCCTGCTGGCACTTAGTCCTTTTTGCTTCTGTGAGATAAATTCAAAACACCAATTTCATTTTGAAATACATCTGCTTAAGAATTACTCTGGCTGCCTATTATAGACTCCGGTATTAATGATCTTACACAGCTTGTGTCTGTCCCAGTTATTCAATCTTAGTTCCTTTTTTCCTATCACAAACTTTATACTTCGAACAATTCTTCTTACCCTTGAGGAAGCCAAGTTCATTGGCAGTGATGATTGATTGTGTATACTAATTGTTCTCAAATGGAGAAGAATGATTTTGCACCCCAAGGGACATTTGGCAGTGTCTTGAGATAGTTTTGCTTGTCATAATCAAGGGTGAATGCTACTGGCATCTAGTAGAGGAAAGCCAGGTATGATGCTACACATCTTACAATGTTCAGGACTGTCTTCATCAGAGATATCCAGCCTGAGGCAATTGCCAACAATTCTGAAGTTGTAGATCCCTGAGATAATTCAGACAAACAAACAAACAAAACAAGAAAGCCAAACACAGATATCTATGTCTAGTGCAGCAGTTCTCAAACAGTGGTAATTTTATCTAAGGACATTCATCAATATATGAAGATGTTTTGGTGTCCTGATTGGGAACCGGGGAGTTGCTATTTTTTCTAGAGGTAGAGACCAAGGACAATGCTAAGTACCCCACACATTCACAAGACATCTTGCCACAGCAAAGAGTTGTCTAGCCCCAAATATTAATAGTGTTATAAGGCTGAGAAACTGTGGCCTATAGTCTCCCAGCATGAAAATTTACTGCTTATTCCTCTATCTTTTTATTGCCAAATAATTTCTCTAGGAGTAGTGCAAATTCCTCCACCTCCAGGAGGATGCTTTCTTTGCCCTTTGTATCCTATAGTAGTCTCAACTATCTTGAGAATTTGTAATCAACTTACAATTAGAATCTTCCAGTTTATTATTCACTGCATATATATGTGTTTTATCTACCCAAATGAAATACAGGATATTTTAGGAATAAAAACCAGTATTCATGCTCTGAAGACAAGTCTTTGGCATTTATTAAGTCCCCCATAAGTTTATGTCAACTGACAAGTTTTCCAAGTAGTATATAAATTCAATTTCCTTTCATAATCAGTGCTTTATATGAAAGGTCAGTGACAAAAAATGATTACTAAAATGAAGAAAAAGTTTACTTGGACACAGTTGTGCACAACTATATTTTCAACATTAAAGGAGACAGAAAGAGGGGGGTCTGAAAGTTCAAGTCCTGCAAGACCATGTCTCAATGTTTTTTTGAAAGAAGGGTTAGGGATGTAGCTCAATGGTAGAATGACTCTAGGTTCAATACCTAGCACCATGCACACACAAAATTAACTCAGAAATTTTTATTTTTGAGTTATAACTGATGATATCCAGATTGCCTTCGATTTGCTTTCACTAAGGAAAAGAGCACATAATTCTTCTATAATTCTAAAACTATGTGATGGAAAAGTAGAGCCAATTAAGTGGTTTAAGTTTTCATGACACTATATAAACAGTCATCTGTTGTTTAAACAAATCAGTTCGGTGGTTGAATTCAGTTAACTGCATAGTTGTTTTGGCATTATGTTGACGTTTGTTCATTTCAATACTTACTTGGAATTTTTGGAAACTTTTGGCAAACTTTCTTGAGTTTATTGTTTCATTAATTATATCATCAGGTTCAAAGTAAAAAATCAAGCCTGAACTTTTTTAACCCCTACAATTTGTTTTGTTTATCTTCAGACATTACAATGTTTTCCTGTAACATGAAGCCAGTTGTTCACGTGTTGAGCCATTCTCTACCCCATATTTATCCCCAGGACAGAAAAACAGATCATAATTGTACAAAGACAACCTGAATTTCTTTACAGGTTGGGCATCTTTTCTGTTCCTTGAGCAAGCACTTCCATGTAACAATGCACAAATCAAAATATATCCACATTCCCCATCACCAGGATGATCTTCAAGAAGCTTTGATATTCTCCAATCAAGGAGGCCTGCTGATGAACATGTACAGAAAGAAGTTCTCCATGGAGAAAATTCACAAATGACTATGATCAAGCATGTGCTTTTTAGTAGAACAAACTCAAAATGGAATTCATAAGACAATTTCAATTTTTCAGCTGTTTTTCTTTAACTACACTAATCATTCATACATTCTTCCTTGACTCAGTGTTTATTCTCTAGCTATACCTACAGACTATTGCTAAAGCAGAATAGAAAGTTTTGTCTGGCACAGTACTATTTCATTTCATCTAATTTAGAAGTAAAAAATTTTAATTAACTTTGGTTATTATAGTTGAGGAAATGAAGAACCCCTGTGGCCACAGTAGCCTGAGATGTGCTTCCATTACACAGAATAGAGGACTTGGACACTCTAACCAACTTGTCTTTTGTTGGCTGCTATGAAGTATACTACTATCTTTGTGATTCCCATTTTATGAGGAGAAAAAATAATTTTATTGCATGCATGTCTGTTTTGCTACTAATGAACCAAGATGGAAATGATAATTCTATTTACTTATTCTGTTTAGTCTCTTATCTACATTTGATCACTGTATCTTAAGAAAAATATAGACATTCAAGTTAATCTTTGCACCAAAGATTCATGATGTTGCACAATTTTATCTTCATAGTTTCGCTCTTAAGTTGCCATTTTTTGCCTAATTAAAGAGTTCACACCTGCTGTTTAGTAAGAGGAATGTCATGTTTCCTTGGTGAAAAAGGATGATGGCAGCCGGCATTGACCACCTGGCCTGTCCCCGTATCACTACCCACGTTACATTTACCTTTTAGTCATATTTTTGTTAGTATCTGGGGCAAAGTCGTTGAATAAACACAACTTTTGCAGGTGTTGTTTGCAGAAATTGCCATTGGGTGGCAGTGGCTCCCAGCCTACAGGAACCAATCAGTTAACATTTGTTCAGCATTGCGTGGTACAGACTGTTATCTGATATTATGTATAAAGATGAGTAAGTTTCTCTTCTCTCCATTATAGTGATCAGGAAACCATTCAAAGTAACTCAACAAAGCTCAATATTGATATGAGTTTTGAGGGATGAGAAAAAGAGTAGAACTGTCAACTCCAGAATACAAAAGGAACACCAGGTGGCATTCATTGTTAGAAATGCTCCTCCAAGTCTCAGCCTGCTGCAAATATAGGTATCTAGGGGAGTCAAGAGAGGGAGGGATTGCATCTAGAGAAAAGGAAAGAAGTAGGACTAAGAGGTATATTTTCCCTATGTTTGCGTTTGCCACATTTCATTATATTTTTCAACTCATACAACTACTGCTTCCTGACATAGTCTACTTCCTGTGATTGTACCTTAAGGGACAAAGCAAGTGCTGTATATTTCCTCTCTAATAAGACAGGGATGAGAAAGGAGTACGGGTTAGTAACAAATTGCCCATTATTTGCAAAACAACCCTTCTGAAGAAAGAGCCAATTGGACTCTCCCAGTATTAGAAAGTATTAGGAGGTAGCTCAGTATTAGAGCTTTTAGGGGATGATGAGATGATGCTCTGTTTAATAGCTGTTTGCATAATCAGTGTATGCATGCACATGTGTTTTTGAGGGAAGGAGGGAGCGAGAGGAGAGATAGATGGAGAGGGGGTGGACAGGGAAAAAGAGATAAAGAAAATAAAACTAAAAACATCTTTGGAGCCAGACCACTTGTATTGGAATCCTACCTGAATAGCCAATGAATTTGAGGGAAATTATGTAACATTTGGAATTTCAGTTTCTTTATATTGAGGTAGGTACCCTAGGATTCCAGTCCTGTGGCATCATTGAAGAATTGAATATGACATTTTATGTAAAGCTTAACACTCATTTGGCAGATTGTAGATGCTCAGTCACATTGGTTTGCAAGAGATGAGCTCCTGAAGACACTACATAATTCAAAAGTTGCATAATTCAAGGAAAATTTCCCCAGAGGAATAAATGTAAAGTGGAATCTGTCGTATTTCATGTTCTATGCATGCATTAAGACCCTATTAGTATTTTTATATTGCCCCATTTTAAGTTCACAAAACCTAAGCTCACATAAAGCAGAACTTTATTGTAGTGAACCATCTTGTATGTGATGAAAGCTGAGATATTCTGCCATAAAAACTAAATCAAACAATACCACTGTAACCACTGTCATCAACAAAAACTTACAACGCATAACTCCATGGGTTATCTCCATAACAAGAATAAGAAAACTGAGTTTACTCATTAACTTTATCAAAATCACACAGCAAAAGAATGGTCGAGCTGCAAATCACATGTAATATATTTAATATGCCTTGGCTTCAAATTCTGTCTTTTTTTCCCCTTAGATTTAGTGAGCCCTGGGGAACTTCCCACTCTGGGGTTGAGTCAGGGGCATTACTCACTGGCTGAATTTGCACCAGATGACAACATCTGACATAAAGGAGATAAGAGGGTACATTCAGTAGGATGGGTAAATAAGAAAAGAGCACCCTCAGAGGTGCTATAATCATAAAAGCTGAAAGATGGCAGATAACAGTGGTCTTCTTTATTTGCTTTCTCAGTCAGCAATCAGCACTTCTTTACTTCCCAAACACATCCCAACCCAGCTTCAAATTTCATACTTATGAGTAAGGAAGGAACAAGGAAAAAGAAATAGAATAAAAACAACTTAGTCTTGTTCTTTTGATTGCAGTAAATGAAAGGCTTTGGAATTATAGGTAGGCCTTATGGTGATAATAGACATTTTTTTTCTAATTTCTATCTTGTGGACCCCTAAAAGGCGACTTGATGGGGGGGAAGAATATAGAACCACTGAGAAGTTTCTTTTCCCTGAAATGAGCTTGTTGGTTTATGATTTCTGAGTCAGATATGCTTCCTATAATGGGATGAGTAGGCCAAATTCTCTATTCTGTTATGAAATTTTGTTATATTTTTAATAGAAGTAGGAGTGTTTTTTTAGCATTTTATTCATTAACATCTATTTGTATTACATTGAAATAAACATTGAAATACATTCTAATTTTCAAAACAATAAAGTCCTCCTTTTTCTAGATCCAAATATAAAGAAAAAGAAGGCAGCATCTCACGCAACCTTTTCTGAAAGTAGAACTTTATCAGAGGGAGTTGATGGACTTGTTTTGATTGAATGTATACAAGGTATTCATCCCATGGCAATCACAGATAGTGTACTTGTGATGAAATCTGACTTCTCAGATGACTGATGGGTAATTTATGTAGGGAATGGATGATTCTGGGTTGCAAAATAGAGAGTCCTAGAATCCCAGTACTCTCCACAATGATAAAGAATCCATTTCACCAAGAACATCTAGAATTTTGTGATAACTGAGAAGCAGTGCCTCCTCCCTATGTTGAGTGTCCACACAATGCGCCTTGATACTTTTATCACTAAGATGCCACAACCTGGAAATGACAGCAAGGAGTCCTTTGAGGGAGGACCCAGCAATGTTTTGCAGGTGAGAGTATGGCATGAAATATTAATTTCAATAGAATGGCAAAGGCAGTGATAGCTTAGAACCTTTGCTCCCCTAGTGTCTTGCCTGTGACCTAGTTTAGCAACAGCTCTGTACTTTAATGTGAAGTCACACTAAAGGCTGTATGTCAGCAAGGAAGTCTCCATGGGAGTCAAGTTGATGCAAAGCTTACCTTCTTGGCATGGGAGACTATGGATAGTCAATTCTAGGTGTTCTAGCCTACAGCTCTTGAAGCTAATCAGCTACCTACTCTTTTATAATAACCAAAGTGAAACTGAAATGGAAAAATTCCAGGTCCCCACTATGCTCTGTGTTCCATGTAGGGAGAAGAAAAGGAGCTACAGGTCAATCAGAGTTTAGGAGTTAATGTGTTATAAAACCTCTCGCTGGAGTGATGATCTCACTGATTTAGGGTAAAATACTAAAGATGTCTCCACTGTGTCCAGTTACTTTAATAGCAACATTTTGATGCAAATCAGCTCAGTGCTTTTTTCTTTACCACAAAAACCAAAAAGTATAAATCACCATCTAATAATTACATACTTATTTGCAATAGATGCTAACCTGCAGGATTCTGTTAGTAATTAAAAAGAAATGCTACATCCTCTTGAATAAAATGATATATATATATATAAATGTGTAAACTTTTTAAAGAAATTAGTTATTATTTTTCAATAGGGAACTATACAAAATGCTTAAAAGTGAAATTCTAAGTGTAAAAACATTTTGGTTGGCTTTATTGAGTACATAGATATCTAATATATCAGTTGCATATATCTGCTTTAGAGAGTTTAGATCAACTTCAGTCTCTTGATAGGAATCAGTCCTGTAGGAGTACATAATCCAAGAGGAGGCATTGGGCTGTGATAGCAAAAGCAGTGAACAAATGCCAGGGATGTGGGTGTTGGCTTTTCCACTGGTGGACTTTGCAAACCTATATCCATCATTTCACCATTATGGGCTTCAGGTTTCTCCACTGGTATACAAAAGGACTGATCCAATTAAGTCTAAGGATTGTATTATTTATGATTCTGTGATTGAGAGAAAAAAAGTGATGGATGAGAGAGGAAACTAGTTTGATAGCTATACTGAGTCCCAATTTCAAGGTGATCAGCACTATGAGTCCCAGTAGAACCTTCAAGCTCTATTCTGCATTCTTACCACTTTCAGTGTTATACAATGTGCATTCATTAGGAATCTCTGAATATCAGGCAGAACTTGCCTAAATGGTGATTTCCTTGTGTAGAAACAAGTGGTATTGATGATAAAAAAAGAAATATATGTGTGATACCATACGTGTAACAAGTATACTGTTTACACTAAGAATCAGTGGACAACTATGTAAATGATCAGTAACTTACTTTAAGCAATTGAATCTGTTATTACCAAAGAGATATCTTTGGTAACTTAGCAACTTTCTTTTTTTTTAAATTTTATTTAAAGAGGGGGGGAAGCAAAACAGAAAAAAGGGTAGAAACAATACAAAATTACAAAAAAAAATTAAACAGTAAGAAATCACTATTTGATACATTACATATTGTCTTCTTGGATATAGTTGTTCAAGTTACAAAATTAAAACATACAAAGTGGACATTCAAAGAGTGAGGCTGCAAACAGTTCTGTTCATCAATCCAACAAAAACTTAGTAACATGGTTATCAATCCTACACACTTAAGTATACATACAGTTGTCTCTTTTAGAGCATTTTCTTTTCCTCCTCTTGCTTTTTTTTAAAATTGTCTTATTTAAAGAAAAAATTTTGAAACAGAAAGAGGGTAGAAACAATATAAAATCTCAAAACAAAACAAAACAAAAATAGTAACCCGTAAAAATCACTAGTTGATAATTATATGCTTTCCTTTTAGATGCAGTTGTTCAAGTTACAATACTAAAGTCCACAAAGTGGACATCCAAACATTGAGACTGCAGTCAGTTTTTCTCATCCATCCAACTAAAAATGTAGCAACATGGTTATTAATTCCACTCACTCGAACATACATGCAGTTATATCCTTCAGAATAATCTCTTTTCCTTTTTTTCCTTTACAATAACTATAATCCATTCTCATAAACTACTTAGAAGTTCTACACATGTATAAGTCTCTACACATATACCTAGCCTTTCTGTATTAGAGGGAGAAACAAATCAAAACAAGCCAGCAATACAAATTCATAGAGAAACATGAAATGAAAAGAACATACAAAAACACAACATTAGGTGATCTATGGTAGTCACTATGATGTCTCTAGTTATTTTCAATAAAATTGTCTATATCGTCAAATATAATATAAACTTAGCATTGATTTACATTATTAATAAAATCTAAACATTGGAGACATTATAGGACTTCAAAGGCAGTTAACAATCAAACCAGAATGGGTATCCTATTGAATCCTGTCATCTTCAGAGTAGTTGCCCCTACTCTCAGACTCGACACTCTCAAGCATACCAGATTTAAATAAAATCAGTCAAGGTAAAACAGTGATATAACCAATCTTCTCTGTTTTATCTCTGCCATGCTATTTTTCTGTTGTTGTTTACTTTTCTCCTTCATTCCACTGTCTTCCCCTTTCTTTGAGGCCTTTCTGCCATTATTCCTAGAACCCTGGTGGTTTTCTTCTCTCTCTCTAGAATGTCCTTCAGTATTCTTTGCAGGGTTGGATTGGTGGTCACAAACTTCCCTGTTCCTCTTTGTCATGGAAATATCTTGTCTCTTCATTAATTTTGAGAGACAGTTTTGCAGGGTACATCATTCTGGGTTGGGGGTTATTTTCTTTCAGGGCTTGGAATATTTCACTCCAAGCTCTTCTTGATTTGATGGTTAGCATTGAGAAGTCTGCTGTGATTTTGATGACTTTTCCTTTATAGGTAATGTGTTTCTTTTCTGTGACCGCTTTTAATATTCTATTCTTGTGATGGATTTCTGGGATCCTGATTATTATATCTCTGGGTGTAGATCTGTTTGGGTTATAGCTGGCTGGAGTTCTATATGCCTCATTTATCTGAACTTCACTTCCTTTACCTATGTTTGGGAAGTCTTCCTTAATTTTTTCTGTGAATAGACTTTTAATTTCATTTGTATTTTTTGCAGCATCTTGATTCATATATTTTATTCTTAGGTTATAAATCCTCTTGTCATCTTCTAGCCTTTGTATTGTTGCTTCCTGGTTCCTTGTTATTTTTAAGAGCTCTTTCCTTTCACAATCATACTTTGCAAGTCTATCTTCAAGTTTTGAAAGTTTGTCTTTAGTTTCTGTTAAAAGGTTTTGCCAGGTTTCAATGGAGTTTTTAATTTCCTGATATTCTCTTTGGATCTGTTTCATATATTCTAGGTTTTGTTTATATTCTTCATCAAAGGCTTCTCTCCTTTCTCTGCGTTCCTCTATTCTTTCATTTGTGCCTACTTGAGGATTACCCAGGACTTCTTTTATTAGTCTTCTTATATCTTGCTTCATGTGAGTTAGAATTTCAGATTTAAATTCAATGATGAGGTCACAGATGTATTTCTTTATTTCCAATGAGGCTGTCTCTGACATTACAGGTTTGCTGCTCTCAACCTCCTCTGCATTTACCTCTGTTGAACTCACTTTCCCTGGTTCTGCAGTTGGGGACTTTTGCTCTTTCTCTGTCTTGTCATGTTTTCGGCCCCCTTCAGAGGGGTGGGTGGTGGAGGTCTCTGGGCCTTTCATTTTGCTTGCAGTTTTTCTGCAGCACACTTGCTAGGGAAGTACCACCACTCAGTCTGCAGCGGATCTGCGAGTTGCATGCTGAGAGCTGGCTCCTCCCCCTGTGCCAGTCAACTAGTTAATGCTTCAACAAGTTTGTGTGTTCCCTGGGGATGCCACTGGCCCAGGAAAGCCTCCTCCCAGGCTATTGGGTTTCAACCAGGGGTGTGGCCCAGCCCGAGCAGATCCCACCAATCTGCTTTGGACTAGGAGTCATCAGCAGATGCTGCCTAGGGCCCCTATTCAAGCCGGCCCTGCCCAACTCCAAAATGTCGCCCAGCCAGTCCTCCCGGTTTGGGGATTCCAGTTCTTGTCACTCACCAAAGTTCGTGCAGCTCGACTGGCTGTTTCCACTCCCCATCTCAGTGCCTCCTCTAGCTGAGGGTCTGGAGCTCACCAACCCCTGCTCTCGGCAAGGCCAAAATCTCAGCTTGATTGTGAGTCACCTGATTTTAAGACGTGCCAGTACAGCGATTGGGGCTTGCCCAGCTCCAGCCCTCTGTCCTTGATTCTTTTTCTTCTTTCGTTTTCTTTTGTTTTATTCTTTTTCTTTTTCCTCAATTTCTTCCTGGGTCATGAAAATTCCTCTCCTTTTGTCTGGCTTTCTCTATGTTGTCAGATTCCAGCATCTGAGTTGTTATTATTTTTTTTTTTCCTCAGAGAAGCTCTCTTATCATGCCGCCACTCAGTCGGCCATCTTGCAATCCTCCATGCAACTTTCTTAACATATGTGCAAGGAAGCCTAGAACACTTCCAAAGGCAGCTGAGGGGATAGAATTTGATAGATAGACATCCCAGATTTCCTGGTACTCAGTGGGGCAAGTCGGAAGAGAATTCTAGTTTTTCGAGGATTCTCCAGAAGTATCGGAACCTAGTTGCTTTGCATGCTAACCAAATCCATAATGCACTTTGTTTACTTTTCTACTTTCCCTGTTTATACTCCACACTTGCTGTTGTCCTTTTTGAGATAACTGCCCAAGCAACCTATCTGAATCCAAAATACTCGTTGTAGACTCTGCAAGTTGCTGAAACAACCCAAGCTTCAACTTAGGTCAAGGAAGTGTGATACAAAAACAATGCCTGCTGCAGCAGGCACCCTTTAGAACCATTGAGGAGGATGGCAAATCCTCCTCAAAATTCCTGTATTGTTAACAAAAGTCCTCTGTCTGACTGGTTAGCAGAAGATCTATAAGAATAGAATGTTGACACAGTTAAAAAGTAGTCTTGAGCAAGTAACAAATCAATTTAGAGTCTCTATGACTCACACAATATAAAACAGATCACTCCTTAGTTTGCTCTGCACAACTAGTTTTAAGTTTACAAGATTAGGATTGAATAACTGTGATAGAAAATGATATTTTATATCTAATACTATGCAAGAATTTTTCAGCATATACTAATCTTCCTCGGTCAGGGTAATAATGAGAGCATTTTATTTGCAGAAAGATCATATAAGTAATATGTCCTGTATTGAGTATGAAGCTTCTGAGGAAGTCTGAGTCATGGTTATATTTTAAACCTATTAGGATGTAGATATTCTGAAGGTACAAGTTACTCCTATTGACAGGACATCAATTAAACATATGAACAGCATCTAGGCATTGTTGTACATACCTATAATCCCAATGCTCAGGAGGTTGAGGTAGGAGAATTGCCATGAATTTGAGGCTTGCATGGACCATATAGTGAGTTCTAGACTGGCCTGAACAGCATAGTGAAACTCTGTCTCAAAATCAAAATGTGAACAGCAGCTGCAGATGTTAGGAGAACCTTAGAAAGGAGGCCAGACACTTGAGAAGCCAGAAAATGGTCAAGAAATCCAACATTAAATTCATAGCAAATGAGGCAGCATTTAAGCATTGACCAGCCATGTCTCTAAGAGTTGAAGTAAGTTATAGAGCTGTAATCTGGATCTACACATGGATACTCAACTGAAAGTGTTGGCAGACAGCTAAAGGTTTCACTAGTGCCCTTATTCTCAGGTTCAGAGAAGACTGAGTGGGTGGGTCTCATCACTGGTGGACTTGCCTCATTAGTTATAGACAACATCCACATGGTCCTGCTCAACCTCCAGTCTAACCTAAACAGCTTCTCCTATTTGGAGAACTCCAGATAGAAAAAAAATAATTCATGTCTTCACATTCCCACATTTGTCAGGCAGCATCCAACAACAGACCATTTATCCCAGTATAAATATCCCCACATAGAAATTATTGGACCTGTTTTTTTACTTGTTTTTCATTTTGTACATGCACGGGAGGAATGTATGTATTTGTAAGGGTATAATATTGTTAGTTATTGCTTTTGCTTCTGTGGTGTTTTACCTTATTTTTTCATGTTCTCATACACTAAGAGTTGCTTTACAGGGATTTCTAGCCTTATTTTGCTATTAGTTCATTACTTAGATTCAATAACCCCGTATCTACTCTTGCTTTTCATTTATACACCCTTCCTTTCTCTTCTTTCATTCTTTTCTCTTTCATAACCTTTCATATGACCCCTCCTTTCCCCTTTTTTGTATATAAGTATTATTATTAGATCTTTTTGGTCCTGTTGTTTTCTTTTTGGGTAGCATAATTTATATTATTTATTTCCCTTTCCTGGTTAGTGAAATAATAGAGAAAAATTTTGAAGGTTTTAAATTTTATTTTGATGTATGACTGGTCCTGTAGCTGTTGATATAATTGATTGTTATTCTATCCACACCAAGAGTGCTAGGATCTGAACCTAATACACTGAACAGGATGATGAGCTGCATTGAACAGGCTGATATGTAACCAAAGCCAAAGACACATTTCAAAGAGAAACATGCTTTATAAAATCATGCAATAGTGATAGAGCTAATCATCTCAAGTTATCTGCAAACTTCAACACAAAAACAAAAGAATAATGAGAGAGAAAGGATATAAGGTAATTGTAAAAATTCATAACACTCCCAAACAAATCCCATAAATATTGAAGAGAATGAAATTGCAGTGAAGCTATATAAAAGTGGATAGTTAAAATTATCAGTGAAGTCACAGAACATACAAATGGGCAGCCAATTGAATGAATTATTAAAATGAATGAAGTCAAAGAAGATATAAATAAGCAGCTAGATTAACCAAAGAAGTTAAAACAGCTTATGAAACATGCCTTTAGTAAGGAGAAGTACTGAAAAAGAAACAACTCATGGAAATGAAATCCAAAATTTGTCAAATAAAAATTCAATTCAAAGTCTCAGTATTAGATGAAATTAATCAGAAAATGAATATGAGGTTTTGAAGACAAGGTGGGTATACTAACATTTTTAGATGGTAATAGAGAAAGAAGAATAATAAAAAATAAAACATTATTCAGGAACTCTTGGATAATTCTCAAAGAACAAAATTAAGACTCAACAAATTTGAGAAGCATAAGGAAGTGCAAACTAATGATATAGAAAACATATTCACTTTACTTGTGAAAGATAGATAACCATACTACTAAGTAGTTTGTTTGATAAATATAAACAAAAGAAATTCATGACTACTGAGCTAGCATTGAAAGTAATGAAAGGAATCCTAAATACAGCAGATGACAGTCACAACCATGGGAAAGGGGAAAAATCATACAGAGAGCAGATAAATGAACAAAAATTAAGAATGAATCAAACACTAGTAAAACATCAAAATGACAGAAATTAATACATACTGTTAATGACAACACAAAATAAATGGTTTTAATTCTCTACTAAATGACAGACTGGCAGTTTGGGTCAAATAACAAGAAATGCGTTTATGTTTCTGGCATTAAACATGACTTACCTGCAGTGATTGAAAGTGAAATGATGGAAAAGAATATTTCAAGAGTAGGAATAGCTATACTTGTATCTGACAAAATACACTAAAAGCTAAAATTAGAAGAGACAAAGAAGGCCACTGTATACAGATAAATAGAACAATTCACCCAAGAGATAACAGTTATAAATGTACATACACCACACATTGACACATTTAATTTTACAAAACAAACCCTATTTGGCATAAAAGATCATAAAAATCCCAGTAAAATCATAGTGGGTGACTTTAATGCCCTAAATTCACAAGCAGGACAACTAGAAAAAAGTCAACAGAGAAATCTCAAAGTCAAACTACACAACAGACTAACTGGACTAAATAGACATCTACAGAGTGTTCCATTCAACAACTGCAGAATACACTTTCTTTTTGGCAGCTCAAAGATCTTTCTACAAAATAGACTCTTTTTTTGTACCAGGAATCAAACTCACAGCCTCACACTTTCTCAGCAGGGACTGTGCTGCTGAGCTATATCCCTGGCCTTAGACTATATTTTAGACCATGAAGTAAGTCTCAGTAAAAACCACAAAAAATGAAATAATTTTGTTAGATCACAGTGGAATGAAGTGAAAAATCAACAGGAAAATAAACTACATAAATATATGGAGATTAAAAATGCTTTTGAATGACTAGTGTGACTTTGAAGATATCAAGGGAGAAATTTAAAAATTTTTAGAGTTGAATGATAATTGAAGCAAATCATACTGGAGTCTGTATAATAGAATCAAATAGTTAAAAGATGGAAGGTTATAGTTATTAGTACCTACAGCAAAAAAAGTAGTGATCACAAATAATCTAATGTTGCATCTCAAGGTCATAGAAAAAGAAGAAGAAACCAAACCCAAATTCTGCTTAAGAAAAAAGACTAGATCAAAGTGAAAGTTAATGAAAAATGAGTAAAACAAATATACAAAGGATGGATCAGAATTTGTTGTTTGAAAAGATAAGCAAAATTGGTAAGACTTTAGCCAAACTCACCAAATTAATGCAATTAGAGATGAAAAGGCAACATTATACTATACCACTGAAATCTGGAGGATTATTAGAAACTATTTTGAAAATTTATATTCCAACAAATTGATAAGTCTAGTGGAAATGGATACATTTCTAGACACATATCAACTACTTAAATTGAACTGAAGTGATGTAAAGAATCTAAGCAGAGAAATGACAAGCAATGAAATTGAAATACAGATAAAATCTTTTCCAACTAAGAAAAGTTCAGGATCTGATATACTTACTGCTGAATTTTATCAAACCTGTAAAGAAGAATTAATAAAATAACTCTTCAAACTTTTCCATGAAAAAGGAAGGGATGAAATGCATTCAGATTATTTTTATGAAGCCAGAATTACACTAATACCAAAACCAGATACTCAACAAAAAAGTAAAAATACACACCAAATTCTTTTTGAACTGATATGTAAAAATTGTCAGTAAGATTTTTTCCAGCAGAATTTGACAATGCATTAAAAAGATCATATACCATGAACAGGTTGATATGTCAGTAACACAGGATGAATCAATAGATATAAATCAACATGAGAAATACACCACATAAATGGAATGAAGTATAAAAATATGATCCTCTCAATAGATGCAGAAAAATCTTTTGACAAGATTGAATGTCTTTCATGATAAAACTCTGAAGAAAATAGGTATAGAAGACTCTTCAAATTGGCACACATTTTATATGAGAAAACTATAGCCAGCATCATTCTGAATGGGGAAAAACTAAAAGCATCTCCTCTCAAATCAAGAGCAATATATAAATGTCAACTCTCACCACTCCTACTGAGTATTATACTTGAAATTTTAGCTAAGGTATTTGGGCAAGTAATAGAAACACACAAATGAAGGAAGTCAAAATTTCCCCATTTACAGGTGATATGACCTTTCACATGGAAGACCTTAAAAACTTCACCATAAGATTCTTAGACCTGATGAACAAATTCAGCAAAGTAGTTGGACGCAAAATCAATACACAAAAATCAATAACTCTCATACAACCATAGTGAACCTTCAAAGAAACAAATCAGGAAAACAAGTCCACTTGCAATAGCTTAAAAAAACCCTGAAAACTGACCAAAGCAAGCAGGTAAAAGACATTTTCAATGAAAATTATAGAAGACTGAAAAAGAAAACTGAAGAAAACATTAACAAATATAAAGACTTCTGTAATTCATGGATAAGGAAAAACAATACAATTACATTGGCCCTATTATCAAAAGCCATTTGCACATTCAGTGCAATCTCTGTTAAAATGCCAACAATATTCTTCACAGCACTAGAAAAATCCCCAGATTCCTATGAAATTGCAAAAGAGAATAGCCAAAGCAATCCTGAGCAAAAAAGAGCATTCCCTGACTTCAAATTATACTACAAAGTCATGCTAACAAAAACAGACATGCACAGCAATGAATTTACATGGAAACAAACCTAAGGACTTTACCTATCTGAGTTTTAACAAAGAGGCCAAAAACATAGACTGGAGAAAAGACTACCTCTTTAACAAGTGGTGGGTGGAAAACTGGATATTCACATACATAAGGCTGAAACAGGGTCATTTTTTTCTCCTTCTGTACTAAAATTAAACCAAAATAGATTGAAGTCTTAGATATAAGAATACAAAACTTGAATCTGCTGGAAGAAAATCTATGGGAAGCACTGAAGCCATGGGCACAACCAAAGACTTCCTGAGTATTAGCACAAGAAATAATATCAAAAATCAACAAATGGAACAACATTAAATTACAAAGCTTCTGCACAGTAAAGGAAACAACAAAATGAGAGATCACACAGAATGGGAGAGAAACTTTGCTATCTATTCTTCTGATGGGAGGGTTTTTTAAAAAAAATTATTTCATTTCATTTTATTTTGTTTTATTTTATTTTATTTTATTTTATTTGTGACAGGGTGTCACTACGTAGTTCAGGTTGGCCTTGAACTCATTGTGTAGTCAAGGCTGGTCTTGAACTCACAGAAATTCACCTGCCTCAATCTTCATAATGCTTGGATCACAGGTATGTGCCACCATGTCTGGTTTGCAGATTAATATCTTGAATATATAATGAACTAAAAAAATTATCACCAAATACAATTGCACAGTCATTAAATTTGCAAATGAATTCAACAGAGAATTCTCAAAAGAACAAATGACCAATAGTGTATGAAAATGACCAATAAGTGTATGAAAAAATGTTTAACATGTTTAGCCATTAGGGAATGCAAATCAAAAGTACACCTCAGTTAGAAGGACTATCACCAAGAATGAAAAAATGAATTAATCCTGGCAGGGATATGGGATAAAAGGAACAATTCTACACTTTTTATGGGAATGTAAACTAGTACAATCACTATGACAATCTGTAGGGAAATTTCTCAAAATACTAAAAAGAGATGTATTCTGCCTTATCCAGCTATAGCAATGTTTGGTATACTTCCAGAAAAACAAAAGACAGATATTTATTCTAATAAATGCATATCCATGTTTATAGTGGTTCAATTCACAATAAGTAAGCTGTACAAACATTCTAAATGCCCATCAACAGAAGAATGGATAAAGAAAATGTGTTATATATATAATGGAATATTATTCAGCCATCAAAAAGGAAATAATGTCATTTCGAGGCAAATAAATACAACTGGAGACCATTGTGTTAAACAAAACAAACCAGTCTCAGAAAGTTAATAATCTTATGTTTTCTCTTATATGAGCAATCTAAAAAATTAGAAAATAAATTATTGAGAAATGACAGGAAACTTGAAGAGACTTGTAGATATGGAAGAGGTGTAGGGGAGAAAAAAAGGGGGATAAAATTAGTGAAACTATGTTATATGCATGTACCAATATATCAAAAAGAATCTCACTTTTTGTATCACTAATATAAACCAAGAAAAAGTTAATCACATTACACTAAAAGATCAATTTAGAGTTAATTTTCATAATATATTTTAGTAAGACTTCTAAAACATGTCCCAAAAATAGACAAATAAAACAGGTCCCAATGATTCCTACATAAAATACTTCCTAGTCATTTACAGAAAAAATGTTATGAATTCCTGCTTTGATCCTATGTTGTAATTCCACTTTCCTGATTCCCAACATAGTCTGAACTCTAAATTTTCTCTATATTTTGATCAATCTAGAAAGTAAAATTGGATACTTTGTTGTTTAAATCATTCCATTATACAATAAAATTTCATTACAAAATCATGGAAATAAATTCTTGTTTTTTTATTGCTGTGGCATACATAAATATAGTGTCCTAAAATAAATTCTGTGTTTTCACCAGTAAATAAACAAATAATTGTTGACTACTCCCCATATGTGAGATGACAAGAGGTGCAGGAAGCTAATATTTGGTTCCTATCCTTGAGTAACCTGTTTTGCAGAGATAAAGTAACACAAGAGAATGGGTGACAGCAACACACTTTATCCCTGCCGGGTTGGAGTGGTGGTAAATCTTGTAAGCACAAGTGTTGAACTCAGAGGATCTAAATACTGATTGCTTCTTAGCTACGCAAATTGGGAAACATACTTAATAATATTAATCCTCATCTTAAAAAATACCAAGTAAGTGGGACTTAGTATTGTCTGAGTAACTTTTGAGTGGCTAATTGTCCTCATCATGGTGGACTTCTTATTCTTCTGTAATGCCATTGGAGTCAATGCCCTGAGTACTGAAAATTAGTTAGATCAATTAATAGTTTCATTGCATTTAAGATCTTTATTAAAGTTAAATGCAAGAGACAGTCTCCTATGTCTTCTTTCTAGAAAGAAGCACTTAGGAGATTTGGAGCAATTGCTGTATCTTCAAATCAGTGGTTTCTGTAGGTGGCTGATTGTCCTCCAAAGATTCTTGTTTTAAAATTACCCTTTGGCCTGAAGCAGATGAACTGTACCTTTAAATAACAAACTATTAATTTTCAGAAAACTGAACAGAATTATCCTTCTGGAATTTTAATATGTTTCAGTTTATGTTTTCTCAAATGCCATTAGATATGCATTCTTGATTTACAGTTCATCACTGAAGTTGATATTTGCCATAAATATCTATTGAGTTTCATCTAATGTTATAAATCATGTAGTAATAGTTAAGGTATACAATTAATGAGTAACATAATGAAAATACTAACTGTTGTAGTCAGGGGTGTCAAGGAGAGCAATTACATATAAGACTATATAATTTATAGTAGTATTTCATGCTAGTCACTCAGAGTCAAATACAAGAAGTGCATGAAATTTGTCTACCCACCAAAGACCTGGAGAATCTAGCTTAGGGCCTGGATCCCACGGCAATACTTTGCATGAGTTCAGCTGAAAACCTATAGCCCATGACAGTGCCTCCCATGAGTCCATCTGGAAGCCCAGAGCCCACAAGAAGGACTCTTTCAAGTCTGCTTCATAGATCTGCACTGGGAAGGCCCAAAGGTCAGTGGTGGAACCTAGAAAATCTGTGCCAGTGGGGTAAAGGATCTGTGGTAGTAGGTTGAGGGTTCTGCACTGGAGCCAAGAAGTGACACTCAAAATAAGGACCAGGGTTCCCCTGAAAATACCACAGCCATCCTCAGCAGCAATGAGGTCCTGAGCTCTTCTGATGATGAGAATAGCTAAATTCACTAACTTTATATAATTTTCTCTAACAATATGAAGTGCCACGAACAATTATGTGTGTGTGTGTGTGTATATATATATATATATATATATATATATATATAGCGTCAAATACATTGATCTTTCAAAAATTTTAACATTTAACCAATTCTATCTACATATTATAGTTGTGCAAATACTGAGGTCTAGAGTTTCCCAACATCAAAAAACCAGTTAAGGGCAAAACTAGGCCTCTAAGTTCAGCTTTATTTCCATTGTGAGATCATATATTTATTCCATTTCACCACATGAAATATCTTTTATTTCTTCCACCTATTATGAGTTCAATATTTGCCTTGTTTGTATTCACTGTATCAGCTAATAGAATTTTATCATTTTTTTCCAGATAAGAGAAGAGAAAGGAATGGGTGAGATTGAATATGGATGCCTACTATAAATTCATTCCATGCATTCCCAAAGCATAATTAGGCTTATAGATGGAGGTTCATTTTGGTTCATTCATTCAGAAGATTCATTTAGATTAGTAGTATCCCTTTTGGGGATGTACATATGCCCTAAGAAATTAATTTTATGGAGTCAGTCACAACTCATTGCAAATTACTTTAATAAAATCAATACTGAACCTAGACTAGCCTAACTGGCTGGAATTTCATAGCAGAACCAAAAAATAGGACCGAGAAAGTTTTTGAATGTTGAAAGTAGAACAGAAATGTGAGATTAATTATGTCAGGATACCATGAGGAATTAGAGAGAAAAGTAGAAAAAGACTAATGATGAACAATGGTCATTTTGCGATTTTTCCTATTGCATTTGGATTAATAGTGTGCCACTGACACAAATCTGAGTACCAATGTGGCAGGGTGCCAGTGTCTGGTTGGACATTATAGGACTCATTTCTAAGACTGCCCACCTTCCATAAACCTTCAGTCTGTCCTAGTATCTCCTTTCTCTTCAGCTTTTCTCTAAGAGGAATCATATAGTCAAAAATCTTGAATGTATGGACAATTGAATAGGCAGTTATAATACAATTCAATAATTCTTAGCAGAAGTACAGGTGTTAGAAAAGCAGGTAATAATTGAGCCCATTTGGACTTAGAGTGTATGAGGTTTAAGAAAATATCTCGGAGGAAATGCCCTGTAAACTGAGACTGGAAATAAGAGTATGTAGAAGAAGAAGACCTAAATAACATAATGAGGAATAGATAACTGATTTCTTCTGAACTCTTATAATGAAGGATATGTTTTCTTTGCAAGAACCTACAGAATATTCACAAAAATCAATTTTTGTCATGGTTTGTATCTACATGTTCCCCCAGAGCTTCATGTGTTCATAGGTTGGCTTTGGGAGATGATTGAATCACAGAAGTGTGATATCCATCAGTGGATTCCTCCACTGATGAGCTCATAGCTAAATGTGATGCTGGGAGGTGAAGCCTTGTCAAAGGGAGCAGGTCATTGTGAGTGTGGCCTGAAAGGGACTTTTTGCTCCTTACATCTTGGGCTGGGCTTCCTGTGTGGCAAGCCATGGGCTCTTTCTCCTCTGCTTTGCCCCTCTACCATGCCCTTCTGCCATGCTACCTAGCCTTGGAGTCAGCCTACTGTGGATTAAAACCTGGAGAACTGTAAGCCAAAACAAACCTTTCCTTCACAGAGTTGTGGAGGCAGGGGTGGAGATTTAGCTCAGTGGCTCAAGAGCTTGCCTGGTAAGTATGAGGTCATGAGCTCAATCCCAGGTACAAAAAAAATTAGTTCTGGGTATTGGGTCTTGAGCCTCAGTGACAGGAAACTAAAAACTATATTCTAGGCTATAAAGATAACCTCAATACATTTAAAAATTGGAAACAATAATTTCTTTTAAAGCTAGATATAAATAGAAAGAAGAACAACAAACTTCAGAAAATAAAAAGTTTTTAATTTTTGGAGAAAATCAACTTCTCTCTTCATACTTCAAGTAAAAATATATACTGAAGTTGCATAGGATCTAAAATGATAAAAAATATGTATAATAATTTATAAGAATTATCTAGGGCACTACTCAGAATGATGTTTTTATTATTAAGAAATGAATTTCACTGCAGGAAAATGGAATAAAGGAATTAGTAAAGATAAAAGCAGTTTTTAGTGAGTTAGAAAAAGAAAATTAGTTAAAAATAATACAACGAAAAACTGACATTTTAGATAAAGTAGACTGATAGGTAGACTAATCAAGAACAAAAGGAAGACAAAATTATATAAAATAAGAATTAATCATAGGAAAAAACAGGTAAAGGAAATTAAAAGTTCATCAGATACTACTTTTTAACTTATACATTTGAAAACTTGGATGAAACAATTTTGGAGAAACAATATAATTTACTAAAACCACATCATAACAGAATTTTTTAAAACTAGAGTATTTCCCTAGTAGAAGCACATTTTTCAATGATTGTGTACTTCAGCATATAATAATAATACTTTTTCTCCTTAGATAAATTAATACTAAGTATTTTGGTATTTTATTTTAAATTGTCACAGCATTCTTGAATAAGTCTAACTTGGTCATAACTTATTATTTTACTGCCTTGCTGAATCATTTGCTACATGACATTCTTGAATGCTTTTTCCTGAGTGAGACTTCTGCACAGGTGTGTGTGTGTGTGTGTGTAATCTTTTTTGGGAATTTGGGTATTATTATGTTTGCTTTATAATTAGAAGTTTTTCTCTCCTACACTAGATTCTGAAGCATTAAAAACAGTTTAGAATTATCTACTCTTTCAAAAGATACTAGAAGTCCTCCATAAACCTATCTTGAAATGGGATATAATACAAAAAAAAGATCATCTCTTGAAGTGTTAAACAGATGTTTTTAAAATTCAACCTAAATTCTTAGTAAAAATCTGCAATAATACTAACTTGGGGAAATTACATACTGTATACAAAAGCCAGAATTATGTTTAATGGGGATATACTTATATAATTACAATCACAACCAGGACCAAACAGGAATGTCTATGAACACATTGTACTTGAGGTAGAAATTAAGGCAATTAGGCAAAGTAACTTTACTAGCAGTAAAAATGTTTAAACAAAATGTAGTATTATAAGTATATGGCCATCTATCCAGAAAATTCAAGGGTCAACTGAAAAATCTGAAAATATTAACGGAATTCAGTAAAGTAGTATACAATTAATGTATAGAAACTAATAACTGTTATTCATCCAAAATATAATAAAAATAAATTATTCACAATAACCATCGAAAAAGAATAAAGCATCAGTAAACAAGAAATTTGAAAGAACATAAAAATGATGTGAGAAAATGAAAAGATATTGCATGTTCTGGCATAGGAAAGGTCAATATCATACAAGTTTTAATCCTTTTAATTCTAATGAGTTTTTGATAAATATACAAAATATTTACTTGTTGAGAGAAATGTAAACGTAGGAACTGGGTCTGTAGATGTAGTTAGGAAAGTAATTTTTTTCCTGTACTGTGGATTAAATTCAGCCCTTCACATAGCCTAGGCAAACACTGTAGAACTGAGCTATATCCCCAATTCTTTTTTAGCTTTTTATTTTGAGATAGTCTCACTAAATCATCCAGACTGGCTTTAAAGTTTGGATCCTTCTGCCTCAGCCTCTGCCTTGGCTGAAGGTATAGGTTTTCACCACCATACCTGACATAGGAATGAATTCTTAAAACCAATTTATGTATGTTCATTATCTATTCAGAAAATTGAATGAATGTTTTAATACATCATTTTTACCTAACCCTTTAAAGCCAAAATATTCATATACATTTTGGGTGGAAGCTGAAAGTCATACTAGAGTAATATCTCTGCTTTCTATTATCATTCATATCTGAAAAATAGTTTTAAACAGAGTTAACCTAAGTAAATTGTATCACTCATTTTTCTGTGCAATAATGCATAACCTGGCATTAATATAAAGAATACGAGCTAAGCTTTATGGAATGCTAGTCAAGTTTTATCTGTTTCTTTAAATAAAATTCTCTTATTGATGGCAAATTTTCATTAACAGATCTGTATGTGTGTGTGTGTGTGTGTGTGTGTGTGCATGCGTGTGCATGTGTTGTGTTCTGCTCCATGAATTCTAGAGACAGAGATCTGAGAATATATAATTCATTCTCATATATCACAAGTCAAACAGAAGGAATTATAGTCACAAACTGGGGAATATTCAGGGAAGTAATGAATCTCAGGTGTCCTCATACTTCAGTTCTATTTACTTATTTTCTCTCTTAAATATGATCTGAAAAAATGATGAAATATTTATATTAGTATTACATTTATTTGGACAGAGTCACTAGTTTTAATAAATCATAGGCTTGAGATATTAACCTCAAAATTATTAGTAATCTGTGCAAATATACATAATTCTTAGATTGTAGATGATACTGACAAATCTTTTTTACTTTTAAATTAAGCTTTAATTAAGTTATATACTTCATAAATTTTATTTTTGTTATGTTGACTCAGTTTGTCAAATTTAGAATTTTTCTCAGATGGAAAAATGTACTTGCTTGTTTTCTTTGAAATTCAGTTTATCTGATCATCTAATTTGTATAGAAACTGGCAACTCTTTTTTCATCCATATGAGTCATTCTCTTACAGTAAGAATCATAAGAGCTTGGACTGTGAACATCTGTATTATTTTTCATGGAATTAAAATCATGGAAAGGCAACAAAGTGTCAAGTTCAAAGATCACACAATATTTTACTGTGTAAGCTTCCTATATACCTTAAAAAGTAAAAAGAACAATGTGGGGTCTTCCCTCTTCCAGTAGAGGAAAATATTCAAAATATTTAGAAAGTGCATAAATTGGCCTCATTAAAGTGTATGTTCATTCATTGATTCACACAGCATCTTTGAAGATGAAAAAAATAAAGTATTATCCATTGTGCTCCTGGCACTATGTTTCGGGCTCAAATAAAAAGATGAATGAGTCACGCACCTGACTTTAAAGAATCTACAGTGTAGCAAATGAAACAAAAAAAGCCAGGAACTATATTCAATCAATGAAATTAGTACAGTATATCTAGCCAAAGACTTCTATTAATTCTATATTCATATCTAATGCCTACTGAATAACTCTAGTTTGTGTCACATGCACAGCCACACTAAACTATTATACTTCTAACATTTCCCATGGTCAGGTTAGCTGTTAATCACATAATTGCAGATGCTACACAAAGCAGTGTAACTAATTTATTTTATCTAAATCTCATATGCAGTCTATCAGGAAGGCCTAGTGGCTCTACTTCAATACACACAGTGGAATTTAACCCTTTTTTATCTCTCCTGTGGCAGTCACTGGTTTTAGTTTCCACCATCTCTTACTTGGATAATTTCAGTAGCCTCCTGTCATCCCTTTTTCCTCCCTCACTTTTGCCTAGTGTGTCATCAACAAACTGCAACAGCAGTAACCTGCTTGTTACTAAGTACCTGTAGGTTCTTATTTCAACATCTTCCATGGTGTGTAAACTGGAACCCTTCCTTTTCCTTAGTGTGTAAACTGGAACCTTTACAAAATGTCAACAAGGGCCTATGTAATCCATCCACCATGATTACTTTGACCTCATTTACTAATTTCACTTTCATTGTCTGCTACAGACATGCTGTCTTCCTTGTGTCTTTCACCTTAGGGTTTTTTCACTGACAGTTCTTGTCACCTGGAATGTTATTTCCCACATATCTATGTGCCTTTCTCCTCAGTCCATTAGTCTTTATCTCTCTTACATTGTCTACTACTTTTCCCCCATTGCATTTAACTCCTAGTGTGCTATGTAAGTTGTTTATTTATTTTATGCACTTTTTATTATTTGACTCCTTTTGCTAGTATGAAACCTATAAGAGTACAGGCTATTTATCTTTTTCATTGATAAATCACAAACTACTTGGCACATAAGTAGATTCTTCATTAATATTTCATGATGAATTTGTTGATGGAACTGATTTTTGTGAACTAATCTTACAACATTAAATTCACCCAATGGTATTTTACCATGCACAACAAACTTATAAAATTATCAGGCTACTTTATAATTGTTGTAGATTAATAGCAACTAGTATTGAATGGCACGGTGGGATTCCTTAAGGCTATGAGAAACTAGGAAACCAGAGGTCTGGGCTGTTAATCTTTCTTCCAGCTTCAGGGCTACCTGAGTTTGGTCTCTCTCCTTTTTCCCTGACTTGCCATCAAGAGATGGCCCTCCGCGCCGTGTTATATGCTAACTTCCTTCTCTTCCCTTCCCCAGGCTCAGTGTCCGCTTTCTCTGTTCCAGAACTCTACAGCTACCTCTTAAAGAGCAAGGACATTGAAAAACTGAACATCACTGACACATACATTAGGAAGACAAAATAAAAACCAACTAAACATTTGCAGAAAGATTGAAACACTGTTAAACTGTTTTAGTTGACATAAATTACTTTAAATAATATTAAATAACTTAAATAATGCATTTTTTTGTAATTTGGTAAATATGGTATGGTAAATAGTGTAGATAACCTGAAAATTGATTGTTGGTGAATTGTCCTTCTCTGATTAACTATTACAGGTGTTAGGATGATATTATAGAGAGTAGTCATCCAACTTTTTCAGAAAAACACCACATAGTGAATATTTTAGATTTTGTTAGCCATATAATCTGTTATAACTTCTCAACTTTGCCTTTGTAGCACAATAACAGCCATAAACATATGTAAATGAATGAATGTGACTATGTTGCATGAAAACGTTATCAACACGATCATATAGTGGGCTGATTTGTCCCTTGTCTTATGGCTTGCTGACCCCTGCTCTAAAACACACTGAAACTCTTAAGGGAAGTAGAAAGCATTAAGTAACACAGTGACTGGTATGGCTAAAGTGATGGGCTTACATATATTCAGACTAAAAATAATTTTGGATCTGCATTCATTTATCCTACTCCACTGGGCAAAATACTTATCTCCTCCCCCTCTTTTTTGGTGCTGGTAATCAAACTCCAGACCTTGTGTTTGCCAGGCAGGTGCTTATGCCACTGAGCTATATTCCTATCCCCAACTTACACCTTTTTGATCCTTGATTTCTCATCTTAAAAGGAAAAAAAGCATTTACACCCATCTAAGAGTAGTGATGATAAATTTGGAAAACCCATATGAAAAGGAAAATATAAGCATATTGATGGATATCACCTTATTTTCTTCTATGGAAAAGGATACTTTTTTGTTAGAGTTTCTGACTCTGTGATGAGATCAGTTAATTCATTTTTTGTTCTTTTGACTACATAGAACTACCAAGGTGAAAGAAGCTTAAGCCATAGAAGACTAATTTAGACTGGAGAGGATACCAAGCTACTCTAGAGAGAGAAAAAAATTGATGTGAAAAGATGGTGAGAGGAAGGAAAGAAGAAAAGGACGGGGGAAAATCAAGCCTGGATTGAGTTCCAGGGAGAGACTTTCAGAACTTTGGAAGACATTGGGATCAAATGCAAATTTCAGTATTGCTTTCTAGGCAGGAAGAATGTGGGCTGATGGAATAGAAGGATGGGGAAGAAGAAAGAGGAATCTCTGAACTGTTGCTTTGTTTTATGAATACAGTACTCCTTCTGGAGTTTTAGGAGAGAATTTAATAATGACAAAAGGTACAATTTAATATTACAGTGTGGACCTTTGAATAGGCCATTTTATTGCTTGGCTAGGAGGCAGTCTGATTTTATAAGGGTTACACAAGGACACTAAGCATAGAGCTTGATACAGAGTAAGAATTCAACATGGTAATATAGCTTTTATTGTAGTATTTATACCTGATGGGGCAATAAGGGAAGGCTTCATAGAGAGTAGACTCATGATCCGAATTTCGAGGTACAAAGGGGTTTCGCAGGCATGTAATAGCATGTCTATGAGCTCAGGCTTTGGAACCAGAATGATCGAATTTGAGGCCTGGTTTAATTGCTCCTTCTATGACTTTGGACAAGTTACTGAATCTCTATGTGACTCAGCTTCATGTTAATGAGATGGCAGTACCTAATGTATAAGGGGGTTTTAAATTTGGTAAGACATATAAGTCACTTAGAGATGAAGTCCAATTAAGTTTATTTTGTGTTAGTTAATGTTGTTATATAATGAATATCTAACCTGCACTTCAGGACCCAAATGATGTGTGCAAGAGAAGGGCCCCTTCATGAATACATTAATCATCACTGTAGTCATTATCATCACATATCATTATCTCCAAGCATTGTTTCTTTAGGATCGAGTATTCTAACTTCAAGATTGGTGATATTTACACACAGTGGAGTACTACTCTGCCAAAAAGATAAACTTGAGTCATTTGTAAGGAAATGGATGCATCTTAAGTCCATAATGTTAAGTTAAATAAGTCAGACACACAAGTGTAAATATTGGATGGTTTCCTCGTATATGAGAAACTCAAAATACAAATAAAAAGCAAAATAAAAGATACATAATAAGAAACAGGGAGACAGATCTTTCTCAAATGGGAAGGAGACAAAGAGGTGGAGGGAGGGGGAGGAGTAGAAGAGAAAGGAATGAAAAAAAGAATTAAGGTGTGTCATATACATATACCAACTCCACACAAGGAATGTAAACATTATGTACTGCAAACATGTACAAATGAAAAAAATTAAAAAATATTGTAGAGTTAAGACTTCTATGATTGCACACAAATCTATGAACCCTAAATGGACTGAAGTCCATAGCTGAACTGTAACAATAAAACTATGACTTTTTTAAAAAAATGACTCAAGAAGAAAGATAATAACTTTTATTTTAAAGAGGATAAAACCAAGCAAAATAAAACAGAGTAAAGCCAATCAAAACAAAACAGTGAAGTGACACAGGGTTTCAAAACAAGATAATGGGAAATCAGCAATGGCTACCATATTGCCTCTTGTCTTCAAATAGCTGCCTTCAAATACAAATAGCTGACTGTCTTCAAATACAGTCAGACATAGCAAAGTCAAACAAAACAGAACAGGATCTAAAAATAAAAACAAAACAAGGAATGAATAGGGAACTTCAAAAAGAGATAATAGTAAGTACAAAATAGCTACCATCATATATTTTGTTATCTTTGAAATAACTGCCCATGCCATCAGATACAACAAAAGCAAACAAGACAAAACAGAATAAAACTCAACCAAACAAAACAGTGAAAATCATATAAGACTTTAAAACCAGGTAACAGGGAATTAACAATGGCTACCACCTTTATATGAAGATCCCCCAGAGATGCTATACTGCATACTGTTATCCTCTAAATAGATGATCAGATTACTAGCTTTAGGCCTGAAAAGTCAATATATCACTAAACACTACAAGCATTACATTGTATTTTACTTCAATACCTATCATCTCAGTCTGCCCATTTAGATTCTTGGCGGGAACCAGAGATTCAAGGAATTTGGAATAAGAGCCGTGCTCAACGTCCAGGATGCCAGGCTCAGAAGGATAGCTCTTTCTCCTGATGCTGGCTTTGTGAACAATTCACAGAGCTTTCCTGAGAAAGAGATTAAGGCAAAGAGGCAGAAGCAAGAGAGTGTTTTAATGGACATTTTCTTACTAAACTCAAGGCACTACTTTGAATGGTAAATATTATCTCCCTATGTGTGTGTGAGCACATCCTGCAGACACCAAAGTAAAAACTATTTTGAAAAGTAAAGAATTTGAGCCAGTGTTGCTGACATGGAGTTACTGTCACTGTTCTGTTACCTTAAATTTGGATTTTTTTCCTGTAGAGAATTTATATTTCCCATAAATGATCTTTAGAGTCATAGACTGGAGACATTTATGTACAGTGCAGCCACAATCACTTCTGCCCTCTCACTAGCTTTTTATAAACATATTGCTGTGTTTGATTTTCCTTTCTGATGCTTATTACTACCTATACATTGGTTCTGCTTTATATTTTATTTTCTTGTTTGTCATTCTTATTTTTATTATAAATTCTGTGAGGATAAGGGCCTTTTCTATCTTTTTACTATTATATACAGTATTCAGTGCCTAAAACAATACTTGGGATAGAATTGATGCTCATATGTTTGTGTTGAATAAATGCATGTCTAAATAATGACTAGAATAGAAATTTGTTCATGTGTGAGTGACAAAAAGTTGACTTTTCAAGAGATGCAGTGGTCTATCTAAGGTTAAAGAGGCCTTGTCATGCAATACCAGAACATGAACACTAGTCATCTCTGTCTTGCCTTTGACCTCATCAACCATGAATATGTCATGTAGCAACCACTGTACATTAAAAAATGCATCAAGGACAATGTGGAAGGCACACCAAAAAATCAAAGAAATGAATTAGTCCTCAAGTATATTTCAGTAACACAGAATATGCAAAATATATAGATAAAGAGATACAAATTTTTACCAATTATTGCTTATTCTAGAGAAGTATGTCTCAACTGTGGGATGAAATAAATACAGAAATTCACAAGTGCAAAACTTAAAAATAATACCCGAATCAGGGCGCTGTTTCAAACCAGTACTAAATCAGAATCTCTAGGAGTGGGATCCAACTTTGGTATTTTTAAGTTTTCCATATGACTAATGTATTACCAGCTTCAAAAACCTGTGTTCTACAAAAACAAACACCATATATTCTCACTTATTTTGAAGCTAAACAAGCTGGACTCATAGAAGTGGTGAATAGAATAGTGATCATTAGAGTCTGCGAGAGGTAGGAACAAAAACAGATTGGATAATGGATACCAAGACACAGTTAGAAACAAGGAGTAAATTAGAATCTAGTGTTCTACAGCACAATTGAGTGATTATGTATAGCTTATTAAATATTTTCTAAATATCTATAGGTTTTGATCACTACTTATTTGATACATATATCTTATTTTCACATTGTACCTCATAAATATGTGCAGTTATTATGTCAATTAAAAATATTTTAAAACCCAGTGCTCTAGTCCTGTGTATCTCCAATTGCAATATGCACACAAATCACCTGGGGTCTTGTTAAATTGCAGGTTGTAAGGCAGGAGGTCTGGGATTTTACTCAAGTATGCACTTTCTTCCAAATTTAGAGAATTTCCCAAATATAGGCACTCCCTGCTGGGTGGAGATAGTATAACTGGCTTTTTTGTTTCTATCTGAACATCTCTCACTCCTCCATTTTGAATATTCTGATAATCCATGCTACCTTCACTCAAAATATCCTTCAGCTCAAAATATCACAGTATCCATCATGCATAGGGCACCAAGTCTAAATATAAGTTTACCAGAGGTGAATGTGGGTTTCAAAAGATAAAAATGCATTAGTGGTATAGAAAACATGCTCACATGCTATGTATAGAGAGAAACTCACAGGAAGGACACCTACCTCAAGAACAGCAGTATGACTCTGCCCTTACCTATGTTTTACAACTCACTGATGTAACTCCTGTTCAGGCAAGCAAAACAGGGGCTAGGTATGTTCTAAGCTCATATTGTACCTCTGGCTATCATAACAAAATACCATAGATTGGGTGGCTTAAATCATAGAAATAAGGTTTTCACAGTCTTGAAAATTGGATATCTGAGATCAAGGTGCTAGCATATTTGGGTTCTGGTGAGGGCCCTTTTCCTGGCTTGCAGATGACTATCTTCTTACTGTGTGCTCATATGCAAAAAAAAGGAAAGAGAACAAGGAATCTCTCTGGTATTTCTTCTTATAATGGCACTTAGTTCCTTCTTAAGGGCCCCACCCTTCTGACTCCACCTGAACCTAGTTTCCTTCTGAAGGCTCCATCTCCAGATGCCATCGCAGTGGGAGTCAGGACTTCAACACAGGTATTTTGAGAAGACAAACCTTTTGTCCATAACAGGATTTTCATTTGGAATTTCATGATTAAAGAGATGTAATTTTACTGTAGTATATTTGAATAGAATAACATAGAGTTAGACTACAGTTAGGCTATTTGTATTACAATGTGTAATTATATAATAATACAACATCAGAAACAGTTTTACTTTGAAATCTCTCTCCACCTTAATTCTTGCTTCTGAAAAAGAACACTACCTCCTATCCACAGGCTTCGAATTATGAGTTATAGTAAAAATAGTCTTCTAGATTTATTCAGAAGTTCTTGCTTGAACTTTATTAGTAAATCTTTTCCACATGAAAGAATAACATTGCATGTATAAATGATAAAGGCCTCTATGTTATTCAAATTCAATAGAAAAGAATATATTTATGTTTGTACAAAATTATTTCAGCAATTGTATGCTCGATAGTAAATGCCACACTCATTATATCTCAATCCCGTTAGGCTCCATTAAGGAGGAAGCTGGAACAAGTGGCTGGAGACTGACTCTAATGAGACAAAAGACTTCACAAAGGTAAAAGCTACAAGGTGGAACATTCTGATGTATTTTTCCTGTCTTGCCATATTTACTTGATTAACGTTGCTAAAGAGTGAAAGAACATTAGAGAACAAGGGTAAAGGAACCTGATAAAGCTTTTTTCTGAGCAGAATTTAATTTTCACATCATGAAGAAAAATTGATCTTTAAGTCTGCTACTCTGCTGAAGGTGTCCTATGTAGAAAATCAATTTTCTTGTCTCAAGTTGGTTTGCCTATTTAATTAACTCAGTGGTTTAATGGAGACAAACATGATTAAAACACAGTTTGAAAAAGCTTTCAAAATTATCATTTATTATATAGAATAATATTTCATCAAAGATTTCCCTGTAGTAATTATAGTATGTTTAAGTTTTACTTTCCTTAATCCAATGTATTATTAGTTCTGCAAGGTGATTAGTACAGTGATAATTAGGAACTAAAATATTCCTCTACTTTAATATATGCAACATGATATTACCCTAGCCAGAATATTATGTTTCATATTAATCTGTAACTTGATTGGCTTTTTCTCTGATTGTCTAGAATTCTTGCATTGAACAATTACTCCATTGTTCCCAACTAATTAGTTAAAAACAATGATGAATTTAAGTGTAACTTTTAGGAAATTGCTGATTTTTGTATCTGTTTAACATATTTTTGGCACACTATTTTTTTTTCTGATGCCCAGACCTGGGAATGAACCAAGTGCTACCTTTTTAAGAAAAGCAATCAAAATCGTTGATGAAAGATAGGGAACGAAACTTATGCAAGACTATGTTTACAGTAATATTAGGCAGATCAGAGAAAATTTAAACATTATCAATAAAGACAATATAATTATATCTTGGGCTTTGTTTACCCTTAAAGTTATTTTATCTAAGTCTTAAGAAAAAAATTTATTTTAAATTGCTAACCTTTTTAAAATGTTAGCACAGTGAACTTATTCTCATTTTCTTCTGGTTTTAAATTTTTTTTTAATTTTAAAGAGAATAATAAAACAATAAAAGCAATACAGAATTTCTAAACAAGATGATAGGAAATTAACAATGGTTATTATATTGCATAATATTATCTTCAAATAGTAGCTCAGATTACCAGGTACAAGCATGCAAAATTGATCAGAAAATATAAGCACTAACTGTTCCTTTCAATGAACTTATACAATTACCAGTACAATTATCTTAGCTGTCATATATATATATATTTTTTTTTTCCTCCTGCCTTTTTTTCTCCTTTACCCCATCCCAATTGTTCTTTCCTTTTGAGCAATTTCTTTCCCTTTTATCTTTTGGATCTTATTTACTCTTTCAGTTACCTACATTAGGGAGACAATACTATATTTATTTATGCAAGTCTGACTTATTTCATGTATGATTATAGTCTCTAGATGCATACCATAAAAGTCTCAAATTTATCTTTCTTTAGAGCTGAGTAATATTCCATTGTATAAAAATAACACATCTTTTTTATCCATTCCTCAGTTGAGAGGCATTTGGGTTGTTTCAAGATTTAGCTATTACAAATTGTGCTGCTATAAACATGGCTGCACATACTTTGCTATAGTATGATGATTTTAGTTCTGGAAAAATACCCAGAAGGCGAATAGTTGGGTTGAATGGGACCTGTAATCCTAGTTTTTTGAAGGATCTCCACAGGAACAGAATACAAGATATAGATACAAATGCAAACACACTGAACCACTCTTCTCTAGTTTTTTGCTATGGGTACTGTATCTGCATTATCAGAATAAAGCTACTATACATAGCCCACTGTTTTTTAAAAAATTTTATTCTGAAGGTAGTAGAAATACAACAGAATAAGACAGAAAAAGCAAGTTGAGACAGTGCAGTGAATTTGGTACAGAACTTCACAGCAAGTTACAGGGATAACAGCAATAGGTACCATAGTATGTCTCATTATCTTCACAATAGTTTTCCAATCAATTAGGTATAGCAAAATCAAACCAAAGACATAACATTATAAATCAACTGAAAGAGAATGTTGAAAAGAATAAAGTAATTAATCATAATGAATCAAAACTGAAAACAATATTTGCTTTCAAAGAGAAGATAGAGGAGACCACTCCATATTTGCTATATTGCATACAGTCATCCTGCCAAGAGATGCTCAGACCTCTGTTCCCAGTTGCTAACAGGGAGTGGGGGGGTGTTGTATTCCATGCCCGTGCACCAGTAGGCTCACAGGAAACACTACTGGGCCTGCTCCTGGCTCACACCTCAGAAAGGCGCTCACCAAGAGGGCAGGTGAATTGCTTCTTTGTGCAGCCTCCTGGGTTCCAGAATGGCCATGGTGGGATCTTGGGGCTGCCCTCTGATATTCCTCCTGGCATGTGCTGCAGGAAAGCGCTAACAAGAGGGACTCATTATTTGTTCTTCTACATTTGTCCATATTGATTGGTGTGATTTATCTTTCTAGTCCACTGGTTTTTCATTTTTGTTTTTTGCCTTTATAGCCATATTTTAGTTCTACATAGAGTTCTACAGGGGCAGATCATATAATAATCAGCATTAGTCCTCATAATCTTAGAATTCATACTATATATACACACTATAGTATGTATTCATTAAACTTTTGATGGATATTTGTACTGATTTCAATTTTTGAGTATTGTAAGTGATATAACTCTAAGCATTTGTATATAAGTCTATACAGATGTATTTTTTAATTTCTCTTTATTAAATGCCTAGAATGGGATCATTGTGTTTTAATAGTAAATTTGTCTTTAGTTTTATAATACACTGCCTCATTACTTTCAAATGAGCTTTAACATTTTATGTTCCCATCACAAATTCAGGAGTATTTTAGTTTCTCTACTTTTAGCCATCATTAAGTATTGTCTTTTAAAATTGAGTCATTCCAGTAGGTGCACAAAAATTTCTCACTTATGATTTTGTTTTGAATTATTCTAATGAAGAATGGTGTTGAGCATCTGTTTGCTTATTAGCCACTTACCAATCTTATTTTATAGTGTGTGTGGGAGCTATACACATTTGGGAAGATTTCTAGAGGGGGAATAGCTATCTCAAATCGCAATTCTAGTTTTAATATTTTGAGGTCTCTCTACTGATTTCTGTAGTGGTTGTACTAGTTTACATTCCCACCAACAATGTAGAAGCGTCCCTTTTCCCCTGTAGCCTTGATAGCATTTGTTATTATCAGATTTCTGGATGGTAGCCATTCTTTTTGTATGATGTTTCACTTTTTAAAGTTACATTTCTCTAATGACTAGGAATGTTGAACAACAGAGGAATGTATAAAGAAAATGTGGCATTTATACACAAAGGAGTACTATTCTCCCATAAAGAATGATAAACTTAAGGCATTTATAGGTAAATGGATACACCTCAAAGGCATAATGTAAAATGACATAAATCATGCATACATGTTTAAATATCACAGTTTCTCTTATATGAGAAACACAAAATACAAATAAAAGGCAAAATAAAGAATAATAGGAAGAAGGGAGGTCTTTTTCAAATGGTAAGGGAGCTAAGAGCTGGAAAAAGGAGGGAAGAAAGGGAAAAGGATTTTAAAAAGGGAATCAAAGAAAAAATGAAAATAGAGCATTTTAAAATAGGAAGGTCATTAAGAGTTGGAGGGACCAGGGAAGAATGGGAGAGGAAGGAAACAAAAATAACAACAACAAATCCTCAAAAGAATTAGGATATGTTATGTATATGAACAAACTTCCTACAATAAATGTAATCATTATGTACTACAAATATGTACCAATAAAAATACATCAATAAAATTTTATAAACATGGAAGTAACACATTCTTTATATCTTTGGTTTCTTGTGTGATTTTAATGAACTGGTGGTGCAAAAGCATGTCATAAAATTATGTAAGGAACTAACATTATAATTGCATTTATTCATTTAACAAATGAATAAATTACATATAAGCCATGATCTAGGTGTTTGGCCTTAATAAATGAATAATAATTCTCCCTATACATTGAAGCTCATGGTCTAGCAGGGAGAATGAATATTAGAGTAAATAATTATAACTATTATATCCCAAGCTTCCCACCTTTGTTTTCATTATTCCCTTTCACATATCCAATGCAAAAATTGAACCAGATAATTTACTGTTCTCTATTTGTCCCCCTAACTTTTTTCTCTTCACATTTATTCCAGTTGTCTCTTCTTCCTTAAAATTTTCTCCACTTCATTCCAAGTATATCCCACCCATAACAAAAGCCACCACTTTTATGTACATTTCCATGATCTGACTAGATAAATGTGAGTGCTCTTTTAACTAAACACAAATCTCTATACACTGTTACCTTAAATAATGTTTGTCCCTTTTCCATAATTTTTTCTTTTTTTAGTTGAAGGAGAATAAAACAAAACAAAATGAAACAGAATAAATCCAATGAAAACAAAACAATGAAATCAGTACTTCAAAACCAGGTAATAGGAAATCAACAATGGCTACCATAATGCCTTTTGTTATCTTCAGATAGCTGCCCAGACCATCATGCATAATAAAATCAAACAAAACAGAACGTAATAAAACCAATCAAAAGAAAACAACAACAAAAGAAACAAAACAATGAAAGTGATACATAACTTCAAAACAAGATAATGGGAAATCAGCAATGGCTACCATATTATATCTTGTTCTTTTCAAAAAGCTGACCATACCATCAGATATAATAAAATCAAACAAGACAAAACAGAGTAAAACCAAACCAAACTGAACTATGAAAGTGATACAGGACTTCAAGACAAGATAATAAGAAATCAATAATGGCTACCACCTTCCCTTTTCAGACATTTTCTCCCCTCTCACAGTATCTATTGTAAATTTTGGATCCCACTAACTCCTTCAGCTTTTTTATACTAGGAAGACAACATAATGTTCACCCATGTGAATCTAGCTAAACCAGTTCACTTATGAGCATTATCTCAAGTTGCATCTATTTACCTATAAAAACCTTTAGATTATCCTTCTTTATAGCTGAGTAGGTTTCTATTATATAAAAATTCCATATCATTGTTATACATTCTGTGGTTGATGGCAAGCTACTCCTGCTTTTTTCTGGGTCCCTGTCCTGTGAAGCATTGTCTTCTCTGACCTTCAGTCCATTATTTCTTTTTGAGTTAAATGTGTTTCTTGTACACAGCATATTGATAGATCCTGTCTCCCAAACCACTCTATCCATGTTTCTTTTTATTGGTGAAATGAGGCCAATTACATTAATGATTATGAGTGACATGGTTCATCTGTGATACACTTTGCTCCTGCCATTGGCCCTCTCATTTTTCCCCTCCATTCAATTGCCTTCCTGTTTGGCAGTCCCCCTCTGCTGCTGTTCTAGGAAATGTGTTCATTTTTATCTCTCTCTAGAATGTCCTTCAGCACTTTCTGTAGGGTTGGTTTGGTGGTCATGAATTCATTCAGTTGTTCTTTATCATATAAGTATCTTATTTTTTCACCAGTTTTGAGAGATAGTTTTTCAAGATACATCAATCTGGATTGGAAGTTGTTTTCAGTCAGGACTTGAAACACTTTACTACAAGCTCTTCTTGACTTGATGACATGTATTGAGAAGTCTGTCATGATTCTGATGGATTTCCCTTTATAGATGATCTGTTTATTTTCTTTAACAGCCTTTAATATTCTTTTCTTGTGATGAATTAGTGGGATCTACATTATTGTATGTCTTGGTATAGATTTATTTTGATTATGGCTAGTTGGAGTTTGTATGCCACAATTATCTTTATGTCTTCCCATGCTTGGGAACTTTTCTGCTATTACTCTTGTAAATAGTCTTTTATATCATTTGTGTTGACCCCTTGCTTTTTTCAGTGACTCATCATTCATAAATTATTTTTCTTTGCATTATCTTGCAGATTTTGAATTGTTATTTCCCAATTCCTTGTTATTTTTAAGAGATCTTTCATTTCCAGATCACTAGCTGCAATCCTGTCTTCAAGGTCTGAAAGTCTATCTTCAGTTTCTTTCAAGCAGTTTTGCCAGCTTTTGATGGACTTTTTAATTTTCTGGACATCTGTTTGAATCTGTTTCATGCATTGTAATTCCTTCCTATATTGTTCATTCAAGATTTCCATCACTTTCCTATGCTCCTCTTTTTCAGCTATGTCTTTTATATTTGTGCTTAGCAATTTTTTCATTGTTTGTTATTTCTTCTTTTTACTGAGGTATTATTTTTGATCTGATTACTTTTACAGCCTCATGAAGTTGCTTCTTTACATAAGCTGCTATCCTTTCCAAAATTTCAGGTGTTCAGCTTCCAATTTCTTTCATGTATATGTCTCCCAGACATATTCTTTGTGAACTGGTGGGCTAAGATTGTCTTTTGCTCCTTCATCTTGACATTTTCCTGGGTTTCTCTGGACAAGCCAGTTGTGGGGTCCTAGGCATTTCCTGCATTGGCTGCTTGTTGGCAGTGTAGGGGAATGGGCTAGTCATCTGGGTTTCTCCTAACCTATGTTCCTGGGGAGGTGATGCTGTGTGGAGTGGGCATCTCCAGACATGTGTGGCTTCTCTGAGATTCCCCCTATTGTGGCAAGTACACGAGGACTTGGTTGGCTTGTTCTCCCTACCCACACTGGCTACTGGTCCTGACAGAGGTTGGCAGGCTCCCCAGGTACATGGCTGGCTGGTTCCCCCGGTGCATGCTGTCTATGGGTCCTGATGGTGGCTGATAGACTCAAAAGGCATCCATCACTGTTCTTTTAATACCTACCTCTTGACTTTTGGCATGTTCTGTGTTATTAGGTTCTCACTGCTCTCCTGTTGCTTCTCCCTCCAAATTGCCTTATTCAACCATATCTATGCTCAGACTGACAGTTATAAGAATTGGATTCCAGCTGTTCCTGTTAGGCAGTTGAAGTGTGATTTGGACTTTGACTCCTTTGCAAAGGAGATTTAGTTCTGCCTGCCTGCCTAACGAATGGGAAAATTATTTGCAAATTTAACATGCCATATAAAGACAAACTATTCTGATCATTATTGAAACTAACCTTTAGCACCTATGCATCTATCCAGGCATTTCTCATCCCCACAGTTGAAGATAGATGTTTGCTAAGGAGGCCTATCTTGGGTTTTTCTTTTTTTTTGTAATCTGTCAAAATAACCCTGCATCTGCCTGTAGCCAAAGAGATCCCTGAATTTGTTTCTCCTCGTTCCTTCTGCACTTTGCTTTGTGTTTAATTATATGCTTTTGTATTCCTTTGTCCACTTCATCCATCTGTTCATGCTTCCCTATGCAGCAAATGTGAAAGGGAATGTTGACCTATTTTGCATGATTTACTAAGGTTTTTGAAGTTGTGAAAACTTGGCTCAAAGATGATTGTCACTGTGTTGTGTACAGTCCTGAGACACAGATGGCAGAGAGGGAAAGTAGAAGCTCAGAGTAAACAATTATTCATATTCTTAACACTGTTTAGGGATCATGCCTTCCTAGTCAAAGCTGTGAAGATACTGCAATGAATGTCCACTCTTCTATGCTAATGGACTCTTCTCACCTTGTTAATCCCCCTTTTGTACTATATGATCCTCTTTCTTTTCTGTCACATATTTTCCTGAAAATCTCATTTATCATCACTCAAGTCCCCTGGACTAGTTTGAGATAAGGCAAAACTCCCTAAATTTATTTTGCTTGCCCAATTTCTTCACACAGCAAAGTTTCAAATAGGCTATTTAGTAATACAAGAAGAATCTATAGTTAAGATCATAATCTTTGCATCAAGGTTTTCTGAATTCAAATTGCATCTCTGCCACATGCCTTTTCTAAGATTGCAAATGATTTCCTTACTTCTGTTTATAAAACCATAAAATGGGCTGGTGAGAGAACTTACCTTTTTCTTTGTTTGATTAAGCGTGTTATTTAAGTAATCAGATAAAGAATTCAAACATGTTTCCCAATACTAACTAAAAAATCACTACAGGTATAGTATTTTATGCCAATTAATGAATCAAACTAAACTAGAACAGAGTCATAAAGCAAAAAGTTTTAGGCTCTGAAATGTTTGTTTTCATGTTCTTTCTGCTAATTACTGACCATCCATGAAATTTGTCTAAATGATTAATCTCTATAGGAATAAATTTCTTCATCTATAGTGTCAGTACCTCCACCATATAGGACTGTGTGAAACATTAAATAATATCATATGTATAAATTACTTTTAGCACAGGGTTTATTACATAAGTATTTAAAAAATTGGCTATTTTTCTTTCTTAGGCCATTGCAGTTCTGCTCATTAGCTATATAACTGTGTTATTCTGGAGCACTGTCCAGTTGTCTCTATATATGTCAGTACGATGAGTTTAATATTGTGTTCTTAAAATCAGGTTGTAAGACATAATCATTATTTTTACATAGACTAGATTTGTGATATTTCTCAAGTCACAGAGATTCAGTGGTGTTACTATGTAAGAAAGATAGCAAAATTTAGGAACAGCCAAACAAGTGGGTAGTTTTAATTAACCCAACAGATTAAAGATCTTTAATTATTTTTCAAAGCACATCTACCTCAGTTTGGGAAAGCCACCCAGGTAATAATTCACCAAGTCCAGCAAACCCCAGGTGAACTGTCCCAAAGCTGTGGTATGTTTTTGTTCCAGTTTTTCTTTCAGGTTAATTATAAAGAGGCAAGATAATGAATTGAGCATTGTGGTTTTTCTTTAATCTGTCTTCAAAGTATTTTGCTTTGAAAAATGATTCTGCCATTTGCACATATATTTGTGTATTGTGTCTAATTATACACTCAAAGAGGGAAAGACCAAAACAAGTTTTATTGTAATTTGCATATTTTCCCCTTTCTATTAATAAATAATTAAGCCATATCGTGGAGGAAGAGAAGGGAAATTATAACTTGGTAACAATGTGAAGCATGTATAGCCATCAAGAATGGGGAGGGGAGAAATTAACACACCAACTAAAAGTCAACCTTCACTAGCACAAAAAAAGAAAAATGTTTACTAGACACTCTGTTCTATAAAGAGGTTCTATGGCTCATATAAAAAAATATGCACCTTTCACCCTGAGGTCATCCTTTTTCTGGGCGAGTATATTAATCAGACTATGAGCATCACATGCTAAAGTTAGCTATTCACTTTTACCTGACTCTTCCATTCCTATGGATCATGGAAGTCACACCCACTGTACAATATCAATGTTTCTCACTAATGTCACTATAATAAAGTTAGGCAGGCCATAACTTTATTTATAATGCTATCAGAATTCTTCACATGGAAAATGAAAGCTTAAGTATTATGGTTTCTGCAGTTGAACAATGAACACTATTTGCAACACCCATTTAAGTACCATGATTGCTACTAATGGTTGGCACTAGAAAGGTAGAAGATAAGCAAGTAAGAAAGAAATTGCTTTTTTCAAACTATAAAGTCAAAAACCAAAAGTGAACTGAACTATCTTCTCCTGTTCATTCCTATTCTTCAAATCAGCATTTAATTTGAGTATCAAAAATGTTTAAGGATAGCTATTACTTCAGTTAGAACCTTCAGTTATGTAGGAAATAGAATTAATTACTGCACAGAACAGGAAGCCTTCTAATTTTTTTAAAAGCATACTAATTAAAAAGATAAATAAAATCCATCTTTTAAAATCTTATATCAACAAAAAACCCAGTACGTCAGAATAATAAAATAAATTACCCTGGTTTGAGGTCCTGATATTTTCCCTTTGAGATTTTTGGCCAGAAAGAGTGCCATGTTTTACCTTGTTTGTACTGAAAGGTAATGAAAACAACACTTTGTTTCCCTAAACTTTTTTCTACCGGTGAGAATATTTGCAATAGTCTTGAAAGGAGGGACTTTCAAATCTCTATATTGCCATATATTAATTTATGAAAATTCATGGCACTCAATTTCTTTGTTCATAAAAGTTACACTTTATTTGACTACCCCATTAGTGTGTTTACACAAAGTTTTACAATGAAGCATGAGACATGACCTCTGAGGTGGAAATGGCTCCAGGAAATAGAATAGCATCATTTGTAGTAAATGAAGGAAATTATTTGAAAAAATTCCTGTCCTATATACTGGAAGGGCTCTTGTTTGGGCCACAGGAGAAGAGAAAAGAAGGTCAAGAGGATAGAGAAAGTCCATAAAAATTAGTGGCAGATCTGGAGAAAGTAAGTCCAATTGGAGTAGTCCAGAGTAGGTCCAGAATGTGCTACCAGATCAAAGGGTCTGCATAGCAGTTCCTAGGAGCTACAAGAGATGGCATAGTACATTCATCTCCATAAACATCTAATTTTACCTATCTATCTATCTATCTATCTATCTATTCAATATATAAGGTATAGTTGTACATAATCACAGTGATCCTATGATTTTTGTAAAATGAGAAATGACCAAATCAAGCCAACCAAACTATCCTTATTTTAATCTTGTTTTGTTAGATACATTTCCATTGTTTAAACAAATACATGAGACAAATCACTGTAAAAGAGGAGAGGTTTATTTTGGCTCATGATTTCAGAAGTTTTAGTCCATCTTTACTCGACTTTGTGGCAGCAAAGCATATCACAGTGGGAATACAGTGGCACCTCAGTTCGTGGTTAGGGTGTAGCCAGAATCTTGGAATGAATTCTGCAACCAGAATCATGGTCAAAATTAAGTTTGTGAACTGAGGCAGCACTGTATGTGGTGGAGGAAGCCTGTTCACCTCGTGTGACCGGAAAGTAAAGAGAGAGTCAGGAAGGACCTGGGATCCCCATATTCCTTTCAAAGCCATGTCCTCAATGATTTAACTTTCTCTAACTGGTCCTCACCTCTTAAAGGTCCCAGAACCTCCCAGTAATGCCATGGGCTGAACTATGCCTTTAACCTATGGGTCTTTCAGGAACACTTCAGATCCAAACTGTAGCAACTGAGTTAACCACATTTGGGACTCTTCCTCCCATTGTCTTTCTACTTAGAGACTACTGGTTCCATATAATCTATCTTTCTATATTTATGTAAATTACTTAATATTTTTAGCAGTACTTGCTAACTTGTACTTTTCTCATTCCTTGCCAATGCTGCAAATGTTTTAATCAGTTTTGTGACAAAAAGATGTGATGTCAGGAGGTTCCCATTTCGTTCATAGTGCTATCTTGGTACACCTGGATCACGGCCCTATAATTACAGATGGAGAATAGCCCCATCAGCCAAAAAGGAAAGGGAAACACAAAAAGCAGAATAACATTTCCGGTGTAATTCGGATTTGAGAGAAAATGATGGCCAACCCCAACACCAGTGAGCTCTTAAGCTCTTACTGGAAGACTAGATATTCATTTTTCCTTTCCTCTAATTATATTATGATAATTACTAGCAACATGATGTCAATTGGAATTTCTTTCTGACAAAGTTAGCCCATGATCTCTGATGTCTGAGTATTTCTCAGACCATGAATTTTGCTTTATCCACTCATCCATCACTGAGCCACTTAAAAGAATGCAGTGAGAATGAACTAGCTATATTAGGTTTCATTTTCTGTATAACATATTACCGAATTTAGTAACTTTACCTATATTTATCAATTCATTTCTGTAGATTTGAAGTCTTGAACAGCATGTCTGAGTGTTCTGTTTAGAGCCTCACAATGCTGGAATCAATATATCATCAAGTTGTGTTTTTGTATGGAGCTTGGTGTTCTCTTCTAAACGCATTCCTGTTGGCAAAATTCAGTTCCTTGCTGTTACAGGACTCAGGCATCTGTTTCTTTGATCACTGTCAACTGAGTGGCTTCCCTTAGTTTCACAAGGCTGCCGAATTCTTTCTCTTGTGCCCCTCACCATCTTTAAACAAGAGTTAAATGTTCCTTGTGTTTCAAATATTTCGTACTTCCTCTTTGCTGGCAACCAAAGAAATCACTGTTTTAAGGACTCATGTCATTAGATATGGCCCTTTTGGGTGATCTCCCTACAATAGGGTCATTTGTACCTTATAACATAACATAGTCATGAACATACTATTTCAATGGATTATGGATTCTAGGGAACAGAGTACAAAAACTTGATCAGAAAGGTTACAAGAAGCCATTATGAAAGAAAATAAATAAATAATTATCTGATGGTAATATAATAGTAAGAAATATATGTTGCCTTAACTGGGTAAACTGCAAAAAACATATGGACCAAATGAAAATCTTTGCACATTATTACATGAGCATTTATGGAAAATTAATATCTTGTTGACATCAAATAATAAAGGATGTGATTCCCTTCTGAATCTAATGACTCAGCAGAGGAAAGACAGGCAGTCAGCACTATTCTCTGCCCTCATCGTATCCTATGGCCAACAAACTAGATGACTGAATAATCATGCCTGATTGTGCCTTGAATTTCTTCGTTCCTAAAAAAAATGTTTTTGACATGTTTCTTGCTTATAAAAAGGACTAGAGATGAAAGAAGGTTTACTTCTTTCAGTATTAGGAGGAGGATATTCTGATTAGCAGGTGCTCAGCCCAGGAAGATAGACTTAATGAGAGGAAAAGGCCAGGGCCACTGGTAAATTACTTAGTAGAGAGGAGGTTTTCTTAGGCAGTTTTGTCCCCCTGCCACATTAGACTCACTTTTCTTACCAGTAGGATGCTCTTACATATATAATTTTCATAGAAGCATATTGCAGATTTCACAAAATATTTCTTACAGATCACATATTCTTATTCTATTGAAATTATCTGTTTTTGACTACCTAAAAGAAGAACTACTCTTTTTCTCCTAAATCTTTTAATTCCTACTCTGGGCCAGAATGAACAATTTACTAGTCGTGAATATGTATAATTTGACCTGGGCCTTCCTATCTCATATACTCATGCAGCCATTAGGTACATGCTAGATTCTCAAAGCCAAATGACACATTAACAAGACTATTTCCAACAGGATTTAGTAATCATTTCAGTGGTCAATGCACACAGCTAATCCTGGAGATTTAGGCCCAATCTTCCAGTTCTTTTCTGAGTGGTCCAGATTGATATGTGATTGCTACCTCAGTTGACTGGTTAATGTTCTGACCCTCTCTTATTTGAAACAGATACAATAAAGACCTAATATCGTACCTTATGAATGTTATCAATAATTAATACTTGTTGAGGTTTTACTATATATCAAGCATTGCTCTAAGAGCTTTATACAGCTCCAGTGATCTCCACAACACTATGAAGCCAGTTCTTCTATGATTCCTGTTTTACAGATGTGGTATCAAAGACATTCAAATAACATTAAATGTAGGCCAAATCCAAGTATTTTGTCTGAATCACTAAACTCTGGAATTTTTATCTCACTTCTGAGAATATATATAGGAAAGAAATTCTACTCTATAGAATCCTACTTTTTTAGGGGAAAGTCCCTTTTAAATTGGAGCTTGTGGAAACACCACAGAGATCTAAAATGGCAAAAATACTGCGCATGACAAACTTCATTAAAGTAGTTTAGTAAAATCACTTAAAACTAAACCTAGATATAACAGTCACTGTAAAATTCCTATTATCTTGATTTGAAAGTCTATATTGTTATTGCTTTGGGTTTTTTTATTGTTCTTGTAGGTGCTGTTTCTCTCTTTTGTTTTTTGTTTTATTTTTCTGTTTTATTTTCTTTAAAATAAAAAAAAACCTGGACCTAGAGTCTTCAAATATTAGAGTTCAAATCAAGAGTTGTGCTTATATAATAAGATAATGGGAAAAAACTTGGAAGAAGTACTTTCCAAAAGATAACTAAATGGCTTCTAATCATAAGAAAAGGTGCATACATGGCATCGTTAGTCATCAGGGACATGCAAATTAAAACATGAGCTAATGTATATCTAAACATCTGAATAGCTAAAATGTTGGCATGCATGAGGAGCAATTAGAACTCTAAAGTATTGATGGGAAATATAAATTATTTCCACTACTTGGGTAAACTATCAATATATACTGGAGCCAAGCATTTTCATATCCTGTGGCCCAGAAATTATATCAATAGATATATTCTCAAGATAATCATTGGACATGTCTATTAAATTATGTGACAAATTTTTACAGCAGATTTAAGACATAATAACCAAAATCTTGGAATTTATGTTCACCAACAGGACAATAAAAAGAAATGAATTAGAACTATGCAAACAGGCTTTGTGAAAGAAATACACACTATAAAATTCCATTTTTTGAGAATCTCCACCGTGGGCCTGCCCTGCCTCCAGGAACTTAGCAGAAGCCTGCATCAGGGGTAAGCTGCCCAGAACCTCCACCGTGGGCCTGCCCTGCCACCGGGAACTCAGCGGAAGCCTGCATCAGGGATAAGCTGCCCGGAAGCTCCACCGTGGGCCAGCCCTGCAACCTGGAACTCAGTACAAGACCGCCTTGGGGTAGCCCACCCTGAACCTCCCCTGTGGGGCTGCCCTGCCACCGGAAACATGGAGGAGGCACGCCCAAGACTGAAAACTGCCCTGGACTGCTACAGATGGGCTCGCCCTCCCACCTGGAACAGCAGAAGATCTCAGCAGTATCCAGTTAGTGTGAGAAAATTTGGAACTTTGCTCCCAGGTGGTGAACTTTGGACTACACTGGATTGACTGTATCAAAGTGGTGAGTATACCCCTAAAATAGAGGTGTACAGGGGATAAATAGGGCCAGTAGTAAAACACACTCCAACTAACTGTAAGACTTTGGTGTGCCTGAAAAGAGTGTGTGATCCCCTCCTACACATAGAAAACACCAGGTAGGGTAAAAATGACAAAACGAAAAAGCAAAATGCAGTCTCAAACATATAGCTCACCAGAAGCAAGTATAGGAGACATTGAAATAGAGGACCCCAAAAGTAACACACCGGGAATCTCTGAAAAGATAGCCAGTGAAATAAAAAAACAACTGCATCAGGCTATAGAGGAAATCAAATTAGAAGTCGTTTCCCATGTAAAGATAGAAATAACAACCTTAGTAAAGCAGTTGTTGAATGCAGCTAAAGAAGAACTAGAGAAAAAAGTACATGAGCATGGGAAACTGATTGAAATTTTGAATGAACAATATAGAAAACAAGTAGAATTCATGAAACTAACTCAAAGAGACATCCAAGAAACAAAAAATTCTATTGAAAGTGTGCAAAACTGCCTAAAGGAAGCTGAGGATAGGATTTTGGACCTTGAGGACAGGATCACAGTTAGTGATCAGGAAAGGATAGAACTTTTAAAAATAACCAAGCAGCATGAAATGACAATCCAGAAGCTTCATGATGATGCCAAGAGCAACAATATAAGAATAACGGGCATTAACAAAGATACAGGAGTCCAGGCAAATGACATCTGTGAAGTATTTACAGAAATAATGGCAGAAAATTTCCCAAACATGGGGAAAGAATCTGATATGCAGATAAGTGAGGCATATAGAACCCCAAACAGTCACAATCAACATAAATCCACATCCAGAAACATAATAATTAAGATCTCAGAAATACAGCCTAAAAACAGAATATTAAAAGCTGTCAGAGAAAAGACACAACTCACCTATCAGAGAAAGCTCATTAGAATCACAGAAGACTTTTCAGCACAAACCCTCAAGTCAAGAAGAGCTTGGAGTGACATATTTCAAGCCCTGAAGGAGAACAACCTTCAACCCAGACTGATGTACCCAGCAAAATTTTCATTCAAATTTAATGGAGAAACAAGATACTTCCATGACAAAGAACAACTGAAGAAATTCATGTCCACCAAACCAACCCTAGAAAGAGTACTGAAGGACATACTAGACAGAGATAAAAATGACCACAATCCCCAAAACAACAACAGAAAGAAAACTCCAGGTAGGATGAGCAATTAAATAATAGGAAAAGCAGAAAGAAACAACTGGAACATAACATGGCAAAGTCGAGCCAGTACATATCAGTGCTATCCATAAATATAAACGGCCTCAATTCACCTATAAAAAGAAATACATTGACAGAATGGATCAAGAAACAGGACCCCACAATATGCTGTATACAAGAAACACATCTGACACAAAAGGAAACTCATAGATTAAAAGTCAATGGATGGAAAATAGTATTCCATGCAACAGGAACCCATTAAAAAGCAGGGGTAGCTATTCTATTCGCAGACAACGTGATGTTCAAACCTAAAATGATTAAAAGAGATAGAGAAGAAACTAGATCCATGCCTATCACCATGCACAAAACTAAAGTCTAAATGAATCAAAGACCTCAATATTAAAACAGAAACACTAAATCTACTTGAAGACAAGGTAGGTAGAAGTCTTGGAGACATAGGGGTAGGCAGAGAATTCATGAACCAAACGCAAACTGCATGGGAAACACTTCAAAGAATCAACAAATGGTATCTCACATTATTGAAAAGTTTCTGCACTTCAAAGGAAATCACCAACAGAGTGAAAAGAAAACCAACAGAGTGGGAAAGAATTTTAACTAGCAACCCCTCAGACAAAGGTCTTGTGTCCAGAATATATAAAGAATTGAAAAAAATCAAGCCCCCAAAAATCAAAGACCCTCTCCAAAAATGGGCATCTGAGATGAACACACAGTTCTCAGAGAAAGATATACAAATGGCAAATAAATACATGGAGAAATGTTTGTCATCACTGGTAAAAATTAAAACAGCTTTGAGATTTCACCTTACTCCAGAAAGAATAGGTGCCTTCAACAAATCAACTGATAACAAATGTTGGCGAGGCTGCGGGGAAAAAGAAATACTGCTCCACTGTTGGTGGGAATGTAGACTGGTGCAACCATTATGGAAATCCATATGGAGAATTCTCAGAAGACTAGGATTGGAAGTTCCATTCAATCCAGCTATCCCCCTCCTGAGTATTTTCCCAGAAGAACTGACAAGTTCATATCACAGTGATATGTGTGCACCCATGTTCATAGCAGCACAATTTGTAATAGATAAATCTTGGAAACAGCCAAGATGCCCATGAACTGCAGAGTGGATGAAAAAGGTGGTATTTTTACACAATTGAATATTACTCAGCTATAAAGAAGCCATGAAAAGTTCAACAGTTGTTCTTCTTTTTTTGGTCCCAAACATAAATCTTTACAGAAAGTAAATAAAAGATCCAGTCCAAAGTGGGCAAGTGAAATGAATAGATACTTCTTAGATGAAACACAGTCAATGCATACATGAAGAAATTGTCAATATCGTTGTGTTAGAAAAGTTGCAAATTAAAACAACATTGACTGGCCATCTTACCCCAGAAAAAATGGCCAGCATCAAGAAATGAAATAATAATAAATGCTGATGAGGCTGTAGAGAAAAGGGAACTCTTCTACATTGTTGTTGGGAATGTAAACTAGTACCACTAAGCCATTGTGGATGCAGTATGGAGATGCCTGAACAAATTAAAACTAAAACTAAAAATTTCATTTGACTCAAATATTCCTTTTCTAAGTATCTTCCCCAAAGAGTTAAAGACATCATATTAGAGTGATATGTGCATACCCATGTTTATAACAACACAACTCATAAAAATTAAATCTTGAAAACAGCCTGTATGTCCATCAGCAGGTAAATGGATAAACATAATGTGGAATTTACACATAAAATAATACCACTGTCCATAAAGAAAGATAAACTTGAATCCTTTGTAGGAAAATGGATACAGTGTGAAATCATAATGTTAATTTAAATAAATCAGGCACACAAACTTAAATATCACATGGTTTCTCTTATATGAGAAACGCAAAGTATAAATAAAGAGCAAAAAGAAAGATAGATAATAGGAAGGACAGAGAGAGAGAGAGAGAGAGAGAGAGAGAGAGAGAGAGAGAGAGAGAGAGAATTCTTAAAGCAAATAGAAACAAAAGATGGAGGAAGGAGGGTTAAAGGGGAGGGATCAGAGATCAGAGAAAAATTATATTTAGATGTATTGTATACATGTATCCTCTACACAAGGGACATAAACATTATGTACTCCAAACATGTACAAAAAAGTAAGGGAGTCACTGGATGGAGAGTTTAAGAGAAAAAAGGGATGAACAAAAAGATGCTAAGATGTATTATATTCACGTACCAACTTTCCACAAGGACTGTAAGCATTATATACTGTAGGCATGCATGAGTAAAAAAGATGCCACAGGAGCTTTAAAAGGTACCTATTGTAACAACTGGCTCGACTTAGGGCACTGATAGCCAATAAGGGACTCAGTATCAAGGAAGTCTGAACCTTGAATGTTTTATCAATTGCACAAACCTGTCTCACCTAGAGATTTAGCAAACTTCCTTTCTACTGTCCTCCAAACATAAAAGAAACCACATATTAAAAAACCCTGTTATCTGTAACATAAATGCTTAAAATGCCAATTTAGTGACCCTTTTCCATCTGAGGTACAGGGTTGAAGAGTTCAAGGATATTAGATGAAGGATTAGAAGACATGGTAGTAAGATTCTACTTGTTCTGCAATGATACATTCCCTAGACACTCTTCCATTACCCATAAAAAGTTATAATAGCATTTTCCTTCCTTATCTCTTAGTTAAAAAATAAAGACATTTGAAAGATATAGACATTATATAAATGTAAGACATTATTAAGGCAGTTAGACTATCACCCCTAAACTAGCATAAGCGTTATTTTTCCAGTATTATAAAGGTTTTTTTCTTGTTTTATTACATGATTTTCATTTTTGTATTTTTTGTTTACAGAGCTACGTACAAATCGACATGTATGTATTTCAATCTGTGTGGTATTATAAATATATCCCTTACATGAGACTCATGGGAACAATTATGTACCATAATTCAGAGTTTTTCAGATTTTATGAAGCTACTACTGTAATATACCTAATTTATTGCATATTACTTACTCCTAGTGGGTCTTAGAGAAGACCCCATAACCAAACACATGAGTGTTTCTTTGAAAATGGTATGAATATTAACACTAAATGGGATATGAGAAGCTTATAATTAGCCTCCTATCACTTCAGAAAAGCTTTTGCTGCCAAGTAAGCCAAATAAACCTTTTGGTTTTTAAAGCTTAGGGAATGTCAGAAGAGTGGATAAGGGGTTTTGGACCTTTATATTTTAGAAGTATTAAACATTTATGTTTCATATTAAATTTGTTTTTCCTCCTCAATCTTAGATACATCATGCTCATCTGTGAACCTTTATTGGATGAAAGCTGCCCTGCCCTGCGCTGCTCACTTCCCTCCATCCTGGTAGAGGTTCTTTCTCTTGCTTGCTTTGCCTGTCCCATAGTGTCCTGTCATCCACAAGGTGACAGTCTAGAAATCCAGATACAGCTATGTAACTGTGCTTCTGTGATAGCAATTGATTTGTCCTGAGCAAATTGGCGGGCGAGTGTGTGAGGGTGGCAACTGCAACAGGCAAGGCTTATTATTTTGTTGCTGTTGTTCAAGGATCCCAGAGAGCAGAACAGCATATATTTAGTTGTCATCTCTTAGGGTTTGTTTGTTCTGCTAACATAATTTTTGATAATTTTTTCACTTTTTGATGGCAGTTTTGAGGAGTACTGCTTAGGTATTTTGTAGAGTACCTTGCAACTGAGAATTGTTTGATGTTTTCTCTTGATTAAACAGATTCTATGGGTTTTAAGAGGAAGATTAAGGAGGTAAAGTACAATTCTCACATCATACCGAGAGTATAAAGATGTAATCAAAACTAAGGTGAATGCTTAAATGGAAATATATATATATATATATATATATATATATATATTACAAAAAAGACAACTTATCATTAATCCTCCTTCAAACATTCACCAATGTTTTGAGCACACTCATCTCACAATTTTTGATACTTTCTAAAGCACTACTGGAAGTCCTCTCATGAGGCTCTAAAGATTCCTCTCATGAGTGTTAGGCTGTTGTATGTCATCCCTGTATTATAAACTTGACATTGAGCTTCATCATTTCACTGAGATAATTTTTGTTAGATTTTTCTGCTCAAAGTTACTTTCTCCCATTATGTAGTTTACTGTTTGGAAGGAAATCATTATGGGAGACCCGTCTTGGCAGTAGGATACCTACATACATTATTTGGTATTTTTCTGCGTACAGTATTTGTTATTCACCCAAATTATTTTTATGCAACTATATATATCAGTATGGGCTCAGGGATATTTACGTTATAATATGGTTTATTTTCTGATACTATTTTATTTATTTTGTTGCTTTAATAATTCCAGCCTTGGTCACTGGGAACTAATTCACTTGTCTCCTGTGTTCCTGTGGCAGTTAAGAGTGCAATGTCAACTTGATTGCCTTTGGAAATCAGATGGGGGAATAGGTGAAACATGCTTCTAGGTGCATCTTGGTGAGTAATGGAAGCACAGCCTTGGGTTCTATGTTTGGTTTCTCCTCTCTCTCTGGCTCTATTTCCCTGCTCTGCTTGCTGGCAGGTATGAACTAAACAGCTTTGCTCTTTCTGGTCCTTTAACCATGATGCTTCTGACTTTGAGCCAACTGGGTCATGAACTGAAACTATGAGCCAATTAAACCTCTCCTCCTTTAAAGTACCAAGTTTTGTGTTCTAGCAGTGGGAAAGCTGACTAATACAATCTCTTTGAAATATATACCACTATTATGTTCTGATTTTGTTTGACTCAATTTCCATTAGGACAACAAAGGCTAGGAAGAGTGACTGTGTTTAGGCAGAAAAGGGAATATATTTTTTACTCACTTCAAATTGCAGTTTAGTCTCCATGATTGGATATAGGAGACCTACTGCTTAAACTCCATCCCTTGTGGTTGTTTCTAGTAGATACATCACGTGACACAGGTGTTAAATGACCTAATAAATTCACATAAAGAGCACTTCTCTGAAGCTTTTAATGACCATGATTGAAATTGTCTTGTTTTCTCTCATATTTTGAAGTCTATGTTATACCATTATTATATAGTTTTCTTCTGAAAAGTAACACAGACCCAGCCTTCATATTTACCCTAACTTATTTGCTGATATGGTGACATTTACTAACAAAAGAACATTCCTAGTCATAAGCTAGCACCTACTTAGTCTCACAGACACACAGGTGTTGTATGAACAGACTTTCTGATGGATAATGTTACTACTTGTTTCTATAAAACTCTAATTAAATGACCCTTCTTTATTGGCTCACATGTGTAGTCAGATTCCATTTTTGATTTCTATCTTCATTTTCTCAGTGGACACGACAGAGCCAATTTATAATTCTGCAGTTATTTACTGTCATTGTAATGCAGGAAGTTCATTTAAATGCTAACCATTTGGTGTTTTTCTTTAAGGAACTGTTTGGAAAGTATGTGTTTGTGAAGCACTATACATTTTACAAAATGATTTCTATGGGAGTACTAGTGATTCCAGAAGGATTTGAGAATCTTTATCAGCTTTTCTATCTTCTCAGGATAAACTTGCCATAGGCAATTTTGTCTTCTGCTACATAATTAATAGAACAAATAAGCTTTTAATTCATTTTCTATGCTTTAATATTCATTTTAGTGTTATACTGATTTTATTTTAACCAATTTAAATTATTTATTCCAAATTCAATGGAAAAATATATTCAAACAAAAGATTAATCACTTAATTAACCTCTTGATTAAAAATAAGACCCTAGTACTTATCTATATGGATTTTCTCTTTGAAATAGACTGTAGAGAATTCCAACTTAGAAACTATACTCAAGTGGCAACTAATTATGGTCAACTATAAATGATGGAGGAACTAAAAGAATTAACCTGTGCACAGCTACAAGATCTCTTAGTAAAGTTGCTAATGTAAAGAGTAAACATTTTCACTCCTTGCCAATGGGTTAGTCTCTAAATCATTTCTGTAGCGCCTGTATTTTTTGGATGAATCCAAATGGTTTGTGCTGAAGTAGTTGGTTTCATGTATTAATAGTGCCATTATTGTTGTGATGCTGGATTCCATATCTGTGCTAGAAACAGCGGAGCTTCAAAGATGAGTGGTGCATTATCATTGCTGTAAAGGTGAGGATTGTATAGTAGAGGAACAAAGAGAAGCACAAAAATAAACATAAGTCAGAATGAGAGAAAGAAATGAAGAGAAAGACTTAATAGATCACTGGAATAAGACAATATTTTGTCTCGGTTCACTCAAAAATGTTTAATGTTTCTTTAGTTTTACATACTGTCCTACTTCACTCTTGAATGTAATCAGCACTCCAGTATAACATAAGCTCTTTTTTTTTCTTCCCTCAATCTTCACTACTTACTCATCTTTGTTATTTATTTCAGGGTTTTCCTCATAAATCTTCCTTCTTATAATTATATCTAATCTTAATACATCAATATAAATATATGTCTTCATTAAATCATTCATCGTATTTTCAAGCCAAGAATTAACATAAAAATCACCCTTCTTTGACATCCCATAATATTTGGTTCCTGGCCCTTTTTGTCATACATATATTCCTCTGTTTACTCTTCTCAGCTTGCTTATTCCTATTAGACAGCAGATTTTTAGTAGAACATAGCTCATTTATTTACATATTGTCGATAGTTGCCTTTGTGCAACAACTGCAAAGATGAGTAGTTGTGACAGAGACTTTATGATTTGCAAGCCTAAATGTATACTGTCTGCTTCTTTACAGGTGATGTTTACTAACTCTTGTGCTAGGCATAAATTCTTCTTGTGAATGAACTACCTTGCTCTCCTTTTGACTTAATATCTAATTTAGTAGATATACTTTGAATATTACAGAATGGAAGCAAACCTAATTAAAGTGAATAACTATGACTTATTGAAAGCATCCATGCGGACAATAGAGAGTGAAGCATTAAGAAAAAATGACTTGTGAAGAAGAATTGCTAGATGTAAGATAAGATCACATTCTACCAAGCAGTCTAAAGTATGTAACAACAACAACAACAAAAAGAATTAAAGAGACCTGGTTACTGGTCCAGCAGGCATACTCCAGCAGCAGGACCTGGATACCAGTCATCAGGAAAAATTCAGGTAGCCGGCCCCTCCTTCCTACATCCCCTACATGGTGGAAACAGGTGGCTGGCGAGAATACCAGCAATACCCTGACTAGGGTGCATAAAATGGCCAGGTGGGATGAGCATCTTTAAAAAGTCTTAAGCAACAGTAACAATACAAACCAACAGGTGATAATTTAGGTGAACCAGTGTTTTGCTTGGGGACAAAGAACATGGAATAGAAGTGGGTGGGTGGGACCACCCCTTGTGTCCCCCTCCCCTTTTTCTTTTTCTTATCCAGTCACAGAAAACTAATACCATCCCCCAAACCCAGAGACCAACTTCAGATAATCTCTTGTTTGCTCCTTCATTCTTTCTCTTCTGCCCTATTCTCTAGTTTTCCAAAGCTTGTGTGATCATCCTATCCTCCAGCCCTGCTTCTAACTTCTTTTAAGTTATCTTTGCTTTACCTGCTCTCCTTTGTGAATTTCCCCACCAAAGGGTAAAAGCACTCTACTAAGGGGAAAACATTTTGAATAAAAGCTCCCAGTTTACAATCCATACTATTATATAACTGTAGATTTTGCTTCAATGGTTTAAGGTATAAAATTAATAGTTACTAAAATTAATCAGTTTCTAAACTATCCTTGATGCTATTGTTATTACTCATTATACTACTTTAGCTAGTCTGTCATATCTGTTGGAATCAATTGTTTTCCCTTCTGTAACAATACTGGGAAGTACTTTGTAATAACCACACCACAGCCCAGCACCACAGGACTGGGGACTGAGTCACATGGATTCTAATATCTCACTGTTAATTAATTGGGAAGGTAAGATATTAGGACAGACACAAACCAAGAACATCCTACACTCAAAAGACATCCATGAAGTATAGGCTTTTCCTACAGAAGCCTTGTTCCTAGTGATATAGTTACTTACTACAATAACTTAAAAGGATCAACACAGTAAACAAAATAAAAATGCTTTGAAATAGAAAATGGCAAAACACAGAAGCAAAATGCAATCTTAAATTTCCATCCCACCCAGAACAATTCCAGGATATAACAAGATACAGGAAAATCCAAGATAAACACCTGAAATTTCTGAAATGATAGCAACCACAGTAAAGAAACAAATCCATGAGATTATAGAGGAATGACATCAGAAACAATCTCTCATGTAAAAAAAGAAGTGACAACCATAATGAAGGAAGTGCTCAGCAAATCTACACTACACATACATTAAATAAAACAGAGGTACATACAAACATGATGGAAATCTTGAATGTCCAATGTAGGAAACAAATGGGATGCATGAAACAGACTCAAACAGATATCCAGGAAATTAAAAATTCCATTCAAAGCTAGCAAAGCCACTTAAATGAAAATGAAAAATAGACTTCCAGACCTACAAGACAGGATCATGACTAGCAATCATAAAAGGAATAGATCTTTAAAAAATAACAAGGGATCGGGAATTATAAACTAAACAGCTAAAGATGATGCAAATAAAACAAAATAAGACTGATGGGTTTCAGTGAAAAAGCAGGAGTTACACAAGTGTCAGAAAAAGACTACTAGCAAAACTAATAGAAAATTTCCCAAGCATGGAAACAGAATCTGGCATACAAATAAGTGGAGCATATACAATTTTGATTAGCCATGATCAAAATAAGTCTACACACCAACATAAAATAATACAGATCCCAGAAAATCAGCCCAAGAACATAATTTTAAAAGCTGTTAGAGAAAAAAAAATATCTATAAAGGAAAGGCCATTAGAATCATAACCAAATTGTCAACACAAACCCTCAAGTCAAGAAGAATGTGGAGTGAAGTATTTCAAGGATTTATAGAAATAATAGCAGAGAATTCCCCAAGCATGGGGACAGAATCTGATATGCAGATAAGTGAGGCATATAGAACACCAAACAGTCACAATCAACATAAATCCACACCCAGACACATGATAATTAAGATCTCAGACATACAGCATAAAAACAGAATACTAAAAGCTGTCAGAGAAAAGACACAACTCACCTATCAAAGAAAGTCCATTAGAATCACAGCAGACTTTTCAGCACCAACCCCCAAGTCAAGAAAAGCTTGGAATAAGGTATTTCAAGCCCTGAAAGAAAAAAACCTTCAACCCATACTGATGTACCCAGCAAAAGTTTCATTCAAATTTAATGGAGAAACAAGATACTTCCATGACAAGAACAACTGAAGAAATTCATGTCCACCAAACCAACCCTAGAAAGAGTACTGAAAGACATACTAGACAGAGATAAAAATGACCACAATCCCCAAAACAACAACAGATAGAAACCACCAGGTAGGGTAAGCAAATAAATAAGGGGAAAAGCAGAAAGCGAACAACTGGAACATAACATGGCAAAGCTGAGCCAGTACATATCAGTGATATCCATAAATATAAATGGCCTCAATTCACCTATAAAAAGAAATACATTGACAGAATGGATTAAGAAACAGGATCCCACAATATGCTGTATACAAGAAACACATCTGACCCAAAAGGACTCATAGATTAAAAGTCAAAGGATGGAAAACAGTATTCCATGCAACAGGCAGAAAAAAGCAGGGGTAGCTATTCTATTTGCAGACAATGTGAACTTCAAACCTAAAATGATTAAAAGAGATAGAGAGGATCACTACATACTCATTAGTGGAAAAATTCAAGAGGAAAAACTAACAATTATAAATATATATGCACCAAATACAGGAGCACCCAACTATATAAGACAGATACCAATGGTCACAAAAAACCAAATACACAAGAACACAATTTTAACAGGAGATCTTAACAGCCCATTGTCACAAAGAGATAGATTAACTACACAAAAAGTCAGCAAAGAAACAACAGAACTGAATCATACCTGTGAGCAATTGGACTTAGTAGGCATTTACAGAGTGTTCCACCCAACCACATCGGAATACACATTCTTCTCAGCTGCACATGGGACATTCTCCAAAATAGACCATATATTATCCCATAAAACATACTTTAGTAAATGCAAAGCTATTGAAATGATACCATGCATAGTATCTGACCAAAGCACACTGAAACTGGAAATGAATGGCAAAAGAAATTGTAAAACCTGCATAAATAAATGGAAATTAAATAACAGCTTTTTGAAAAACCAGTGGGCTACAGATGAAATTAAAGAAGAAATAAAGCAATACCTACAATTCAATGAAAGAACAGAAACAACATACGGTAATCTACGGGATGCAATGAAAGCAATCTTAAGAGGGAAATATATAGCAATAAATTATCATATCAAGAAAACCAAATGAGCACAAATAAACAACCTAATGCTCCATCTCAAGCTTTTAGAAAAAGAAAAGCAAGCTAAATCTGAAGCTCATAGAAGAGAGGAAGTTGTAAAGATTAGAGCAGAAATCAATGCAATTGAAACAAACAAACAAAAAAATACAAAAAAATGATGAATCAAAAAGCTTGTTTTTTGAGAGAATACACAAAATTGACAAACCCCTAGCTAACCTTATCAAGACAAAGAAAGAACCCAAATTCATGCAATAAGAACTGAAAAGGGAGAAATTACTACAGATCCCATGGAAATTCAAAAGATCATGAATACCTACTTTGAAAATCTCTACTCACATAGAGTGGAAAACACAGAGGAAAGAGACAAATTTCTAGAAACATATGAACTACCAAAGCTCAACCAAGAAGATATAGCAATTTTGAACAACCCAATATCAGCTATTGAAATTGAAAATGTAATTAAAAACTTACCAACAAAGTAAGCGCAGGTCCAGATGGATTCACAGGTGAATTCCTCAAGAAATTTAGAGAAGATTTGATGCCAATACTCCTTAAACTCTTCAATGAAACTGAGAAGAAAGAAATCCTCCCTAAATCATTCCTGGAGGCAAGTATTACTCTGATACAAAAACCAGAGAAAGATCCAACCAAAAAAGAGAACTATAGGCCAATCTCACTAATGAACATTGATGCAAAGATTCTCAATAAAATACTGGCAAATAGAATGCAGCAAATCATCAAGAAGATTATACATCATGACCAAGTGGGGTTCATTCCAGGAATGCAGGGATGGTTTAACATATGCAAATCAATAAATGTAATACACCATATCCACAGAGCCAAAAACAAAAACCACATGGTCATCTCAATATATGCAGAAAAAGCTTTTGACAAAGTCAAACACATGTTCATAATAAAACCCTTCAGAAACTCGGAATACACGGTGTCTACCTCAACCTTATAAAGGCCATCTATGACAATCCAACAGCCAACATTATACTAAATGGACCAAAACTGAAAGCTTTCACTTTAAAATCAGAAACAAGACAAGGATGTCCACTATCACCACTCCTTTTCAACATAGTTCTGGAAACACTAGCCAAGGCAATCAGACAAGAGAGAGAAATAAAAGGAATGAAGATAGGAAAGGAGGAATTTTAATTTTCACTCTTTGCAGATGACATGATACTCTATATAGAAGACCAAAAAAATCTCTATTAAAAGACTACTAGAGGTAATAAACAAGTTCAGCAGTGTAGCTGGATAATGTCAATGCTAAAATATCAATAGTATTCCTGTACACAAACAAAAAACTCACTGAGGGAGAAATTATGGAAATATCGCTGTTTTACAGTAACATCTAAAAAAATGAAATACTTAGTAATCAATCTAACTAAAAATGTAAAAGACCTATATGCTGAAAATTTTACTACACTGAAAAAGGAGATTGAAGAGGATATTAGAAAATGGAAGGATATTCCTTGCTCTTGGCTAGGAAGAGCCAACATTGTGAAAATGACCATACCTCCAAAACTGCTATACAGATTTAATGCAATCCCAATCAAAATACCCTTGACACACCTCACAGATCTAGGGAAAATACTCCTAAATTCATTTGGAAACAGAAGAAACCTAGAATAACAAAGGCAATTCTGGGCAACAAAAGCAAGGCAGGAGGCATCTCAATTCCTGATTTGAAACAGTACTATAAAGCCACAGTGATAAAATTAGCATGGTACTGGCAAAGAAATTGACCTGAGGATCAATGGAACTGATTAGAAGATGCAAGCACAACTACAAAGAGACTCAGCCACCTGATATTTGACAAAGGGGCTAAATATGTCCATTGGAAGAAGGATAGTCTCTTTAATAAATAGTGTTGGAAAAATTGGCTCTCCACATGCCGAAGACTGAAACTAGATCCATGCATATCACCATGCACAAAACTAAAGTCTAAATGGATAAAAGACCTCAATATTAAAACAGAAACACTAAATCTACTGGAAGACAAGGTAGGTAGAAGTCTTGGAAACATAGGGGTAGGCAGAGTATTCATCAACAAACCAAAAACTGCACAGAAAACACTTCAAAGAATCAACAACTGGGATCTCATATTATTGAAAAGATTTTGCACTTCAAAGGAAATCACCAACAGAGTGAAAAAAAACCACACAGAGTGGGAAAGACTTTTAGCCAGCAACCCCTCAGATAAAGGACTTGTGTCCAGAACATAGAAAGAATTGAAAAACATCAAACTCCCCAAATTCAAAGATCCTCTCCAAAAGTGGGCATTTGAGATGAACACACAGTTCTCAGAGAAAGATATACAAATGGCAAATAAATACATGAAGAAATGTTCACCATCACTGGTCATTCGAGAAATGCAAATTAAAACAGCATTCAGATTTCACCTCACTCCAAAAAGAACAGCTGTCATCAAAAAAACAACTGATAACAAATGTTGAAGTGTCTGCAGGGAAAAACGAACACTTCTCCACTGTTGGTGGGAATGTAGACTGGTGCAACCATTATGGAAATCCATATGGAGAATTCTCAGAAGACTAGGACTGGAAACCCCATTCAATCCAGCTATTCCCCTCCTGGGTATTTTCTCAGAAGAACTGAAAAGTTCAAATCACAGTGATATATGTGCACCCATGTTCATAGCAGCACAATTTGTGATAAGTAAATCTTGGAAACAAGCAAGATGCCCATCTCCTACAGAGCTGATGAAAAAGATGTGGCATTTTTATACAATGGAATATTCCTCAACTATAAAAAAGGATGACCTTGAGGCCTCCAGAGGTAAATGGAGACAACTTGAGACTATCCTCATTAGTGAAATAAGTAAGAATCTTATTTATAAATATCATATTTTGTCTCTAGTGTAAAAAGCAAATAAAAACTACAAGTGTAATAAAACCAAAGTGTGTAATTTCTATTGTAAAAAAGAGAGGAAAAGGAAGTGCTCTAATGGATATAACTGCATGTGTGTTTGAGTGTGTAAAATAGATGACCATATTGCTGAATCTTTGTTGGATATTTGAACAGAACTGTTTGCAGTCTCACTGTTTGAATATCTACTACATATCCTTTAACTTTGTAACTTGAACAACTATATCCAGGAAGACAATACGTAATTTATAAATTACTGATTTCTTAGTGGGGCTTTTTCTCATTCTCCTTTTTCTTTCTTTCTTTTAGAATTCTGTATTGTTGCTACCCTTTTTTCTGTTTTGCTTTTTTTCTTCTCTTTAAATAAAGTTTTAAAAAATTTATAATTGCTACTGTAAAAAAGAGGAAATAGGAAGCACTATAAAAGATATAGCTGCTGATATGTTTAGGTGTGTGGGATTGATAACCATATTTCTAGGTTCTTGTTGGATTGTTGAACAGATCCGTTTGTACTCTCACTGCTTGAGTGTCCACTTTGTGTGTTTAAATTTTGTAACTTGAAAAACTATTTCTAAAAGAACAGTATGTAATTTATCAACTAGTGATTTCTTACTGCTTTTTTTGAATTTCTGTAATATTTCTATCCTTTTTCTGATCTTCTCTTTAAATAAAAATATTAAAAAATTAATGGAGAAATAAGATGACAAAGAAAAACTGAAAAAATTCATGACTTCTAAACCAACCATAGAAAAACTACTGAAAGATATTGTGTAAAAAAGATAAACATAACCATAATTCCAAGAACAACCACAGAAATAAAACAATTAAAGGCAAGCAATTAAACAAAGGGGAAAAGCAGGGAAATGGCAGTGGGAAAATAACATAACAAAGACAAGCCAATACATACCTGTTATAACCATCAATTTAAATGGGCTCAATTCACCAGTCAAAATAAATAGACTGACAGAATGGGTAAAAACAGAAGATCCAACAATGTGCTGTATACAAGAAACACTTTTAACTCAAAAAGAAATTGTTATAGATTAAAAGCTGATCAACTTAATGCCAGCAGAATTAAATCACCATGGTGCCGAGTGTAGATGTTCTACATGAGGAAAGTTGCTAGCAATAAATAGAGAAGTGAAGAAGTAGAAGAGAGGCATTGAGACATTGTGGGTTCTCCTATGTTTGAGCTGTTTGAGCTCTTGGTTTTCCTGGAGGAGCTCATCATGACTAGCTTCCCCAGTGTGAGTTCAACCATTGTGGTCAGAGGAGCTCGGGACCTTGTTGGTGAGAGTGGCTGTGGTTCACTTTGGGGCAGCTCTGGTTCTTACATTGAGCATCGCTTCCTGACTCTGGAAGGGAAGACGTGTGCTGTTTAATCTCCAAGACAAATTCATCACACTGGCTTTCTGGCATGTGCTCGACTGTTCTTACCATCAGAGGAGCTCAGGGCCTCCGTGTCACTGATGATGGCTGTGGTGCTTATCAGGACTGCCCTAGCTCTTATTATGAGCATGACTTCTCAGCTCCAGTGTAGAACCATCAACCTACCAGCACAGCTCCTTCACCCTGCTAACATGGACTTTCTAGCTTCCACCGCTGACCTTTGGGTCTTCCCAGCACAGATCCGTAAAACAGACTGGTGTGAGTCCTTTCCCTGGGCTCTAGACCTCCAGATGGACTCATGGGAGGCATTTTCATAGGTGCTAGATTTTCATCTGGACTCATATAGGACATTGCTGTAGGATTCAGATCCTTGGCTGAATATTCTACGTCTTTAGTGTTGTGGGCAGATTTCCTGAAATTTCTTGTGTTAACTCTGGGTGACCATCATAAATAATATTGTAAATTCTGTGTCCTGATTCTAATTGTTCTCATCACAACCCCTGACTACAACAGAAGTTAATAGACTGAAAGTAAAAAGATGGAAAATTGCAACATGAACCCAGAAAAAAGCAGGGGTAGCTATCCTGTTTGCAGACAAACCAAGAATGATCAAAAATGATAAAGAAAGACACTACATACTTTTTAGGGGAAAACATCAAGATGAAGAGATAACTATCATAAATAGGTATGCACCAATTATGGAAGTATTCAATTATATAAGGAAATATTAATAGACATGAAAAATCAAATAAGAAATAACATAATTGTAATGGGGGTCCTTAATTTTCCATTGTCACAAAGAGATCAACTAGACAAAAAATCAGCAAGAAAATATCAGAATTGAACTAAATTTGTGAAAAAATATACTGAATAGATGCTTACAGAGTGTTCTACCGAACATCAGAATACATATTCTCAGCTGCACATGGAATGTTCTCAAAAATAGACCATTTACTAACCCATAGAACATGATTAAGCAATTGCAAGGAAATTGAAATTATTCCATGTATATTATCTGACCATAGTGCAATGCAGTTGGAAATTAATGACAAAAGAAACCACAGAAACTCCATAAACACATGGAAATTAAATAACACTCTTCTTAACAACCAATGGGTCACAGATGAAATTAAAGAACAAGTTAAGCAATATCTACAAGTAAATGAAAATGCAAATGCAACATACCAGAATCTGTAGGTTGCAATGAAAGCAGCCCTAAGGGGGGAGTTTATAGCAGTAAATTTTCATATTAAGAAAACAGAACAAGCACAAACAAACAACTTAATATTGTACTTCAAGCTTCTAGAAAAGAAGACCAAGTCAGGCCCAAAGCCCATACAAAGGAGGGAATTTATAAATATCAGAACAAAAATTAATGCAACTGAGACTAAGACAACAATACAAAAGATTAATAAATTGAAGATTTGGTTCTTTGAATGAATAAATAAAATTGATAAACTCTTACCCAACCTTATAAAAAAAGGAAAGAGAAGATTCAAATTCATGCATTGGGGTAGAAAATGGGTGAAATCACTACAGTCCCTCTGAAAATTCAGAATGTTGTCAATACCTACTTCAAAAATCTTTACTCTCATAAGATAAAAAAAGACAGATTCCTAGACATGTATGAATTACCAAAGCTGAATGAACAAGATATAAAAAATCTAAATAACCCAATATTATTTAATGAGATTGAAAATTTAATTGAAAACATATAAACCAAAAAAACTCAGGTACTGATGTGTTTACTGCTGGATTCTACAAAAAACTTTGAGGAGATTTAATGCCAATACTCTTAAGACTCCATAATGAAACTGAAAGGGAAGCAGGACTCCCTGACTCATTCCTGGAAGCAAGTATTACCCTAATACAAAAAACAGAGAAAGATCTAATAAAAAAAAACAGAACTACAAGGCTATCTCTCTAAAAAACATCGATGCAAAAATCCTCAGCAAGATACTAGCAAATAAATCATCTGTATTATATAAAATGACCAAGACAGATTCATCCAGGCAATGCAGAGATGGTTCAGCATACTCAAATCAATAAATGTAATATGCCATAACACAACATAGGCAAAGACAAAAATCACATTATCATCTAAATAGATACAGAAAAAGCTTTTGACAAAGCCCAACACTCATTCATGATAAAAATCCTACAGAAAAGTGGAATAGATGAACTTTACCTCAATCTGATAAAAGCCATCTACAACAAATCTGAAGGCAACATCATACTACTAAATGGGCAAAAAATGAAAGCTTTTAACCTAAAATCAGGACCAAGACAAGGATGTCCATTATCACCATTCCTATTCAATATAGTTCTGAAAACAATAATCAGAGCAAATAGACAAGAGAGCCAAATAAAAGGAGTAAGGATAGGAAAAGAAGTTAAATTATCATTAATAAAAAATGACATGATACTCTACATAGAAGAACCCCAAAACTCCACCAAAAGACTTCTAGATTTAATAATCAAATTCAGTTGCATAGCTAGATATAAAGCCAACACTCAAAAACCAATAGCATTCCTGTCCACATACAACAAACTCACCAAGAGAAATTAGCAAAAAAGCAAATCCTTCAAAATAGCATCCAAAAAAAGTTGAAATACTTAGGAATCAATCCAACAAAGGAAGTAAAAGATCTGTGCATTGATAAATATGGTATTGTGAAAAAGGAGATTGAAGAGAATATCAGAAAATTGAAAAGTATACCTTGGTCTTGAATAGGAAAAACAAAAATAGTGAAAATGGCCATACTCACAAAATTGTTATACAGATTTAGTGCAATCCTAATCAAAATACCATTAGTCTACCTCACAGAACTAAAGAAAACATTCTTATGTACATTGGTAAACAGTAGAGACCTAGAATAGCAAAAGCAATTCTGGGCAATGAAGGCAAAGCAGGAGACATCACAATCCCTGACTTGAAATGATACTACAAAGCTACTGTGATAAAATCGTCATGATACCAGCAAAAAAACAGACCTGGAAATCAGTGCAACATATTAGAAGATACAGACACAATTACAACCGCCCTTGGCCACCTTTTGTTTGACAAAGGGGCCAAACATATTCACTGTAAAAAAGACAGCCTCTTTAATAAAATGGTGCTGGAAAAGCAGGCTCTCTACACGCTGAAGACTAAAACTAGACCTATTCTATCACCATGTGCTAAAGTAAAGTCAAAGTGGAACAAAGTATTTTTCATGCCTATATGTTGTGACCTGAGCAACTACTTCTAAGGTAATAGTATGCAATATATTAACAAGTGTTAATTTTCTATTTTTGAAATTCTGTATCGTTTCTATCCTTTTTTTGTTTTACTTTTTAAAATAAATAAATAAAATTTTAAAAATGGATCAAAGATCCATATATATAAACAGAAACTCTAATCTTCTTGAGGTGAAAGTAGGTAGAAATCTTGAATAAAAGCTGTAGGCAGAGATTTCATGAACAAAACCCAATCTGCATGAGACATACTTCAAAAAATCAACAATAGTGGTCCCATAGTTTTTAAATTTTTGCACATAAAAAGAAATCACCAACAGAGTGAAAGACAACCCACAGAATGGGGAAAATTTAGCCAACTGTCCCTCAAACAAAGGACTTCTATCTAGAGCATATAAATTATTGAGAAAAGCAGATCACTCAAATTCAAAGACACAGTCAAAAAATGGGCATGCAAGATGAATACACATTTCTCAAATGAAGAAATAGAAACAACAAATAAATATCTGAAAAAAAGTTTCAATGCCATTTGTCATTTAAAACAACACTGACGTTCCAACTCCCTCCAAAAAGAATGACTATCATCGAGAAATCAACCACTAACAAATGCTGGCAGGGCTGTGGGGAAAAATCAACCCGTCTCCACTGTTGGTAGACGTATACACTGGAGCAACAACTGTGGAAATTAGTGTGGAGATTCCTGACAAAACTAAAATTAGGGGTACCATTCAATCCAGCTATTCCCCTTCCTGGCATTTTCCCAGAAGAATTAAAAGCATCATACCACAGTGATATACATACATTCATGTTTATAGCAACACAATTTGTAATAGATAAATCTTGGAAACAACCCTACCGCACATCAACCAAGGAATGAATAAAAAGATGTGGTATTTTTTTATACTCTGAAGTACTACTCAGGTATAAAGAATGGCAAAGTTGAGACTTTTATAGATAAATGGATGCAACTTGAAACCATACTCATAAATGAAATAAATCAGATCACATATGTAAATATTGCATTGTCTCCCGAGTGTAAGAAAATGAAAGAATAAAAAACATCCAAAATATACAATAGATATTGTGAAATAGGAAGAAATTGTTGAAAAGGAAAGAGAGCTGGGGATTTAGCTCAGTGGTGTAAGCACCTGCCTGACAAGAACAAGGTTTTGAGTTCAATTCCTGGTACAAAAAAAAAGAAAGAAAAGGAAAGGAAAGAAAAACTGGAAAGGCAGAGATGGGAAAGGAGAAAAAAGGAAGGGGAAAAAGAAACAAATAATATATTCAAGATATTTAAGATAGTTATAGTACTAACTTCTATTAGTTCATTGATCAATTGTTTGATCAATTTTCATGTGTATATCTTGCAATATGAGCCCACTACATTAAGATAACAATACACAATATATTAACCATTGTTACTCTCCTATTGTTTTGAAATTTTATATCATTATTTTTATTATTTTTTCTCTTTAAGATTAAAAAATTAAGAAAAATAAGTAATTGTAAGCCTAAACACACTGTAACATATCACTTTAAAACAAATGTTTGGTTGAACATTTTTTGAGCAAAACTGTTTTCCCTACTAGGATGCTAATATTCATGTCCACGTATACAAGTTTTAATTTCTTTATAGAAATTGTGTTTTTAGTCTTAGCATTTACAGGTTGTATATTTACTAAATGTAGTCTTCATTTATTAGAACAAGTTATTTTTATCATTTACAGCATAATGCCAGTTTTGATAATTATTTCAATTGTCAAAGTTGTCACAGTTTATCTGTATTTTATGTCAAAATTTAAAAATATATTGAATACCCAAGACCATGCCAGTGATGTCTAATTTATAGTCAAGTTAGAGGAACAGGATTTAGATTCACCCTTCATTCTGAATCAAAAAAATATCTGGATGAAATATAGGCAAAATAATTGTTTCTAAGACATTAGACACTTGGCAAAAAGATAGTCATCCCTGAAAGATGCTAAACAAGTGAGGTTATTTCTACTATTTTTCTAGTTCATTGTCTTGAGAGTGTTTCCACGTCATGATGCAGGGAGGAAGAATCTAGGAATCTAAGTAGAGCTCAGTCAACCCTCTGAAGAGATAAATCTAAGGATTTGGAGAGTCCACAGAAGCTAGAGCTCATAGGACAGAGTATCAGAGTGAAGAGAACTGGAAAAGGCATGACAGACAGAAAGGAGAGAGACATACAGAGACAGAAACAGAGACAGAACTTTAGAAGTCTACAAATGGTTGATTTCTCTAGAGCACTGAGATAAGTATTAACAGCATGCATGTAAGAAAAGTAACTGAGATCTGGGGAAGATCAGCAAAAAGTAGAACAGAACCCAGTGTTCCCACAGTGCTGAGAATAGTGCTTGTTCCCATTATTCATACTGGAAACACTATTCATTTATAAAGTATTAAATAGAGTACTCAGAAACATCTTACCAACCTAACAAATCTTAGTAACAAGACAAAATGATCAGATTGTTCCCAAATAGTTTGAGTGAGTCTCAGAGTATCTCAATTTTTAGAGACTAAAAAATCCACTACTAAACAAGGTAAAAACCAGAATGCCTGAAATGTATTAAAAAATTCAATTGGCAATACAAAGAAGCAAGAAATTTATGCATAAAATATAGAATAAAAATAAATTGTCTGAAATCAATCCAGAATCAACACTTGTATTAGAATTAGTAGACAAGAATATTAAAACACATTGTAAATATATTACATATGCACCATAAGCTTGGGAAGACTGAATGAGTTTGCAAGATACATAGAAGACATAAAACGACCAAAATCAGACTTTTGAAATGAAAACTATAACATGTGCAATGAAAATTACTTTGGTTTGGGATTAATCACAGATTGGACATTGCAATAGAAATTAATGAATTTGAATATGAGACAGTAAAAACTAAAATAAAATATACAGTATGCTTTTATCCCCTCTCAAATTCATGTTGAAATATTCTCCAAAGCAGTGGTATTTGGAGATATGGCCTTGAGGAGTCTATTGTTTCCTGGGAACTCTGCCCTCACAAATGAGATTAGGTGCACTTCAAAGAGCTTGTTGAGTGTGGATTTGTCCCCGTTTGCCTTTCCACCTTCTGTCATGGGAGGACAGAATTCTTCCCATCCAAAGGACTAAAATTAAGACATGTTATGGAAACAGAGATCAGATCCTTACCAAACAATGAACCTGCTAATACCTTTATCTTGGATTTCTCAACTTCTAAAATTGTGAGAAATAAATTTTTGTTCTTTATAAATGATTTATTCTATGGTATTTTGTTATAGTAGGACAAATTGCCTGAGAGAAAATCAAAGGTCCACAAAGATAACAGAGGTTTAGTGAGCTATACAATTACTCCCAGTAACATAATATATGTACATTAATTTAAGTCTCTGAAGAAGATACAGAAAGAAGTTCAGAAATAATTAATTGAAAAACTAATGAATAAATTTTTCCCAAATGAAAACTGTGATCTACAAATTTAAGGAACTTAATGAACTCCAAACACAGAACGCATTAAGAAAACTATGGTAAAATATATTGTGATCAAACTGATGAAAACAAAAGGATAGAAAGAAAATAATTATAATGGCCAGAGAAAATAATATCTATTATGTACACTGGAAAAAAGAGGACAACAGATTTTTAAATTGGAAATGGTATGAGTAAGAAGTAAATGGTGAAACATCTTCAAGGTACTAATTAGAGAAGAAATCAATCTAGTATTTTATAACCAATAAAATATGTTTCTAAAGATACATGAAGGAAAAGACTCTTCAGGCATATCAAAGCTGAAATAATTTGGCTTATACTATAATTAATGGTAAAAGAAGTCCCCAGGCAAAAGTAAAATGATAACTGAATTCTGCATCTACTCAAGGAAACAAGTACCTTTGAAAAGGTAACTACACAGGAAATTCTAACTAAAAATACAAGATATTTTCAAATTATTATATTTTCTATTTATTAGAACCATTTAAATCAGAAGTGATTGTTTAGATAAAACTAATAACAATGAATTGTAGGATTCATGATACATAGGAAAATAAAATATAGATAGCAATAGAAAAAAAGTTGGGAGAGAAGAAATGAAAGTTTTCTTTTTAGGGTTCTTATTCTGTATGAGAAGAAATGTAATATTAGTTAAAGGCAGACTGCCATGTGTTAAAGGTTATGTCATAAAGCTTAGAGTAACTACAAAAATAGTTATGAACAATAAATAACAAATGATGCATATGATGAAAATAGATAATATATCTTAAAGAAGGTAAGAAAAGAGGGAAAATGTTGCAAGGAACAGATGGGACAAAGAACAAAATGGTATGTTTAAATCTAACCATATCATTAATCACATTAAATGTAAATGGTCTAAAATCCCAATTAAAACTCCTTTGAGTGGGGATTTCTGCTAAGGGCTAATGGCTATAAACTATAGGTTGGTGGTATCACAAAGGTGAAGCTGAAGTTACTGTTTTCTGTTGATGCAAACTATAGGCAATGACTTCTTCCATTACTTCTATGATTCAATCTACTGTGCTTCAGTAGTAACTCTGAATAAAGAAGTATGCTTCAGCACCCAATGATACTACCCATTATAATGTAAGCTGCCATCAGTGCTTCCTGTGTTCTCAGTGCTTTGTGGAGGAGGCTTTCCTTTGTTCCTCACAGCTTTCTCTCCCTGGTCCTTATATTCATATCTCAGTTATAGACACCTATTATAAACACATATTTATTCCAACTCTGAGATTTTTGTCCATGGGTCAATTCCATTAGCCCTCAGTTTTTTATTTTCTTAGTATCAGTTTTCCTCTAGTAGTTGACTTAGACTCCATTTGTCTCCACTAAACCTGACATATAAAAATTTATTATATTCCTCTCCCATAGTATATTTACTATCTCCAAAATTTATCTCAAGATACATTACATTAGTATCTCATCTCATGAATTTAATTCATTCTATAATTTTTGGAAAAGATCATCACATCTGTGTTTGGGTGGAAAAGATGGCTGTGGTTGTGTTTGTCACCTGTTGCAGAGTTTGGAAACAAAAAAAACCTGCTAAATGCTTCTGTTCCCAAAACAAATTGTTTGGAAACAAAAGTGTTTGTGAACCAAGATACCACTGTACTCCCATTCCTACAGCCAATATAATTTCCAAGGTACCTCTCCCTTGTTATTGCTGTAATTCTACAACTAGTCTCCCTGCATACCCCACTAGATCTTCTCAAAACTTACTGCACAGTGGGCAAAGTGGCCCTGTTAAAAAGATAAATTGGTTTGTGTTACAGCTCCATACTTAGAAAATTCAAACTTCCTACCATTGCCTACAAGGCCCCAAGTGACAATGAGTACTTTTGTGTTTGACACTTCCCCTTTTGTATTCTATATACCAGCCACTTTGCCTTATCTTCTGATTCCCTAAGTTTATCAGTTCATTCCAACCACAAGTCCTATAAGTCAGTTGTTTCCTACCCTGGGATCATCTTCTGCCACCTTTTATCCAGGTAACTCAGCCTTCAAATCCCAGCCAGGGGATTCCCTGGGAAAAGTCTCCTCCAGTTCTTTAACAAGTATCAGTTACATTATTACTTGTTTTACATTACAGCACATAAAAGTACTTCTTAATAAGCATTGGCTGCTGTTTTATGGTCAGTATTTGTACCGCTAGAGGGATGTGAACTCTCTGAGGTCTGATAACACATCTATTTTTCTTGTTTCTGTATGCCCAGAGCCAAGCACTATGGCTGGTTGTAGAAGTTCAGTATAAAATTCATTAACTTTAAGATGCCTGTGATTGTAAGACATATCATTATTGTGTATATTAAGAAAAACATTCCTAATTAAATTCTAAATTGTTTTCAATTTTAAGATGCAGCCCAAACCCAGAGATGTAAACGATATGAAAATTTGTGTCTTAGAATCCCATATATACTATTATAAACTGGATACATGAGTAAAAGAATCATTTTTGTTTTTGGAAAATCATCCTAGCAGGCCCCACAAGCAATTTCCCAACATGCCTGAGTATTTGTATATCTTGAGGGAAATTTATGGTCTAGATTATCAAACCAGGATCTCCCTCACTATACTTGTAGATTTGCGGTGCTCTGTATATAACTATTTCCTTATTGTTAAAAGTGGACATTATTTTTGAGTAATCTGATAGCCCATATTAATTACATTTTTACAGAGCACAATTCGATGGAGTCTTACAAAAAGACAAATGTATACATATGGTTTGGAATGAACAAAATTTATGGGTAAAGGACAGTGGTGTTTTATATGAGCCAATTATAAATGCTAATTTTTCCTTAGGACTTTTTAAACTGAATTTTCATAGGGTAGAAATCATTATTTGGTGCAAATTTCTATTTAGTGTCTTATATCTACACTGAGAGTCTCTCCAGTGACAGAACGTTATTAATTGCTCTTTCCATAAACAGGGTTTTTCAGTAAGTGGGCATGAAACAGCAGCGGCAAGTTAAAGGTAAAGATAAAGGAAGAAACAGTCCTAGAAATAATTCGCAACTGGATGCCTGATTTACCATGATCACTCAAAGTAATGAACCACAATTTAAGCAGTATGTAGAAGGAACCTCTAGATTGCCAAATCGCTCCAGGTTAATCATTTAGCTCTTAAGTATATAAAATGAAGCTGGCATGAAGGATGTCCAATTAAAGTTTGAAGGGACATTAGTGATTATAAAATGAGAAGAATAGTAGTATAGTAAGAAAGAAATTAGGATCCACTTAAATTTGAATTCCGGTTCTGGTGTTTATTAAACTTGAGACTCAATTTACTTATGTAGAAAATGGGATCAATAATTTCGACCTCATAGAGTTGCGAAAATTAAGTAATTTATGAGTAATAAGCACTTAGAAGCATACTGGCACCCAGAAGTAATATAAGTTAGTTTTTGTTAATTTTATTTTTATTCTGGAAAAGGAGGAAAAGAAAAATGCCTAAATTGTGGGTATTCTCTATTTATTTACTATTTGCATAATATGTTTTTATGACTCCTCTGTTTAAATATTTGACAATATCGATCACAGCTGTCTTCTTCACTATACCCATGTAGCCACCACTCAAGTGAAGAACATTACATGCTCCCTGCATCCCACCCCTTCATGTTGCCTCTCAGTGATTACCTCCCCTGCTTACTCAGTTCAGCCATCTTTCTCCTTTAAGCAACATAGATTAATTTTTCCTGTTATTTTTAAAACTTTGAGCATAAAATAACAGTATATTTTTCCTTAGCATTAGATTTGAGAGATTCATCTCTGTTTTTATGTGTTACTGCAACTCCTCCATTTTTATGGATGTCTTCATTTCTTTGTCTGACTAGGTCACAATCTATGTTACCATTTCATTTTTGAGAAACATCCAGTCTGCTTTCCTTCAATATTTATTTGTCACTAAATCATAGATAATATCTTATATCTGGCTGGACCCTTAACACAAACAGTGTTTTGAATTGATGAAATAATGGTTACAAGGACTATGATTGAAGAAATAAATAGCAACTTGGGTTAAGTTAAAAGGTCTGCTGGAGGAGAATGTTTATCCACAAACTGAAAGTATATAATAGAAGCTTGAGGAACCATTACAAGTATTCTTAATATCAAAGAGAAAGTGCAATTAGGCAAGCATTGTCTCTTTCTCAAAATGATGAATAAGGATGTCAAGTGCATATAATATGCAGTGAATACAATATGCACAGCCAAAAGTTTTAGGAATTTCAGAGCCTAGAAAATCACTTAATTCATAGTCAAGAGTTTCCATGTGTAATTAGCGTGGCATGAAAATATGATGGAACTTAAAAATTCTTAGTTCTTCCCTTGAGAGGGTTTAAGGCAACTTAGTGGTTGAATCTTGATTGTTTGCTTGCTAGCAACAACAGTAGGCTAATTGCATAATCTCTTTATGTTTTAGTTTATCTACTTATAAGGTGATGTTGCAGGATAGTACTGTACTTGCTTCATATGTTTTTTGAATGCTAATCACGTGAAGAATTTTGCACAGTGAAAGGGTTGCAGAAGGAGCTCAATACTGTTAATTGTGAAAGATAATGTGGCATAGTGTTTTTTATCACACAAACTTGGAACCAGACTCACTAAGTTCATGGTCTAGCTGTTTATGACCTTAAGTAAGTTATTTAATTCCTCTGTGTCTTAGTAGTCTCACCTATAAAGTGGGGCTGATAATAGTACCTACTTCACAGTGTTGCTGCTTAAATGAAGTTTAAGTCAATGTATAACCTGATACATAGTAGACACAGAGAATATACTTAGACAGCAACACAATTTAGAGCTATAGATCTCAACCCTGTTTTATACATTAGAATCACCTGGTAAAATATTATGCTGATACTTAGATCCTATTCTCCCAGCATTTCATTTCATTTGTTTGTGATAGGATCCAGGAAAGCTCTGAAATCTGTGCTGATAATAATGTGCAACAAAGGCTGAGTCCCCTGATTTAAGACCTTTCTTTCTCAAGCCAGTTAAAATCTCCCCTTAATTCTTATTCTGATCATAGACCATCTAGAACCACTGAACACTGTGCTCTTTGTGTATTTAAATAATAACTACAGAGTATCTTCTATGTAAGTCATATAGATTATGTACAGTTGAACAAAATATGACCTCCTCTGCAGAGAATTTATAATGTATGAGAACAAGTGCACGTGAGCCCTCATCACTAAACTACAAGTCAAATGCACCAATTGGAAAAAAACACAAAATGCTGTGGAAGAAACAGGGAGGAGTCATTTCTGCTTGATGGTAATCCTTGAAGTCATCATGTAAGAAGTGGCACCTACTTCAGGTGGATCTTGAAATAGGAAAAATGAATTTACCTTCATTATCCTAGGCTTTTCCCTCTCTAATAGAATTTTGAGAACCTTTTGGGTAAAACACAAAAGTCTAAGATTTTATGAGGCCAGTTCATGTGTAGTTTTAAAAACACTTTTACATTTCAGTTTTTTTAAATATATAGTCATTTTTGGAAGGAAACTAGAGTAGTTGGCCTGCCAGCTTTGTCTTAAGCAAGGTATGGAAAACTGCTTACTTTAGAAATATGTAATTTGCCTCAGATTGGAGTTCATTGTGTTTCTCAAGCTCTAGGTGAAGTCCAAAGACATGTTTAGGTTCAGATGTACAGGTAGTCTTTAATGACAACTTAAAGCAGAGCAAAACAAACAAAGCTCAATTTTTTCTAGGTAAATGAAAGGATGCTAATTTTCGGATGTTTGAGCCCTGGTGGAAGAGTACAGAGCTGCATCTTTGACCCAGAGCTGCTGTAGGGAGTTAAGATGAAAACATCCTGGTACACCTTTGTCAGAATTCAAAGGATAAGCTTGTATCTTAACAAACTGGAAAGGCGAGAAAGGATAATGAGTGCTTGCATCAGCACACTAAGAAACCTCCAAATCAGTTGCGACAGTGCTGAGGAAGCAAAGCTGAGATAAAATTAGCCTGTCTGGAAGCTCCCTTATCTAAACCATTATTTTATTTCGTTATTACTATTGCGTTGGTTGAAATATTCCAGAAGGAATATCTATCAAAAGAGTTGAACATAACAATACTTGATACTGTCAATCAAAGTAGTTGAAATTTATAAAAATGTTGCATTAGAATAACACTGTACACACCCAAGATTCTTTAGTCAGTTGGTGAAGAAAGAAATTAAAGAAGCCATTGGAAGGTGTAAAGATCTCTGTTGTTCATGGATCAGCATAACTAATATTAAAATGACCATGCTAGTAAAAGCAATTTAACAGTTCAGTGCAGTCCTCATCAAAATACCAAAGGCATTTTTCACAGGGTTAGGGAAAAAAAATCCTAAAATTCTAATATAACTTCCATAAATTCCTGAAGGTCTTGTGAAACCACCAAAGACACAGACTAACTAAAACAATCCTGAGTAAAAAGATAAATGTCCCAGGCATCATAATAACCAATTTTGAAATATGCCGCAAAGTTATAAAAACCAAAAAAAAAGCCTGGTACTGACACAAAAATAGAGTTGCAGACCAACAGAATAAAAAAGAAGACATAGAAACAAATTATAGGCCCTTTGTTTTTTGCTTGACAAAGAAACCAAAAATATATTTTGGAGCAAAGACAGCCTCTTTAACAAGTGGTAGCTGGAAAACTGGATATCTCTATGTAGAAAACTGAAACTAGGTCCCTGTTTCACACCTTGTACAAAGAGCAATTCAAAATGGATCAAAGATCTGTGTATAGGACAAAAAACTTAGAAAATACTAAAAGAAAATACAGAGCAAACATTTGAATTTGTAGGCACAAGCAAAAACTCTTGAATTCACATGATTTCCGTAGCACAGGCAATAGTAAGAATCCACAAACAGGACTATATCAAAGTAAAGAGCTTCTGCATAGCAAAAGAAACCATCAACAGAATTAATAAAGAGGCTACTGAATGGGAGAAATTTTTTGCATTCTTCTCTTCTCACAGAGGATTGATATCTAAACTGTGTAAACAACTCATAGGCTTCCAAGGGCAGCAAGAGAGAGCTAGCTCCAAACCCAAGCATTTTTGAAATCTTTATTTGTTTCACATTCGCTATTGACTCATTGTTTAAGATAAGTCATATGGCCAAGTTCACCATCAACATAAGAGGAAGCTATTACTTGAACAAGAGTATGCTTACAGGGAGGAAGTTATTACAGCCATTTAAAAAATTCTACCCCATTGCTCAATACTGCATACATTTGCTTCTTGTATGTACCAGTCTTAAGGGCAGAAGTTCTGTTTCTTCCTTTCTATATGATGCGTATGTAACACAGTGCCTTGCATTATGTTGCATGTTCTACAATAGTTCATTTTTTCCTAAGTGTAATGTGTCTATAAGAACCTAAGTCACCTAGGCTGCATGAGCCAGAGTTACCCATGTTATTGAAATAGAAAGAGAAAGATTTCAAAATAATCCTGAACCTCAAAATGCTATCCCCAGAAGACTTATGAGCCTTACCAGGACTTGAAAAGAAGCACAGCCTGGGTGACTTCTCCCACTGTCAGCTTCCCTGCAAAAACTGCCAGCAACATTCTTAAACTAAAGTGCCACTGATGCTCCAGTTCTGTCCCAAGAGAATGCACACGTCATCTCTTTGCATATTTTTATCACATATTCAGTACATCAACAATTCTTCAATTTGCTGTGGATTGGGAAATGTCAGAAGGGAAAGTTTATGAAGTCTCCCACATACACAGACATCTGGCTAAAGCAAGCAGGCCCACAGATCAATTTGTCAAACCTCAGCTTTCTTCCCTTTCAAGATTTCACCTAACAACTTCATAAAATCCTGACTATGTGCAAAATTGTTCCTAACACTTCTCATAAGTACTAATCTGACCTAGGAAATTCATTCAAATTAGCTGAGGGGTGTACCTGATTCACAAAAACAATTATCTCTAATTTTTAGAACTAAAATAGATGCCCAAAGAAATCCTCATTTTAAACTCCTGCAACTGTCATTCTTACTGCTTTCATAGGTTCTCTTACCGAAGGCTCTAATTAGGAGCATTCTGGTGGAGGAGGGAAACAAGACCAAACATAGAAGGATTATGGTCTCTTTTGTATTAAATTCCTCACTTTTCCTGGGTTTCGCAGCTGCTTGAAATGGTCCAGCTAGTCGTAGTTGACCAGGGGGCTGAAAAGAGGAAATTTCTCTGCGTTGAATATAGGGCATTCCACTTAATGATGACTAAAGAAAATGCTTCTGCATCCTTACTCCAAAGGAATAGTTGTGGACCTGTCAGTCACCTGTACACCTATGTCATCCCAGCTGTCCCGTTACTATGCTGGCTCTCACCTCAATGGTCTCTGGACTTTCATCACAAATGAACCCTCAAAAATGACTTTAGGACTAGCTGCAAATCATTCATCTATAATGAGAAACATGGAATAAAGGAAAATAGCTGTTTAACTGTTTGCATGTCAGGCCTCCCTGTTATCTCACATCCTACTATTCGGTTCGTCCCAATAGCTTCTTTTGGGTGGAAAAGGTAACTGTAATCTTTTGTCTACCACTAGAGATTTCATGTTCCAAACTGTTAGAATAGTGTTACATTATCGGAGATTGGCAGAGGTGTATATTGAAAAACCAGTTTTAGAATTTCAAGTGGGAGGGTACCTATAAAACAGATATCCTGTTGGTATTTGATTTTCCTGTATTTAGGGAAAGGATTAAACTTCTAAAAAAACAAACAAAAAAATAAGAAAATACAAAAACGTTTGGTTGACAAGAAGGCAGGTAACTAACTGGGAATCAGTAAACATAAGTTTCTCATGTGAGATATGTTTAAAATTTTTGAAGCATGCTGTAAACCTGCCCAGATTGTCTTCTAAAAAATCTTGTTTTCTAATTGTAGCCTAAATATTATGAGTAGAAGGTCCTCATTGCCTGGAATGACCTTTACCTCCTCCTACTTTGCCTACTTGATATGCTTCATAGATTCAGCTCAGGCTCCTTCCTTCAGGCATTTTTCCTCACACTGCTCCTGCTCCCTCTTCCTCGCAATCCCTCTCTTCTCTCTCCCTTTGTCCCTCCTCCATTGCTTCCTCCTCCACTTAGGTATTCTCCTTGATATGCCCTTATATCCCACACTGTTTAAAAACCAGCATTGTAAATTTCTTTCTGTGGTTTATCAGATTACAACCCCAGTGGGTAAACTCTGTGCTTTGTTTATCTTTGATTCCTAGCACAATGCAAGGCACAGAGGTGACATTCAGTGGGCATTAATTGAATAAATAAATAAGTAAATTTATTAATGGATGAATGAATCACCAATGAAATTGTACTACTTGACTATAAGTAGTTTCAATACTGTTTGTTAATTCACTATCCAACTTTTACTGAATATCTACTATGAATCAGGTACTGTGTTTAGTAGTATGTATGTAAACTAAATTTTTTGTCCTCACAGGGATAAAAGTCTAAAATTAAGAATGATTATTCATAAATGTAATAGTATTTAAGTAGATTATTTTTGTTGCTTCAGAATTTCTACTGAAAAGCTTTATATTAAAGGGAGACAGTAAATATATGCGTGCAGGATGCAGCAATTTCTGGATAAGAGTAGATATTGTCTGTAAACCATTTTACTTTATAACCTATTTTATGAAAGAAAACTAGATGTTTGAAAATAATGACTTGAAGTAATGGAACTTATTGTTGACAGTGCTATGGCATTCTTCCTATTCTCCTAAAGATAGGGAGAAGGTGGTCTACCCCTTTCTTGTGAAAGACCAAACTAGCATCTCCTCCACATACCATATATTTGCTGAATTGCTAAAATTCAACAAATTGCCCCTAGGTCAGAAAGTAAAAGAGTTCTTAGGAAAATCTATCGTGTGTTTTCAGAAGTTGGGATTTTGTATGAAACTATGAACAAAAATATTTGTTTCCATATTGAGCAAATTCTGAAGACAGTAGATTAACTGGAATAGTGAAAAAGATGGAGTAAAAGCAGAAGGGTTAGAAGTTGGTTCAATTGCATTTTCATCATTTAGCAAGGCAAGAGGGCTTGAGTTCTTACTGGGCAAAATAACTCGTGTGGAAGATAGCCAAATGTAAGTTATTGGGCTTGAGTTCTTACTGGGCAAAATAACTCTTGTGGAAGATAGCCAAATGTAAGTTATTTTGGAAGTGTGCCAACCAGTAGGGCTGTCTGCTCATAGGAATAATAGTAGTGTAGAATATACTGCTAGGAGGTGATAGCTAAGAGGAGACAGTAAGGCATTAGCCAGAAAATACATCATTTGTATGGAAGTAATGTAGTACACAGGATCTCTAGGAAACTTCAAGGAATTCTAGTTCAACTTTCAAGAGAGTCAACTCTCAGAGGTTTTCCACCAATAGTCAGAATATACTAGTCAGTAGCATGAAAAATTATTCTATTTTTCCCTTTACCCTCATCCTTCGTAGACAGAAGTAAACAATGGGAGTAGGGGGATGCACTGGAAGTGCATGTGAAGCAACAGTGTGTGCCATATTGCTGCAGATCTTCAAGACAAAAATCAGGCTTGGACTGGTGGCAAAGGCAGGAAAGAACACTGAATTGTCTGTGAAATTGAAGCCTTGTTTCAGCATGATGATTTTTAAAAAAAACTGTTAATGGACTATCTTAAAGTATTTATCATCAATGCTTTAGCTGTATTTTAATTATTTATTATTAGAACATATTGCATAACGGTCACATTCATCATAGGGAATTTGTGCCTGTACCTAACACAGCTTAATTCTTCTTTTCCCATTCTCTTCCCTCCTTTCAACCATTTTCTCATCCTTTACAAAAGCTTTATTTCTGTTTTTTTCACTTCAATTTTGTTTTTTTAAATACCTTTTCCTTCCTTCTCTTCCTTTCCCTGCTCCCATCTTGTCCTTCCCATTTGAACATGTTCTTTATACTTTCCAATATCTGTCCTCCATTTTGTTCCCAATAGTAGCTGTCTATTAAATTATAAATTATATATTTGTGCAATCTGAATCTGATACATGGTACATAGTGACTGAGAATCTATGGAACCCTCAATTGTCTTGCAAGCCCAAGGAAGACATTGGCAAATGAAGATATTTAATGGAAGTGATTAGAGAAACAAGGCCATTGCTCATTTAGATCCTCTGGAACTTAGCCCATTCAATAGACTTCCTATCTTTGCAAAAGCCATGCATTTGTATGTATATGCCTTCATATACAGTGTACATAAATACATACTGTGAACTTTTGCTTTATCTCATTGACAGCCCATCTATCCCCAAATAATAGACGATATAAGAACATAGTATCTTTTATTCATAAGCCTTTTATGAAACTTCTAATATAATTCCCTATTCCATAGGACAGTCTTTTTTACTAATGTATTGACAGAGAATGGTAACATTAGAAATAATAAGAAAGAGTTCAATGTCTACCATGCACAAAAATTGATCTATATAAATGATTTATATTGGTAGTTCTTCATCTCATCCTCATGTCACTTGTAAAATTGACAGGTGATGATGTTCCCATTTTAGAAATGGGGAAATAAGCTTAGCAAGCCTAAGTGTAGTGAAGGCCCCAAGATTTAAATCCAATCCTGCCTATATTTCAAAATACATCTTGGTGTATTTATTCTTAGCTTCTGAAACTACTTGAGAACTTCAGAAAACAATACTTGTTCCCTTAGAGAAATTGTGTTTTAAAAAATGCATGTCTTGTTATGCTATCCCTCCATATTTTAAAACGCTATTTTCCATAAAACTTTACCCATGGATTCTGCTTCTAGTCTACATTATTTTCTATAGGCCTCCCATGGAAGAATTTATCTAATCAATGAGGATTTACTGATCATCTAATCTAAACCACATATTGTTCTAGGTGCTAAAGTTCATACAATGAATACGATAAAGTTCCTGCCTACATGGACCTTGTATCCTATTGATCATCTTTCCATAGTTTTCCTTTATTTATTTTAGTCAAATTCAGTTTCTTTTTCACTCAATTCAAATTTCTAAAAAGTTTAGTTTACATATGTATTGTAGAATACAATGAGATACAAGTGTACATATACAAATATATTTATAATGATCATACTTATAAAAGCAAAAATTAAAACCCTAAATATCTAAGATGATAAAATAAATAATGATGCATACATCATATAAACTATTACTAAGTCATTAAAATTATACTCATAGGCCCGACTGATTGCTTAGAATGTGCAAAGCCCTGGGTTTGGTCCTTAGTATCACTGAAATTTATGCTAAGAAGCTATTTTTTATGCTACAGAAAATTGTACATAATATACAATTGTATAGAAGTTTAATTTCAATTCTCTGTGTATACATACATGTATGTGAGTGTGCTCACAAATGCAAGTAAGAAAATTACACATAAAAATCTTAGTATTTACTAGATAGGTACCATTAATAATGTTTTCTGTCTTTTCTGTAACAAGTGCATTTCATTTTTTAAATGGAGTCTGTGTGTGTACTCTGTGCATGGTGTTGCAGTGGGCTCTGGAGCAATTGTCCAATTAGATTAGCATAGTGAAGCATCTGTTCAGAAACTGCAGTGCATATAAATTAAATGAGTATTTATATGTTTGTGTATATATCAGTAAGTGTATGGTCAATTTTTTAACTTTACATGACTCACTTTTCATTTCATTTTGGTGTCTCACTGTCATCCAGATGAGTCAAGTCTCATGGTCAGTTGAGAGCTAACCATGTTTAATAATGGCCTAAGAAAAGTACACGTGGGAAGATAAACCTTCCGGTGGCAAAAAAATAACCACTATGAGTTCAGAACCAAATACAAAATCATGTCTGGTTATACCATTTTTTATTTTATCCAAGTTCCTAATTGCTTGTACCTAACAAGATCACCAATAAGTGACCATTTATTTAGCAATGGTTTTGACTGTTCATGTAGAATCACAATAACTTCATAGAATGAATAGCAAATTTATAAAAACCCAAGCTCCCATTTTGAAAATGAGTGACTATACTTTCCATAGCAACAGACAGTTGGAGGCTAAATATCTTATGTTTTGACATTATCTACTCACAGTTTGTCACTAATAATTTAACTGCCTATTAAATTATAAAATATATGTTTGTGATCCTGAAGTTTAATTGCATGCATGTAGTGAAGGTAGTAGCTAATATCTAGAGAGAAATAAGCAAGTGAACCTGCTTGAGAGGAGACACAGCGTGGATTAGAATTTCTATTAGGTAAAATTGATCTGTGATCATATTGCTGAAAAAAGCTTTTAGTATTTCTGACATCTATATTCCAATAGATATGACACATGTACATTATACTATTTATTATTTTAGAATATTTAAAAATATCAGAGACAGCTCTGTTTGTTTTTCTTTGTGCATTCAAAATCTAATATTTATCTTTGGAGGCATAGGATTTAATAAATTATATAATTACTTCCCCAGAATATAGTCATCAACCATTATAGCCACAGATTTCCTCCATATTGTCATCTTATGTTTTTAACATAAGAGAGAATGTGAAAAATGGTCTAGCATTTATCATGTCAAAAACAGCACAACTGAACATAAGATCAAGACGGCAAAGATATGGAATTGTATCTCAATTATTTTTTGGAGCTGGAGTTTACTGCACAACCAGTGTGAAACAGTGTATACTGAATGCTAATTTGAGCTCATATTAGAGTCAAAAACTAAAAAAAAGTCAAGTCCATATTTAAAAATTTAAAAAAGTAGAAGAAAAGATTTTTGAAGTTGTACCACAAAGAAATAACAAATGAGAAGATACATTTAAACTGATTTAAACCTATACAATGTCTACATATAGTGAAACATGATACAGTATGCCATTGATTCATATAATTTTTATGTATCAATTTTTAAAAACAATTTTGAAACATTAGAAAAAGGAAAGATAAAACTGTAAAAATAAATTGAACTCATATTCCAAGAAAATTGAAGTCAGTGGCTCAATATACTCTTGAAAGGGGAAGCACATCTAAGCAAATTTCTGGATTGGTAGGGCATTCCACAAGTAGAACATTTATCTGTAGTTATTTAATCAATATTTATAAATCCATAGAGATTGTGTCACACAAAAATAAATGACACAGCCACTTATGTATCATTATTTGAGATACTACAACATATCTATGTGTTCTTAATATTCGTCCCACACTTTGCTATCAACCTGCTATATTTCTGCAATGATGATGTGGAGCGACTACTGTTCTGTATCTAGGTAACTGTGTCATTCAAAAATAATAACATATCAGCCACTAAAGTAAGAAACTGTGCAGCAAAAATTCATGTATCTGATTTGACCCACCCTGATAGTTTATATTCATTTAATGTATATATTGTGTATTCGTTTCATATGCATAAATAGTGTATATTCATTTCATATATATTCATTAATATGTGTTTTTATGTGAACTTCCAGGGATGTAATTTAAACTTTTGTTACTGTACATGGCTTCACTGAATCACAGTACCCCCACCAATAAATAATTGACAGTACAGTCTGAATTGAATCAGCCTATCTCTGATTCCTGTAAACATCATGGCTTATAAGCATCTGAGGTAAAAAGTACTTCAGGGTTTCTTAGAATTCCTGAGCTATGTTTCTTTTTCACAATTCCTTTTTTCTCTCAATCCTTATTCCATTTTCTACAAACTGATTTCGAGGGTGCCCCATGTCCTCAGAGCCTTGATGCTCTCAAACTTAGCTCTTCATTGTCTTAATGCACAACAGTTATGACATTATCATAGATTGGCAAAATTTCTCTCTTCAAACAATTCTCCAGCCCACAAAACCTTTGACAAATCTGTTAGTTCATTTATTGTCAAGTGAGAAGATTTCTTACCTTTGGCAGAGATGCCCTGGAACCTGAACTCTGGGTGGTCATGGTTAAGACTGTGGTGATGCCTAGTGCAACCCTAGCAGGGGCTGCATCCATGTTTATCCAAAAGGAGACCCAGGACAAAATGACTATCAACAGGCTGGGAATGTACATCTGGATCAAATAATATCCCATCTGGCGTTCCAGGTGAAACTTGACTTCAATGCAGGTAAACTTTCCTGGAAACAGCAAATTGTCATTTAAAGTCTAGTTTGATGTTTTGTAATTACAACATCCTATTTTACTTTTAAAAATGAAATGTGTTACACATAAATTGGGAAGATTGCACAATACCCTCACCCTATGTAACCAATTCAACCAATAATGCAAATAACAGTGTGAAAAGGAGTGTTTTAAAACATTAAAGCTGTATGGTATATTTAATTTTTAAAATATGTGCTTGTTGCAGCCATATTGTTTTAGACATATCTTAAGAATTTTCAAGACTGACATAAACTGATCAGTGGAAATAAAATATTCAAAATTTGTGAATTTAGACTATATAATATATAGTACACAATATAGAACCCATAGCAGATGCAGAATGGCATGTAGTACCTACCATATAATGTGTAATGATTGAAGCTATTGCCTGTCAAGTAGTAAGAGGATCTCCCCAAGTATTTAAATAATGGTACATATTTTTGTGTTATCAATGGCAAAGAAAGACTTACATTTTATAAGCCATGAGTGTATTTGCGTCACTGTAAAAATTTCCTAGACTTTTGGGTAATTGCTTGTGAAGATCTAAAAACTATCTGTAGTGTCACTTTGCTTATGAAAAAGAGCACATATGAAAATCTTAAAATTTTTAACATAGTACTAACAGATGCTTCTGACTCTTTCCACTTTTTTCCCCTCTTTAATCAGTGTGGAGTTAGAATGCTAAAATACTTTGGCTTAGTCCACACAAATTATAAGAGATAGGGTTCGTCTTCTTCAGGAAGAAAGCCTTAGAATCAGATTTAAATTCACAGGAAGTCACCGTTGAGTGTTGGATCAAGTGTTCGTGCACCCTTCTACTCACCCAGTGGGCCTGGATCAGTCACTGGACAAACCATTGTGTTTGATTACCTCTTCATGATCAGCATCCATGGCACCATAGGAGCATATTTACAGGAATAGCCATCAACTTTACTGGGCAGGTATAAGCTTCCAGACACCTAGATGCCCACTTGTTGGCTCCACCTCACATTCTCCCTCATACCCTGTGTGTCTGTCAGAACTACTGGTCCATGACCTTAGAGTCAGCTGAATTCTGTACAGCTGATTTTCATCCAAACTGCACAGCACAGTAGTTTTATTTCTGAATATTATTCTTCTCTTCCACTATGGAAGGAAGCACAAATTGACCTAAGGATCCAATGTTGAGAGTGCATCCAGGAAGGGCCAGAATTCAAATATTTCCTGTATACTAATGGAGTCTCTTAGACCTTTTCTCAGACTCACTTGACATCAAGTGTTTAGCAAGAAAATAGCTAGTTTCCCAATTGTCTCTCCTTCTATATTTTGAAAAAATTGTCTGTTGTGTTCACTGATCCATTCCAGAGGGGACAAGAATCTTACCTGGCTAGTGGTATTGTATTCTCTATTTGTTTGGTAAATACCCAGCAATTAATGTGATAAGATACACATTCTGAATTGCAAATGCACCTCACTTGGGTTTAGCAGCTGAAAGAAACCTACCAGTGTTGTAGTGCTTTGTGCAGTAGCCAAGTTCCTTCTCTTCTTTCAAAATAAATTGAGGCAATGTCAATCCTTCAGCCACTTGCACTGGACCATCACTTAACCATTCAAATATCAGGTCATTCATTGTGTACCCAACTAGAGTAAAGAAAATGTAGGGAAAAAACTGAATTTATCTTTTCAAGAAAGCTTGGAAGTCTAAAGAAACAACAAAAACATCGTCTAAAGCAAACACATAATCTTTCAAGAACATTCTTAATAAGAGAGTGTTGGAGCCAAAGAAATTGAAGACAGCAAGCTAATTTTGGGTTATTATTTTTCTCTAAATGAAAGAATGGAATCTATAAAGTGCATTTTCTTCTGCCTCTTTATTCACTCTTTCTAAAGAACAAACAAGTGAACAAACATGAAAATTCTTTGAAGATTGTACTTGAAATTACTGTGTCTGTGGCAATATAATAAGACACTTCAATTCATGGTGCCAGTCTTAGTGTTTCAAATGAAACCATTTTTTTAATGAGAATGAATAAATCACAGTCTTGCCTAAAACATTACAATTGCAAAATTGGCCCCTCTCCTATGGTCTATTAGGTTTTACTTTCAGAAATTACATTAAATATTTATGGTCAACTCTCAATTATGTTAGCTAGTGGGGAAAGCTCTAAACAAGTAACCTAAGAAGTTGTAGGATATGCAAATCAAAAGTATTCATTTGTGTTAATGTCTTGCCAAATAGGCAATTATTATTGTTATTATTCATTACAATTATTACAGAGTAAAACAGGTTATATGTTATGTAAAGTCATACTGTTACAAGACTTGAGCAATCCAAAGTAAAATAATAACTAACAGTTTGGTAAAGCAAAGTTAGCTCTTAGTCTCCAAGTAATTACCAACTAGGCCATTTTCTCTCAAAGATGCTTCTGCACCTTACTCCACACCAAAAATGACAGCTGCTCTTTTAGACATTATTTGTCTACCTCTCCTTTGGTTTGTGATACTTAAACTCTTTAAAGGAAACAGATGAGGACAAAGGATATTATGTGAGGTTTTGGCTGGCCAATAACCTCACCATGGTAATTAAGTTTAAAGATTCATATTCTTGTTTACTGTGAGGAAATGACTCACCAAAGTTCCCTAGAAATCAATGGAAAAGTTAATTGGCGTCTACTTTCCTCTTTCTTTTGACCACCTTTTAAATTAGAAGCCAAAAAATAAAAACATAGAAAGCCAGAAATTGCAAAAAGGATCATTTACAAGCATTCATGGTCCATGAAGAGAACAGATAAGCCTCTCTCTTCCATCACAACTCAGGATGAGTACATCAGGATACCTCCAACAAATATCTAAAGCTTTCCAAATACCTCCAAGACATTCTCTAGTGAACCTCTCCTGGCTACCACAATAACAGTCCTTGGCCACCTTCTAAACCCTCAAAATAGGCCAGCCAGGAAAGACAAAAAGTGGGGAAGTAGGAGATAATATTGGAATAGAAAAGTAAAGAGCATTACTTTTCAATCTAAACTTAGCAGTAAGCATATTGATGGTTCTTTGATTTTATTTTTACAAGGAGCAAGTGTATTCACTAATTCATTTTTCAGTCTTAAATGAGCCTTATTTCACAGAGAAAACAGAAGTATTGGGTTGAGGCAGGGGAGAGTTTGGAGAAATAGAGAAGACACAAAGAAGGAATCCTTTTGTAAAAAGTGTTTTTCCTCAACCTTCTCAAGAGAAGGGACAATAGAGAAAAAAATGAATACATAAAGCATATTATAACTCAGAGATTTTCATTTTATCCCTGACAGCTTCTTAAAACAAAGATGTTTCATTATTTTATTTGTGTAGGAAGTTTCAAGGGAAATTGATAGTGTTTTTAAATGATCAAAAAGAAAACCTGTCACCATTTCCTTTCTTAAAAAATAATAGTTGGTGTGTCTTTTTATACTTATTATTTTTCTAAACCAAGAAATTAAAAGTATTTCTTTGTCCCTGCCTCATTAAATCTCCTAACAACCCTGTAGATCAGTAGCATTATTATTGTTTGCATTCTACAAATGGAGAAAACAGACAAAGAAAGCCTCCATTACCTTGGAGACATCATCAATGTATGGTTCATTTCAAAAATTTCCATGGCATCAGAGATAGGAATGAAAGGGGACAAAGTGGATGGCATTTCCCTACCCCCTTCTCTAAACCTTCATGCATCTATTGCTTATCTAAGGAAGATACCTCTTATTCTTTCTTATTCCATCTCATTTCATACATCTTTTTTTGTGTCCTTCACTGACTAAGGCCCTTGTTTTTTGTTCTCAAAGCAGTTATTCCTTCCTGCCAGAATTCATGATTGTCTATATGGGCAAAAGATAGAGGAGAAGTATAACTTTCTAATTAAAAGACTGATTCCTTTTAAAGACTGAATAACCTTACCTTCAGTAAGGCTAATAAACTTAATTTTCCCAGAAAAATTCTCATTTCAAAGAAAAGCTTACTAAATCAAGTTTTATTTTAGAAAGGAGAAGTTATTTGGAATTTTAGGTTGAAAGGTTGTTATATTGTATTGAGAATGAACTTGTCCTATGAGACATGTGTATATGCACTTGCTTATTAGGAATTAGGACCATGGGTGTTGGTAGGAGATAGAGAATGAATCTTATGCGTGTTCAGTCCTTAATGATACACTAAAAGAACCAGGTTGTTGGCTAAAGCAAACAGGCAGTTATATCAGCGTGGTCACTTACAACTCTCCAGCTGCATTGTACAGGTCTGAACATCCATTGGAAAGTTCTTCAAGTCCATGGGACAGGATAAGGTCAAGGTGAGTCTTAGCAAAGAAAAAAATGTAAAAACAAGTTTTAGATCTTGAGGTTTCATTTTTTAGAAGCTAAAATCCACTTGGCATTAAACAAAATGTATTGATTTAAACACTGAAATCTAAGCTGTCACTCAGGGCAGTATTTTTCAAATAAAATGTAATCATTGGAAATTTTTTTTTTTCGGTACCGGGGATTGAACTCATGACCTTGTGCTTGCCAGGAGGTGCTTATGCCACTGAGCTAAAGCCCCGGCCCAATCATTGGAAATTTTAAAAAAGTGTTATAGTATTTTACCAAAACTCCTTAATCTCTATTTCCCATCTTCTAACCTTTGACTCTGCCTCTACCATTAGCACTTGTTTTAAGTTTATTCTAGATGGAGCAAGACCACTGAAAAACGCTGTAATGTGAACAATGTGCTCTTATCCATCCTGTTTTATTCAGTATGTTTTTGCTATTATAATCTTGTTATTAAATAATAAATATTTCACTTTCATTACTAAACAAATTAATTATCACCTGTGAGCTGTTCTGAGAAGCCAAACATCACGATTCTAAAAAAAAAAATGGTTTTGGGTTCTAAGCAACTGACTTAAAATAATGTCTTAGGAGAAAGAGTTCTTGTTAATTGTGGGGTTTATTTGTAGATAGAGACATAAATATATAGATCTTTGTTTATTTTTCCCAGCATGACGACTTTAAATTTTTGGGAAAGCATAATTTTACCGAGTATAATCCTATGAACTTTTAAAAATAACCTCAGAGTAAAAGAACCAAAATGGAAATCTCTAGGTAGCAAAAATCTTTCATTTTATTAAGAATGGGGGACCTCATAAGGATCTATGGTCTTAAAAGTGTTATTACTATAATGATAATCTATGTTGTCTTTTCTATTTTCTTAACAAATATTTTCATCACACAAAAATATATTTTTCTTCAACTCGTTTATTGTAAACTATGTTGCAGAAAGATACACGGCTTCAATTAGGAGAAAATATTTATTCATAAAGTAGTGATTATTATAATAATGTATTACATGTTTAAAAATCACTAAGTGAATTTCAAATCTGTTTACCACAAAAATATATATGTAAGTATAAAATACTTTAATTAGCTTTATATAATTGTTCTGCATGTATTCATAAATCATAGCATCATTTTATTCCCTATAATATACACAACTGTAACTTGTCAATTTACAAATCAAAAAATTAAAACTAAAATGTTATAACATAAAATAATCAAATGGTACAAGGATAATTTGAGTGACTCAATCAGAAAATTTGAAGATTTCAGTACAATTTTGAAAACTTTGCCTTTGAGAAATTAGAAAATAATAGTATTACAAAATAGTTTACTCTGCAAAAGAATAAAGTTTAAAGGGACACACAGCACAGAATTCAAATATATATTATTTCTAATGGAAACAACTTAATTTTAATATCCCTGATCATACGCTTGTTGAGTTTAATTCTTTTTCAAAGTGAGCTTTTACATTTATTTAGTGAGCAGAATCCTCACATACACTTATTTTTTCTTTTGTGGCAGATGTAGCAATCTTTCAGGGGCCCAAAACATTTTGAGAGTCAAAATTATTAACAGAATGGAAGATCCCACTGAAAGAAATGCCCAACAAATATGAAACTATCCTTGAATCTTGTGTCAAGTGAGAACCCAGTGGTAGTTTTTTTTTCCTCCCTTGATTTTCTAATCTTCTTCCTAGATAAATTTTGCTTTTGAATTCAGTGAATAACAATAATAAAGAAGAGGGTTAAGAGCTCTCCAGTTTGTTAAATCATTTCTTAATCTAAGCAAATGGGAAGAGATTGTAAAGATCTAATTGGTCCTGTATGAGCTGCAAGCTCATAATTTATGACATCAAGTTTACCATACATCTGAACACTGAAAATCTAGGTTTTCCCCTCATTTATTTTTCCTTTTTACTGACAATACACATTAAATACAGTAAAAAATAAATATTGAGTTATAACATAATGATTTTTAAAATCTGTATTCACCCACATACTAACCATTCAGATTCAGATATATGATAGTCCCATCACTCCAGAATATTCTCTTGTGCTTTTTTCCTAGTGCAGAATCTCCCAAAGTAATGCCTGTCTCATCTGTTAAGGCTACTTTGTGATTTGAAAAATACATATTTTGAGGGGAAAAAAACCTTGATGTTATTTTTCACAGAAATGCTGAAATTGCACCAAGTAAGACTGATGTGTACAATAATACACAAAAATGTGAACAGTTTTTTTACTTTGACCTGGCTCTTCACCTATGTTTAGTGAATCTCAAGGAATTAAATATTTTAATTAAGAAGCCAGTATTCTTCATGATTTGCCTGGAAATTCAGACATCTCGCTGACAGACACTGCCTACATCATGTCAAATTTGTTCTCCTCTTTCCCACGATCTGAAATATTAAGGCCATTGCACCTCAAGGCAGTGAGCTGAGACTGCCCCTATTCCTTTTCATTTTTGTTAAATAACTCATTTCCTGAAGCATTATTGCTCATTCTCCCATTGTCAATGCAGCTGACATACATGCATTTGGGGCATCCCATTCAAGTTTGCACAAGGAAAGGAATAAAGTTCCTTTACAGAGGCCCTGCTTCTTTACGGAGAGTAAGAAGGCTGAGCAAGCATTTAGATTTTAAAAGCAAAGAATGAAACAAGGCACAGAAAGTCAGTTTCCAAAAATCTTATCTTTCCTGCTCTTTCTCTTCCTTCTCTCCTTCAGTTCACCTTGCAAATAAAACCAGATCTTGGTTTTTAACTCACTTAAAGGTTAAGTTACTGATGGATGCAAACATTATAAATGCATTCAGTTACCTTTACAGTCAAAGATTTTTATATTTCTTATTTATTTATTGTCCTCTCCAACTATAATGCAAGATACATGAAGGCTGGGACGCTCTTTTCTACCATCTAAGACAGTACCTGCAACAATGTAAGTATTCAATAAATATTTGTTGAACAAATGAATTAATCAGTATCTTGAAAATCCATGGGAAATTTTCAGGCATTTGTTTCTATGGGAATAGGAAAGTAGAAATGATTTAGAAGGGAGGAGATTGGTCATCAGAGCTCATAAGATGTTGGCAAGTTATGGAATTGTTGAAGGAGGCCAGTAAAACTTGCCTGGGCCACTCTCCAAGTCATTACCAGTTTCTCACTACAAATAGGCAAATCAGCCTAAAGAAAAGCCAAGAAGCATAGCTCCAGAGCCTTGGCCATGTAGGTAGATATACTAGCAGGCCTGTTTTCACATTTTTAGGAAAATATAAATTAATCTTTTAACATTACCATACTATGGCAGTACCTCCTTGACTCATAAAGCAACCACTAGTTCCTGAAAAACTCAATATTAGAAATCCATTCCCAGTGAGATTGTTCAAGGAAAAATACCATTTGAAGGGAAAATGAATTTTCAAATATAAATACAAATTTTAATGGGTGATCTGCTTGCCTAAAGCAGTTTGCCAACATACTATTTTGGGAGAGTTAATTCTAGTGGCTACACTGGCCTGTCTTGTTTGGAGAGGAAGGACAAGAAGATGCTTCTCCACTTATATGGAAAAGCAATTTAATACTGGCAATATTGTTATTTTTTTCTGTTGGGAACCACATGTAGCACATTCCATGCAGGAAAAATGCTGAGCAAAACATGATCCATCAGAGAGGATAAAGGCTATAGCATTCCTTTAGGATTAAAACAGTAAGAACAAAATTTGAAATGCTGATGTAGTGATTGGTATTCATAACCAAAATTTTCTGGTAGGTCATTGTGCAATTACTGAGTGCCTTCACATGAAGCAACAGTGTTATATCCACTTTCAGATAACCTGAAATTTATGAAGTTTAAACCATATTTCCAAAGTCACAAAATGAGGAAGTAACCATAGTTAAATTTGAGCTCGACTTTAATTGACACTAAATTGCATTGATTTCTATTCTATCCCATTTTCTCCTTAGGTATTTTATCCCCTTTTGTCTGTGAAGCCAGAAGAGTTGATTGTAGACACCTTAGTCATCTCTATTGTTTTTCAGCCATCCAGGGTTATTATTATTTACCCTTTTAAAAAATCTTCCAGCCTCTCATAGTAGTTTGGGGCCTTGTGAGGCAAACCCAGTTTACTCATAAAGAGCTACTTAGTCTTGACTAAATCTCTGAACTTCCTTTCTCGTCCACATCTCCACTCTTCTCAACATTTTTGTCACTCTGAATTGTTAGTGAATACGCTCAGCTTGAAGTGCTTCTTCTCATAGGTGAATTTACATTCTTGAATATGATGAAAGCTTTAAATTAAAATAATACTTCTTAAAAGAAGAACATCCTGGAAAATACGTGAGACAGTTATTGCTTGCACAGATTTGTCATAAGCATCCTAGAACATAATCAACTGTTTCCCAGAGAACATAGGGTTTAGTGTACAATTTAGATCTATTGAATCTTTCTTCCTAGTTGTACCTCTCTGAACCATGTGAAATCTAGTGTCAGGGAGATTTGACAGGATGCATCAGGTGTCATCTTAACACACCTAGACCTTAAGTGAAATTAGCCTAGGGGCAAGTTAGAAGTCAAAAGTGCATCATTAATACTACCCACACACAATGGAAGGAGGGGGAGGAATTACTGGACTAAAATACACTTCTAGGCTGTCTGTCTAATCAAAACATCATTTAGCATAATGAGTTTCAATCTCTGGTGGGCACAAAAATCATTTCGAGGGTTTTTTTTTTTTTTGTACCAGGGATCGAACTCAGGACCTCATGCTTGCCAGGCAAGCACTTAAGCCACTGAGCTAAATCCCCAGCCCCCTTGAGGGGCTTTTGTAAAAATGCAGATTCTCAGGCACTCTATAAGCAGCCTAGGTAGTATTGATGCAGGTGTCCTGGAGCACACTTTAAGAAGCACTACTTTGGCATGTCCTAAGGGATAACTTTACTGCAACCTGATAGACTGAAAGGAGAAAGTTTGGGACAAGAAATAGAACAAAAAAAATTAGGAAAAGGTCTGCAATATTTCAGTGACATTGGCATTCCCTTTGAGAAACATCACTTTCTAGGTGATAACACAGCAGGACAATTAACCCCAAGTAAACTACTAAGTGATTGACTAGGGATAATGACATGAGGCAGACTAAGTAAGGGCCTCATTCATAATAGAGTGGCATATTGTAAATTCAGGGCAGTGAAGCCCAATTTAGTCTACTGGCAACCAAGAATATGATGGGTACAGCCAGAAGACTAGGAAAGCCATTAAGAGATGGTGGTTAGCTGTAGTTGAGGGAGAGAAGAGGTCAAGACCATTGTGCCTATTAACAAACATGAATGGCCAAATGCCAAAAGTAGCCTAAGGAACTGTATTCAGGAAGGTGGTAGCATATTAAATCACTGTCTCTGAGATCAGAAAAATCAACCACTGAGAAATTTCAAAAAAGCCAGGGAGGTGGCTGCAAAAATTCATGAAGGAGAAGAGAGTGCAGGAAGGACTAGCTCTAGGGCTTAAGTGAGGAAGGATTGTGTTAAGTAGGACTATGCATAGGTTGTAAGACACTATTTCCATTCAGCAGTTCAAATTCTGAACTATTTCCATTCAGCAGTTTCAAATATTTGAAAATATTTATTAGCCACCATGCGTCTCATATTTGAAATAAGACAGTTTCCATCTTGAAGGAGAATGCAAATATAATGTCAGAATACATGTGTATGTATATATATATAACAATAACTGAGAATTATTCTTCAACTTTTTGAAGTTTTACAACTTCCTCATTTAGAGAGTCTTTTGGAATATGTAAATTAGACCAAACTAAATCAAATGAACAACCTCTGATCAGTCTTTCTGGGCCTAAATAAGCACTTACACTGATTGGATAAAACCGGTATCCTATCCTTTAGACCTAGAACCTGAAAGAGTTCTTTGGACCTCTCAGAGAAGTATGTGTTTCATTAATCATTTGTTGCTCCTGAATTAAAACCCAAGGTACCTATACAAGGGTTCATTATTCTGAATATTCTATAATGAAATGGCTGCTTAAACTCATCCTATAGATCACAGAATTTACCCTGCCCATTCCATCCTTGAGTTGGCCACTTGCTTCATGAACATGCACAGATATGCCTATACCCGAAAAAACTTTTCACATAAACAATTTTGAAAATTTGTAGTATGTAAATTGTTAAGAATTCCAGAAGGTCTCAACATGCCCTTGATCAAGCCCTACTAACTCTTAGCCATTACATATAATTAATAGACATTTTGCTAAAGGCTAAGATGCAAAGCTATGAAGACAATGTTTCAATTACTGTCAGTCATTTCCTCTTTTGTGGAAATCATCTCATATTCCCTACATATATCCTCAAGAACAGACTTTGATACTGAAAATATCAAAAGGAAAGATGAAACTAGGTGGAAAACCAGGCTCAGAACACTTTGGTTGGTCTCTGGTGATATATCATTTTTTTTCAATATCAGCTAAAGCTGGACCTAAACCTCAGGTTGGTCCTAAACTGTATGGTTAGACTCTCTTCCCTTAGTTAATTCCAAATAAGCATGTGTACTGGTTCTTCCTGTCCAACTAGGATATGGAGGCCGTAAATGGCAACAGTGCTTGTTTCATTAGCTATTCTACTTCTCTCTCCTGACTAAAATCCCAGTGGCTGTGATGGTCCATGTTTACTAAACATTGTAAAGGCGTCATAAAAAATGTGCATATGCATTGAGCAGTACTAACTGGGAAGGACAAAAATACAGTATCTCTTCCCATCTGTGTGTGGTTCCTTCAGAAACTGTGCACACATATGGTTGGCCCAAGTATGGATTGGATTCAACTGGGAAAGCCACTGATAAATCTGCAGCTAAAACTTTTCCAAGTGCTTTCATATTTCCTGAATAAAATGTTTTGAGGGTGTTGAATGGGAGAAGGCTAAATGGAACACCACCAGAAAAAAGACCCCATATCACAAGATTTAATAACCAACACTGGTCACATTTTAGTTACAGTTTAAATTTCAAAGTCATTTTTATATAGCATTTATTTATATATCCAAACATTTGTGAAGATAAAATGTTACTAGACCATGGTTTAAAATAAGGAGAGCTGACTTGACCATTGTTACTATGTGTCTAATATTATAGCTATTTGACTGTGACACTCAAGTGAAGAAAAAGAGAAATCACAGAATAGCCATTTTCTTAACATTTTCTTTGGGATTATTTTACATTTGGCAAAAGGGGAAAGAGAACAAGTGCCAGCATTCTTATGAACTGCAAATATGATTTTAAGAAAACCAAAGTAAATGTCTTCCTTTTGACAGTTGAGAGCAAAATATGTGTTATTTGTTAGTGTTTTGCTGCATTAAGATATCTACTGTGGCAACTGCTGGAGAGTTGCTGGCTACTGTTTACGGAGGCAGTGGTTGGAGGGAAAATGGAGCTCTGGTCAGACAGTACAATGGTCCATCCTTGATTCAATAATATTTTAAAACTATGCATACTTTCTCAGTTTACTCTTAATAAGCAACTCAAAGGGAAGACCCACACCAGCCAAGCAATTATCTAAAAAAGGATATAAGTATCACTTCCTTTCTGAGCTATTTGCTTCCCAAACGTTGGAAATTCAAGGTAAAGACAGTATCCATATATTCTGCTCTGTGTTGAAGATTAGCAGTGCCTGATGATACCTCTACTAAATAAGAATGTGCCTATGTGTATAGGTTAGGAAGGATGCAGAGAACTGTCTCCCCACTTTCTCTCCTTATCCTATAGCACGCATGGACTATGATTTTCATTAAACATTTAGTATGAATCTGGAACTGAAAGAAAAATAAATGCAACTCAAGGGAAGGCCAAATAACTTCTTATAGTCTTTTAGTAATATTGGATTTGAATACAAATCTTCTTGACCCTCAGAACTGACATCTGTCCCACCCCCATAGCATTCTGTCTTTAATCTCCATCTTACTTTTTTACTGAAAAGTTTGAATTTCACCAAACTATCTCTACCAAAAATTAAACACCTAATTTTTTCTTTTATTGTCTTTTGAAAGAATTGACCAGTTAGATATGGCATGCCTTTGATCTGACAGTGTGACATATGAAATGTCATATGATTATACATGTAATTAATTTTCTCACAATAAGTATATGATGATCAATGTTGTGCTCTCCACACTACAGATACTGTTTTATAATTTTTAATGCCTTAAAAAAGCACAAATGTGATGGATAGACTGCTGAGTCTTGCAGATGGACACATTCTCATTTTAAAATGAAGTACATCTTCTCTGGAGTATATGCTATGGGAATACATGAAAGTAATCCATGTGTCTTATAGGAGCCACAGTGATATTATACATGTTTATTAGGGCATTAATATCATTTTCAAAAGCCTTTCAAGAACAGTAATATGGACCAGGAAGAAGTCTATGTCAACATAAGAGGGGCACCCACACTCACACCTCTGGTGTTGGCTCCTGCCATGAGAAAATGTAGGTAATGAGTACTAGAAGACTAGTCCTTTGCTGGTTCAAATCTACTATGTAATTCCCTTAGCCTATATTTCCAGTCAATTATTAAACCAGCCAGCTATCTCTGCATAATTGTCTACTAGTATGTAAACTTATAATTCATTAACATCTTTAAAGTAATGTCCCATGGATAGTCATACTGATTGAATCAAGGGATACCAATGATCCTGTTTGCAATTGGAAAATTTCTCAATAGGGAGCTCAACACTGAATATGTGTTCAATGTTCTAACACAACCTCTTAAACCACAGGTAGTCCAATCTTTCCTATTCCACTTCCAAATCAGGTTCCACTCCTCAGGAGCTGGATATTCAGTTTGGAAGAGGACGGTTTCAAGATCCAAAAGTATTTGAGATGGGTATATTAACATTCAGAATCTCCTCTTGCTGACTCTTAAGTTCCAATGGGCCTGAAGAATCAATCTTATTTACTCACCAGGAAGGAATTTTTGTGTTTTGGGAAGGTGATAGAGGTCATTTTGAATTATAAAGTAGAGAGCTAGAAGTAGCCCTAGACTTTTTCTACTCTGCTGGTTAAGTTTGCTGTTATGTAGGAAACTAAGACAGACTGATGACTTGATCGAGCTGGAGACATTTCTGTGCTAATGAAGGATAAAGTAAATGATAGAAGGACCTATAGTGTTCACATTGCCCTGAGCTACCTTTTCAGTATTCTGTCTGCACCATCTCCTGAAGAATAAACTCTGATGAATGTTAATGCAATGGGAAGTTATTTCCAAAAGAACAGAAGTCTTGCTATTGCTGGTCCAGTCAGGTAAACAGTCAAGGGCAACTGATTGTGCCAACTTCCATGTATTTCATAGGAAAGTTTCCTGCTTTCCTTCCAACAAGAATAAGATCCTTACCTTGTTACATTTGAACCAATATTACTGCCCATAGTGCATTTGTATTTATGAACCCAATCAGGAGCTCAACTGAGTTTTCCAGCACATTATGAAAATCTGTTATGTACACTGTACACTTTATAGACTTTAATACTTCCACCCTCAGCTGCACTTTTTGATGCCTCCTTTCCAAAATTAGCCCATCTGAATCACTAAGCTCAGCTCCTGCTGAATCCACAAGCATACGTATATACCAGCTCCTCCCTCCCTCCCGACCTTACTCCACTCTAAGAAGATGAGATCATTGTAGCTTCCATGGAATTTCTCATCACTTCCCTGATGGCTTACTGCTTAATTCTGATGTGGGCCCTTATGTTGCAGTCATTAATTACTGCACTAAGTCAAGTCACAAACTAATGAAGATTTGAATATGGAGTTAGAAAATGAGAATGTAATTTTCCTGGATGATAAAACACAAAGATGAACATGGAAATATGTACAGAGCAAAATTGCAACCTTTCATACCTGACTTATAGCAGAAAATACAAGTTTCTGTGTCTCATTAAAGTTAAGAGTATGTTAAAGCATCACCATTGGTAACATTCAGGCTGGTTTTAGTTCACTGTGCATTTTTTCAAATCTGACATCTAAATAAAGCATGCTTTGTTTTCTTATGCCACAAGAATAATCATTTTATAACTAAAGTTAGAATATTTTGAAATTCATCAGGCTGTAGTATGAGTCAAGAATGGGAGACCATGTGGGAAAAGTTGGCCTTTTATGTGTGTGGATAGAGTTGGTCATTAGACAACACAGTTTGAAGGCACAATTGGGTTCCTGTCTAGAAATCTTACTCCACCCCTGAGTGGTGCCTGTAAACTATCATTAGAGGGAGAAGGCACATCAATTGTCATGGGTTCTTTATTGCAACCCAAATACTACTGGGGAAGTAGAATACTGAATCATCAACACCTGTAATTGTGAACCAGATAAAAAAGAATGAACAAACAAGGTACAGTAGCATATGCTTGTAATCTCAGCACTCAGGGGGCTGAGGCAGGAGGATCACTGCAAATTGGAGGCCAGTCTAGACTGCACAGTGAAATCCTGTCTCAAAGAAAATACAAAATAAGGCAAAACAAACAAACAAACAAACAAATATACCAGAAAATATTAACAAGAAAATCAACTCAGATATCATAAAGGAATAATCTTCAGATCTGATAAAGGTTGATGATGTGGCAAGCAGATGTTTTGGTAATACAGGGTGCTTTTGTGAATGTACAGTCCCATGATTATTTGTGGTTTGGGGGATTCTGAAGTTGTAAGATAGCGTGAATCCCTCAGGTACTTTGCCAGTCAAAGGAGACACTGAAATTAAACAGTATTTCTTTAAGGCATAACCATTCTGGAGATACACAACAAATTTAGAAATAAAGTTCACAGTTGAAGAGACTGTAGCCTCTTTAATAAAGATAAGGCTCTTTCCCTTTAAACTGCAGCCTAAACAAATGAACAACAAAAAAGAGCTTAAGTGAGACAAGATAGAGAATACACATGCACTTTTAAGGATATACATTTAAGGCTATATAATTAGGATATATAACCTAATTGCTCTCCTGGAGTTTTCACTTAACCTCCCAGGTTAAGAACCCCTACTTTATAGGATTACACTTGAATACAGAGTGTATCTCATCCTTTAAGTTTTGAGTTTGCAGGAATATCTCTTGGTCAATTCATGTTTTATTTTAGAGGTTACAACAGAAAGCTTGATCGTTACATTTTAAGAAAATAGTAAGAGCCCTAGAGTGTATGGCAGTGCCATTTTAGAATGTCTGTCCATTTAACAGATGTTGTGTTCTATGGATAATCTCTTTTTCAAAACTGAGGATAGGCAAAACCAAAAACTGAGGATAGAGATGAAGAGAAGTAACAAACTCCCCTAAATTGCAAAGCTAGCATTCAGGTTGAAAATGCTCAAACCCAAGAACTGTTTGACTCTGGAGTCCATGTTGGCTGCACTGTTAGAAATGTTCACAACAGTGTTCAACACCACAGGGTTCAGAATAGGAGTTCCAAACTCTACAACAAACTGAAAATTATGACCTGAGCATCTCTGCGTTGCGATAGAACACATCATAAACCTAAAATCGGCAGCATAATTTTAGTGAACAAGTATTTCTACTAACACTGGTGGGACAAACCTTTTTTAAAGCAAAAATATTGAAGTTATGCTGCCATCCTTCTAAAAATGATGCCCCTTTGTTTATCACAGTAGCAGATGGAAGAAAAAGTGACAGGTCTAAGTTTCTGCACATGGGATTTATGTTATGTAAGGAAGTATTTCTTCACAATGTTAGCCTAATTTATTATTATTACAAAATCCAAAGAGAGAATTTCAAATCTCTAAGGAGCTCTCAACAAGTTGCTTAAAGGCAGACAATTGGCTTACCGACTTCAACAGGCTTCTTCAGCCCTTTGACCCCTGGAATAGTAAACATTTGAAGAATATAGTTATGCTGCAAAAGTTATGTTTAATCCCAACTTTTTCCTTCAACAGCCTCCCCCTGCCCCAGAAAGGTTGGTTCCAGAATGACATAGCTTTGGTTTTGCATTTGCTTTGGACTTGGTTTGGAGTAATGAGGACCGAGTGTGGGGTAAGAGATGGCAGCGCAGTCATAGAAGTCATGAGCTTTCATTTTTATCATAGTTGTCTTATTTCCATAAAACAAGGATGTTGGGTTGGTTACTTTACAAAGTAACTTAAAATTTCTTTTCAGATCCTCTTTCTATAAAAATCAAAATTCAGACAGAAAATTCTCAGAATGAAAGAGATTGAAGGGAAGAAATCACTGGAAAAAATATAGCGGATATGCAAGACAAATTAGTCTTCCTAAAATGCTCACCTTCTTCCTTTTTCTTTCATCTTGCCCATCGTATCCCATGTTGTACTCACTTTTACTCCAATTTATTATACTAAATTTAATGATTATCATTGGAATAATAAAGTATATGACACTCAGAGGTACTCATTATCTAACTATAGTCCCAAGCTTTTTTAAAGTGTTGTGAATTTAGAATTTGATTCTCTCTAAAGAGGGTGTACAAAATAAGATGCATATCTTTCTTTATAGTTTGGTCAAGATATTCAACAATAAGGCGTCAGGTGCACAAAAACTCAGAAAAATCAGAGTGTAAAACCACAGAGTATGTGTTATAGAAGTGAATATTAAAGAAAAATCTGAAGAGACATAGAGTAATAGATTTGACCTTTTTTCTTCAACACCGACTGGGTCTTACATCACTAGATAGAGGAATGATAAAACCTTCCATCCTATTTAAAATAGTTATTCAAATTTTGTTCAAGTTCCTTAAATATTTGAGCTGGGGGGTTATGGAATACTGATCTACTTAAGGAGTTCTGTTCTATAGCCTCCCATTTTATACACTGTCACCTTTTGTGAAACAAATACAGCAGCTGGAATATTGTGGTCTTTCTTGTTATAAAGCCAATGGATCATATAGTTTTTTCTGCATTTTCCTTGACCATAAAATGTTGGGATTGTCTTTCTAGTAAAGTTAATTCTACTTCTGCTCCTACAAATCTAAGAAAAACATAAACTCTTTCCTAGATAAAATACCATAAGCAGGGCCGGGCATATATCTCAGCAGCACAGCATCTGCTTGGCAAGCACAAAGTCCTGAGTTAGATTCCTGGCCCCCCAAAAAATGCCATAAGCATTTCCTATAAAATCAGGATAAAGAAGATATAAAAAATCAGTACATAACAATATTTTTTTAAAAATGGGTCAAATTCTTAAGTAATTATTTAACTGTGTAGAGTGGAGGTAACTCGTGAGTTTGTCTTTCATACTTCTTGCCTATTCCTTGTATCTTCCCCAACCTTTCTTAATTCTATCCCACTTCTCTCTTTAGTATACTTATTTTTGCGATTTTTTGAAGACATCAAACCTACTATTGAAAATAAGTTACATATCAGTTCTCTGCACCTGAGTATGAATTTAGGTCAATACTTTCTCTGTGCACTCAAGTATTTGAATTGTAAACCTGAGAGTGTAGGGAAATTCCTTCCTAGTGAAACATCAGCAAGACTTTTCAACATCTTTAAGATATCAACAACTATGGCCCACTTGGCCTAAAACTTGAGTCAAACCTTCTAATGTGCCTATATTAATACCAATTATTCCTTGGCATGTAGTTAATTCTACTTCTGAAGACCAAAGTTGATATGACTTAATGAAATGGGACATTTGACTCAAGTGAACCAATGGATATTGACCCTAAAATTCTAGTAATATTTGGATCACAAAATTCATTTGCACAGTTAGAACCACTTTTTCTTATTCTGTTTTTTCCTATTAACTAATTTTTCTATAGTCTGCCTCCCTTGTTAGATTGGAGCTTTTCAAGGGTAGGGAACACATCTTACTCAGCTCTCTATTTCCTGGCCCAGCACAATGTCTGGCTCATTGGAAACCCTTCTAGGTAAATAATTGGATTCCTGCAGTTTCAATCTGCCAAGAGCTTGTGTCTCCTTAGAATAGCATCTCCAGCTCTCCTTCAACAAAGATCTTTTCTCTGACTTCAGAGAAAATACCTGCAATAAAGAAAAAGTGTAAGCCAGCTTGTCAGGACAAACCTTTCCATCCAATCCAAGAAATTGTTAGGGCATTTCAGAGCCTATAATGTGTTATACTTGGGAGTCAGAGATATAGTAATTTTCTCTGGATCTATATAATAAATAATATCTGGGGGAACATTGTATCTTTCATTATGCTAGAGTGGAAAGGCTCTCATAGGATTAAAGGAAAACAACAATAACAACAACCTAGTTTTATTTCAGCAGTGCCTAATGCCAGGTGTTTACTAGAGCAAACACCACCCGAGGCCCAGAGGATTAACTGAAGCAGCTGATACACTATGCTGCTTTTTATAACTTTCCTCAGCACGATGCTCTGCATATGTCCCATTTCATCAGGTCATATCAACTTTGTTCTTGCCCAACACTGCATCTAACACCACCCGAATGCTTCATCACACAGACTGTTCCTTAACAGGGAAATGGACACTGAAACAAGTTTCCTGGTTATTTGTGCAAACAGTGCCTTCAACACATTTTACAAATGAGCAGCCTCTTTTATTCCATAAGATATTGGAGTTTTCAGCCATCAATGTGCTATGAATTTACTAGGTATAAGAATGAAATATGCAATAGAGAGTTAATTAACAACACTCTATAAAGAAATGTTAAGTGAGGTTGTGATGGTGGTGAGTAGGCCAACTTGTGAAAATTATCTGCAATAACACTAGGCCACTTTTTGGCTGCACAGCAAAATTGGAGAGCAAGGGGTATATTGTATAAAAGATGTCTGACGTGGCTGTAGTTATTCAGTGTACTAAGTATCTCTCATATGAAGTACACTCTCCTAACCCTTTGGAAAATTTTACAAAAAGGCCAAATCCAAATTTTCTGGCCTCAGAAAACTTACTGTTTTAAATGAATATTTATTTTAAAAAACAACCTTCATTTTACTAAGTGAATGTGCTCTCTATGTCAGATACTGTGCAAAACAGTTTTTATATACTTTACATAAAGACCTATAATCTGTCTTTGTAATTAAAATTTAACTGAAACAAGCCATAGTCAATTAATATATTGTCTTTGGCTGCTTTTAATCTAAATGACCAAGGTCAGTAGTTGTGATTGAGGCAACCTAAGCCTGCAAAATTTCAAATACTTACAACCTAACCCTTTACAGAAAATGTTTGCTGATGGCCACATATTTCATTCTCACAAGGATATTTAGAGATATTTGTCTAAACAACTTTGTCAATGTGCTAAAATCTAAAGTTTAAGTGTGTAAATTGTGTGATATGCAAATTTTAGTTCAGTAAGCTATTTTTTTAAAATGAATATTTAGAGTTAAATATTTTCTGTTTTACAACCATGGTAACTGAATGTTATAAGTCACATAGCTTAGTAAGTGTCAGAGCTTGGGTTTAATTCCAAAAATCTATATTCTTATGCTGTCCTCATGCACAGTAATGAAAAATAAAATGGGAAGAGCTAACAGCCTGGCAGAGTCACAAAGAAATAGCCATTCTTCCAAAAATGAGGATATCATTTTGAGCCTGAGGTGATAGCAATTCTGGATTATATGTGAGTGTAAAATAAGAAATTAATCTCAGAAATTTTCTGTCCTAAGTCCATGCCCAAGAAAAATTAAGAGATCATATGCATAGTTAGAAACAGAAATGAGATCGAAATACTTACTCAGCCAATGTATACTGTTGACCATGTCGAGACTTATTTTTTTTGTGTAAAGTTAAGTAACTAAATTATTAAATGTGAGTTCATGCATTATTAACTCTCATGTATTATGCTTCACATTGATTAAAATGAAGGACCTAGGATTCTTTTATTGAAGCAATCAAAAACACATTTGTTCAGGTATTTGCAATACCATCACCACCCATAAATCTACAAAATACACCTTTGTTGTACAGAATCACATTATACTCTTACTTGTGACACTTACAAGGCCATAGGAACTTCTGGTACTCTACCAATTTTAACATTCAACTGATACGCGAAAGACCACAAATTCAAATATTCATGTGTAGCCTGCCTTGAAGAATCAGGCAGCTCTTGGCCAGAGGTGAAATGGAGAAGTGAATAGGCATAATATATGGAGGCTTACCTGATACTGTAGAGCACTTTGCCATTTTTTGAAATTCGCAGCAACTTATTGTCAGTGGTGACGTCATGGAAGTTGGCACCCTTCTCATTGGCAAAGAACAAATCTGGCTTCCAAATGGAGTCTAGCATAGATGGGTCCAAGTCCAGGGAATCATCTGGATACTCACTGTAGGCCAGCCGTGAATCGTTCCACTGTTGTCTCAGAAAAATATTCACTCGGTAATCCTACAGAAATGTCATGCACAAGAGCTACTTATTGCCCACTCTAGCAAAAGAAGAAGGCCCAGATTTCCCCCTCATCCTTCTCTCTGGTTTGATATAGTGTTGGAAGCTGAGTAAACCAGGCTATGTAGGCCTTTTTTAAAAATAAATATATGGATTTAGGTCTAGTTTGTTAGGATTAGGGGCAGAGAGAGTGAGGGAAAAAAGATTCAGTCAAGCCAGAACACCAATAGGGCAGGTTGACTCAGCTGGACTTTTATTCTTAAATTAATTCTGGGATGAAATATTATTTATTCAAGCTGATTTGGTCATAGAAAAAGGTAATGATGAGTGCAGAAGTGAATTAGTGATAGCATATTCCCAAATAAAACTGATTAATTTTCCATATCAGAAATTACATGATTTCTAGTCTTTCTCTACTCAGGTCATCTGAGCAGAACAGATCTCACCTTGCAATTTGGTAGTGAAAATCTTATAAAACTACGACATGATGGACCAATACTTTTAAAAGTCTTCAACGTAATCATTAACATGCTTTACATTGACTACATAATTCCATTACAACTACTTACTTTCAAAATTTTTAACTATTATATAAATTTTTCAGAATATGTTGTATCTACAGTAGTCATGTTGATGTTTCACACAGGGATCTTTTTGTATGTTCTCAATTTGGTCACCTTTGGACAAAGTATTTTCCCTTGTGAGAGCCTTAGGTACACCCCTGGCATTCTAACTTGGTCTGGGAATTTCCTTTGGTGCGAATGAATCAGCTTGGGGTAGTGACTGCTCTCCTGGGAATTTCCATTCAGAGGTCCTTAGGTTCTTGGAAAGCATTTCTTCACTTGATGATCTGATGCAGACTTCATCACTAATCTGTAGTCAAACAGGGCTATGGTTTCCGAGCTAATAGTTATCTGCCCTTACCACTTATGTTTATATAGGGTGATTCATTCTTTCTGTTATAGTTTGGATCTAGACTGTCCCACAAAAGAGCAATGCACAATGTAGGCCTAAAGAGATTAACAATTGTATACTTAGCACTCAAAATCCAGGTCATTTGGAAAGGCTGATTTATTAAAAGGAAAAAAAAACCTTGAAGTTCTCTATTGTATAAGGACATTCTGACTTAGAATATTTTAGCAGCAAGCATTTATTTGTGTTGTTACCACGCCAGCATGTAAATCCTCAAACCCAACCTGTTTGCTCACTGACTCCCACAGTGAGTAGACCAAGAGAATGGCACAACCTGAGTTCCCTCAACACATAACAATAATTGTCCCAAGAGACAGGAAAGTGGTGACTAGATAGGGATTATTAGCGGTTTGATGTCTTGGGAAAAAGAGTTACTAGAAGTTTTGGAGTTTTGTGTAAGTAGTGTGTGAAAACATGTGATTTGTGAAAATCAAGTATGAGTTGAGTTTATCAAAATATAATACCAAATTTATGTAAGTATAACATTAGATTTACTTGTTGACAGATTTTTTAAAAAGTTTCCTAAGGGAGAAAATGCAACTTCCCCAGTTTCTGACACCCATTCTTTTTTATTTTCCTAGAATGAAAACTACTCCTTAAGAAAATTGGTTGAGAGGATTTTGTAAGCTTGTTTCAATAGGTAATAGAAGATGATCCCTTTCATTGGCCAGTTTTGGAGGGAATCTAAGAAATGACAGTTGGAAATGGCAAATGGACTGAATAATCTAACCCCCTTTCCATCAATAAGTAATCCCAGAGTGAAAGGGGCACTAAGAAGCCAGTTAACACCAGGCAGTAAAATAACAAAGAAAATATCCTCATAACTTGAGACTCAGAATGACTTAAAGATGCATATTGAGAGACCTTAGAGAATATTAGAGACATGCAATATGAAAACAATGACCTTTAAAGAAATATCTCGCCATAGATTTTCACAGCTAATATACACCTTTTTAAAAAGTATTTCCCATGAGTTTTCTCCAGATTTTCTATTTTGAGTTTTACATATGGAAAATGATAAAATAGCTCCTCTTGTATTGCAACTTTAAAAAGAGCAATAGGTCCATTATGTCACACTAGAACTATTAAGTCCCTACAGGTTAGTTTAAAATGCTTTCATTATTTGTAATCAAGGATAAGTGTGAGATTTAGAGGAAAAAATATATTTTATGCCACAGTTGCAGCAACTACATGAAATAAGACCCTTTTCAGAGCTTTCAATTATAAATATTTATTCTTTTTAGTGTGTAGTAACTAAAATAAACCCATATTTTTCTTTATGATGATATACACTATTCTAAAATAAACAGAAATCCTTAAAACATTTAAGAATAAGAAAGAACATCTTGGGATATGCAGAACTAGATATTTTAAGAAATGATTTTCTGGAGCTATATCTGTGTAATTATTCCAATTCCCAGTCATTTTCAGTGCAGAGTAAAAATATTACACATCTAATTTATCTAGGCATTGCATCTGTTTATTTACAGATCAGTTTTTTTCATGATATTCAAAACCACTGGAGAATAATCATATTGTTCTGTCATCTTTCTTTGTCTTTACTTCTGCTTCTAGGTTTAATGAAATATTAAAAGGGAAGTAAATATTGAGAAACATGCTTAAATGCAGACTGGGTTTTCCTTCACGATGCCTTCTCTCTCCAGGGACAGATTATATGTCAACTAAATGACATATTTCCTTGTACTAAAATCTGTTTGCCTATGATTGATCTGTGTATTGGATTAGGTAATAAAAATTCTCTCTCTCTCATCTCTCTGTTTGTGTGTGTGTGTGTTTGTGTGTGTGTCTCTCTCTGTCTTTCTCTCCAGATAGATAGATAGATAGTTAGATAGACAGATAGATAGATAGATAGACAGATAGATAGATAATATAGATTTAGATGTGTGTATCATATATTTACATGTTATAAAGGTGTCGAAGACTGATATGTTTTCTTGATTCTTTACAGTGGCTATGTAGCACTTTAGTTTTATTGCTGACTACTCTCTAGTAAAACTTTTGTAATGCTGAAACTAGTTTTAATATAAAATGAGCTTAAAATTATGGGGTCAGTTCCTTTATGATGAATTCAGACTTTAACATTACACAGGTAGTTTCAAGACAAAGGCCATTTTATGTATCTGTTTAACAAATGTCAGCTTTGTGGCAGTTTCTTAGTTATTCGCTAAGAAGTCAAGAATAAGAAACACAGAGATGTGCTATGTCTAAACAGCATCTTTTTATGGCTTGTTTCTGTTGCTACAGAGTGAAAGGGAATTTTCAATGCTGTTTCCATGCATAAGATGCATGCAAATAAAGGGGTGTCTACTTTTTATTTTATCTGTGTTCCTCAGGAACGTGATTTCAGATCCAAAGTAAATTAGGTCTTTACTCTTCAGATGTAACAAGCAGATAATTGAAATTTATCTTTAGAGGAAGATTTTGGAGTATCCAAAAGTATACTCTGGAAGTGTTCTCTGAGTGGACACATTTATATACTCTGAGCTCTCCTTCCTGTCTGTTAAGTGGGCAATGGGTCAGGATGTACTGCTCTGACATGAATAATGTTACAACGTCCAGGGGTCCAAATCACACAATATCTGCTCTCATCCCTGCAAAATAATTTGGAACTGAAAGAGCAGTTCATTTCCATTTTCTGATAGAGAAAATCTGCATATATCCTTGATTTTTACCAACATTACTAATATTCTCAAACTGTAGCTTTATGTCAGGAAAGAGAGGATTTCAAATATATACTACATCCAGTACATTCGTTTGCTATGAGCATTAAAGTGAGGAGGAGGAAGAAGAGGGGAGACACACACACACACACACATGCACACACACACACACACACACACAGAGAGAGAGAGAGAGAGAGAGAGAGAGAGAGAGAGAGAGGTGAACTAACATTCCAAAAACAGAATATAAACTTGTCTCATTATTCATCCCTTACTAATCTTTAAGTTTTAGGCACCATACAAAATCCATTCCACTGAATACACTTAATACAGGGTCAATTAACAATGATCACCAACATATCTCTGCCTCTTTATTAACAACAATGTATATTTTTGAATAATGTGTATCATCACGCTGATCCTTAAAAGTATTTCTTAGAGTAATGCAAATGTGTTATCCTGTTCTGACAGGTATGAGATAAGTGAGATTTTGTATTGGATCTGTAACAATACATTGTTGTCAGTCAGTATCAACAATAAATTAGTGAACTTTCATTAACCATAAGAAGGACAGATTACATAGCACCTAAAGAAACTCACATTGAGCTCTGGAAACAGATAGCCATTGCTTCTTTAGAAACTGACACTCAAAAAACTAAATCTTTCAATAATGCTATCTGGGTCATGGGTTGAGAGTGAGGTGTAAGGGAAAAAGGAAAATCAACATGTTTAGAAACTCAAAATCATAAACTATTCTTGCAAAAAATTAATTCCGGAATATGTAGAGAAAGCAAAACTTTTATCTCCAGAAAATAGCACCAATCAATGCCCTCAATGACTTCATCACTGCACATAAAAGCTGAAGTTTCTTACTCCAGCTAAAAGTGGAGTAAAGGAAGAATCTAATCTTGTTTTATTTTTTGACAAAATTTTCTGAGCTAAATTTTGTAAAAATATCAGTAAATTATGGCTGGTAGAATTATAGAGTTTTGGTAAGGGACACTGGGTCTGTGATGACACTCGGTGAGTGTTCAACAGCCTGCAGTGTTTGCATGCTCCCAGAACTCACCATTGACTCTAGCTCTAATGTGATAGTTTTAGGAGGCTGGGCTTCTGGGAAGTAAGTGAATCATGAGGGAGAGCCCTAAGTCATGGGGTATGTGCCCTTATAAAACGGACTTCAGAAAAGTTTCTTTCCACATTGTGAGGATATAAGGACAAATGAGCAGTCTGTAACCTTAATAGATCCGTCGCCAGAATCTGACTTTACTGGCATCCTCAGAATTCAGCTTTCAGAGCAGTGGTAAATAAATTTCTGTTGTTTGTGTCCACTCAGTCTATGCTATTTTGTTATAGAAGTCTGACCTGATTAAGACAGGGAACAGAGGGAAATTCGCAGGTAGGATCTCAGCTATCCTGGAAGATAAGCTCTTCCTTAGTGGACAAATGTCATATTCTTTAGTGCATCTGAATAATGTCCATTTAAATTTCGATGAGTTAGATCTGGGATTGGCAACCTTAGGCCTGACCTATTTTGGTAAATAATATTTTATTGGAGCATAGCCACCACCATTTTCTCACTATTGTTTATAGCTCTTTTCATGCCAAAAGGGCAGAACTGAGTAGTTGTGACAGCAACCTTCTGGCCCTCATGGTCCTAAGTATTCACTGCGTGGCCTTTTACAGGAAAGTTTGCCAATCCCTACCGTAGGTGGCATGAGAATTTCTTCTTTGACATCAGCATGACAGGGTTTCCAAAATATGTTTGTTGTTTCATATCAAAGCCATAACTGACAAAGATAAAATATATTTTTTTCGAAGCCCAAAAAAGCTTGTCATTACATCAAAAGCTAGGAAGTGAAACAGAACATGCCTGATCTACACCACTTTTCTAACCGTACAAGACAATTTGTTTTACACAGTAGAAGAGTTAGGCAGTTGATGTTACCTTTTAGAAACAGTTTTCAAACTTTTGTTAGTAAATATGATAAAGGAGACACTTACTAGGTGTAATAAGTCATAAGGAAGCACCTAAAGCAGCCCCTGTACTAAACACTTTGAGTAATTCTTAAAGACAGAGAAAAGCAGGATATCCATGGCTGCTGCTTTCATTTCCTTAAGTATTTAGTTGATTCTTGCATAAAAAGTACATACATTTTTTCCATATTTATGATTGAGGGAAGATGCATTGAAGAGATTTAATCAAAGCAAATTAGGAATCTAATGAATGCAATCAGCATTAGGTCGTGCAAATATTGTCATTGAATGCCATCGTGCAAAGTGGGTGACATTGATTTGGGCTACTGGAAGCTTGGTCCCTCTCTTACAAGAATAAAACCAAGAGGGGAAAGACAGAAACTGAATGCCAAGTCCAAAGGTGGATTATTCTTCCTTGCTTAACATTTCTTATGAGTCATTTAAGAACCCTGTCAAAAGTGTCTTTTTGAAGTATATTCTCAATGCAGTATATTCTGTCAAAGTTTCAGAAACCTCTTTTCTGGACAGAGCTGTTTCATTGTAATATTGAATTGGGTAGTAGAGATGTATTTTGTCAATGAAAATGAGCAGTAAAAGGCAAATTAATTCTTTCTAGCTTTAAGGATATCACAAAGTACAGTAATTTATTAAACATGATTTTAGTAGCCTAACAGAAAATTCATAGTAGCAGGAAACCATGTTTTTCAATTCTCAATGGTATTATTTTCATTATTTTATGTTTTGGGTTTATAAAACATCAGCAACCACAATAATTGGTCGAGCTCAATATTTTATTTTGGTCTCATCTAATAATATGACTGTATAATTTATGTAACAGTGCAAATTAGAGCCAACGAACTGTTTAAGGATTTAAAATAAATCATGGATACCAGGAAAACATTTTAGCAAAAATGCAATCTCCATACTCTAGTACTGTGTGGAGTGAATCTAATAGACGTGTCACCAGCAATACAACCATGATATTTATAAGCAGTTTGGTGGATTGCTTTTTCCTTTTTTTTTCTTTTTGGCAGTCCTAGGAATTGAATTCAGAACTTGCATATGCTAGGCTAGCACTTTACCACTGAGCTACATTCCCAGTCCCTGAGGATTTTATAGCATCTGAAATCTTTTTCAAATTTATAAGAGATGTCCAAACATACCCGATGACAAGTTTTCATTCAGTTTTATTGTTTATATTTTATTGAAAAATCATGCATGTAATGTAATTGCTAGGAAACTTCTATCATCAAAAAATTGTGTGTGTTTGCACACATAATTTTGCACCCATGTGTGTGTTCTCATAAATTTAGTCACTTGACATATTTTACATTTTGACTTTATCAAAATTTCTTTTATATATAAAAGACTGGCAACAACATCTCTTGAATTTTGAAATTTATACTTATGAAATATTGAAGATGTGTGAACTTACTCAATTATATACCATGCTTTTTGCTGATAATTCTACCAATAACTAAGCATATATCAAATATCTTCAAAATATTTCTGGTATGATAGATTAAAGATCATTGAATTTTAAGTAATGGTCACTGGATAAATAGCTTTCCAAAATGAAGGAATGTTAATTATTGTGTTTTAGGGGTGAGAAAATGTGGACTTTGGCACTCAACTGGTGTCACACAAAAAGGCAACATTGCTTTTGGTCCCATATCCCATTGCTTCACACGATGGCTTCAATGCTCAGCCCCACTCACCATTGTAGTTTCTGCTATTGACCCAAAGCTGTTGATAAATATGTTGCAGGTAACATTTACAGGAGGCCCTGCAAGTTGAACAATAGAAAATTTGACAGGCTGTGTTCATCGCATATTGAGTCATGTTTTTCTCTTGCCAAGGGCATTGTAGCACTTACCATGGTGGTCTCTGTGACTGATCCAAAACTGTTGATAAAAATATTGCAAGTAACGTTTACTGGAGGACCTGCAGAATGCAATAAGAATATTGCAATAGACGTTGAAGCAAAAAATACAGCTCCATCAACATCAGCACAAATGGCTAGAGATATAAATAAAATGATGGTGATATTGCAAAAACTGGTTTTACCCAGAGGTGCATAACAATAGCCATTGCACTAGCATTTTGAGTAAGGACATCTAAGCAATGATAACTTACCTGAAAAATTTTGAAATTTGAAGACACAAGCCAAGACGATTTAATTAAATTCATTAGCATACTTTGGTTGGATGGCTTTCTCTGACCTTAGGATCAACAATGCAAGCATCAACGGTGAGTGATTAAATAGCTTGGTTCATAAGGTCAAATTGAAGCCACATTTTGGATTATGGATGGGTCAGGATCATCCATCTCCTTTGGTTTGCCAACCTTTAAATCAGTGTATTGCTTTGATTCTGTTGACACCTCTGAATTTACCCCCTTTCTCTGTAAATTGTGATCCCAATGAAAAATGACATACAGAAATACAAAAAAAGAAAATTAACTTATTTTAAGACATAAACATAAATAATAATGTCACTTAATGTCCAGAATGTTGTCTGAGTAAATGTGGTATAAAGTAAGGATTATTACATTTTAGATATGCTCTGAACAGTCTGCTTCTCTTTCTAAAGACCCAAGGACTATGCTGACTCCAGCTTGCTTTTCCTCTCCTGTTTCACCAACAGGTGAATCACTGGTGAATGTCTACTTCATGGGAAATGTGTTTATTGCCTGTATGGAGTTTTCTCCTAATGCTTTGTGGGATAAAAAAATACTACCATAAACCATCTATTTACTCACTGTTTTCCCTATGGAAATTTGTCTCTCTTCATTCAACAAAAACCGAGCAGACCAGTGTAAGCAACACCCTAGTTGGCTCTGTACCCAACCAGCTGGTAGTATCTGAATGAAGAGGAGTTTGGCTTAAGGCCTCCCTCAAAGACTGGTAGTAAAAATACAAGTTGTGTCCATACAACATTTTTAAACTGTTTAAATCCAAGTTGGGTTCTTGAAATGAGGAAAGAAAATTTGTGATAAAAAACTACATATAAGTATCCAGGCAAGATTCTCTGGTAAACAAAGGAATAAGGTATTGTGGTAAAAGACATGCAAGTTGTTTTTCGTTATATGCAGTTTCCTTTTCTTAATTTAAAAATTGGATTTTTTAAAAAAAAACATTTGCAGGGATAGAACTAGAGGCTTTCAAGTCTTTTATTTTAGTATCTGCCAAAATTTCTTCTCCATGGTCACTTCTTATCTGTTTGATTTTGTTTTTGTCTTTTGGTTACTCAAAAGAAAAAAAAAAGAAAATGAGTCTCTTTATTGCCCATATAATTTTTTCTAGTAAGAAAATGCTTTTGTTCCAATAAAAAATAAATTAGGCCAAGTAGAGGCAAGTTGAGAGGAATTGTATATATTTGCTTTCTCTTCTCTCTCCACAAAGAAATATTTCCTTTTAGATCATCAAATTCTGGATTGAAAATATTTCAAAATTTTTAAATACTGTATAAAAATGAGAGGTCAGAAGAAAGAGAAAAAGGGGAAATGTCATGGTAGCATTCTTATCCAAATCACTTTGGAATATCATCACATTTTGACGGGAGGAATTTGAAAATTTAAACCTTGCTATTCTTATGTTGTGCGTTATCCATTTGGCTCATCCAAATGCCTTAGAAACGTTTAGAAGGCTGGGTCATGCTATCATTTATTTGTTTTTATCCATTCTAGAAGTAAGTGGCAGTGTGAATATATAGTCAGACTCAAAATATTTTTAAGCTATCATGTCTTGACACAATGTTTAAAGCACATTAAAAATTATCTAATTGAGTCATCAAAAAAGGGGAATCTTTCTTTTACTGCTCTACTTAATGTATACTGGTGAAGAAACTAGAAGTTATAAGAGTTAAGTAACTTGCTTAAAGTCCTGTTGGAATAATTAGAAAAACAGAGGCTAAATTTATCATAATGACTTCAAAAACTAAAACTTTGAACTATTTCACTGCTCTGCCTTCATTACACAATGTATTCTCTCTCCTTCTTAACCTGCTAATCATGGTATCTTACGTTGTTTTATGTTTCTTGATCATTTATATTTTGTTTTAAGGTTTATCTACACTTATATATAAAACCTTGGAAAGAAACAAGTAAGCTGTCTTTATGTGGTGGATTAGCACATATGTATATCGGAACAGGCACAAATTAGAATCTCACTTTGTGCCAGTGAATGTCTTCTTTTATTCCACAATAATCAAGAGGTAGCATCACCAGAATTTACAGATGAGTAAAACTGAAGCATAAAGGTGTTTAACTGGGGGCTGGGGATTTAACTCAGCAGCATAAGCACCTATCTGGCAAGTGCAAGGTCGTGAGTTCAATCCCTGGTACTGAAAAAAAAAGTATTTAACTGATTTTTCTAACATCACAGAGTTTGTAAGAAGCAGGAATTGCCTAATTTGAAGGACCCTTTTAACTCTAGGGTAAAGTTCCCAAGGCCAACCCTAATAATAGAAACTACCTAAATAGGTGACTTGACCTGCAGGTCTGCTGAGTGTTAGAATAGTGTCTTATTTTCACCTCTGAGTATTATCCTGATGTGTGCTAGTGCATCAGTGTTTTAACCCAGTGTCCTACTCACTTTCCTCATTGCTGAGACACAATACTCCACAACCACAATTTAAAGGGAAACTTTAGCTCAGGTTTTCAGTCTGATGGCTCCAAGGCAGGGCAGCCTGAGAGAGAACACAGCAGGGAAGCTGCTCGTGCCATGGACACCCAAAATCACAGTGAGTGACGGGGGAGCTGAAAAGACAGATGCACACCTAGAGACCCTCCTCTTCTGCCCAGACACCACCTCTTAACAGCAAGTTAGCTATGATGCCCCCATAATGCACTTCTTCTGACAACCCTGCCTATGGGTGCTGAGGCTCTTGGGAGACATCTAGATATAAAGCAAACATCCAACAATCTGCTCAAGTGTTCTGATTAACAAGAACATGTTCTTAGACATGATTCCAAGTGAATAAAAATATTCTGTGAAACATAGAAATAGTTTGTGCTAGTTAACCTCCTCCAATTGATTTTTAGCAAAGTAATGATATTTCAAATAGAGCTGGATGAGAGTCTAAGAAAAATAATTATGTGAAAATCAACTGTCTCCCGGTATTATCCCTTCCTTCCTTTTTTCCTACCCTGTCTCCCCCTCCCTCTCCTTCCATCCTCCTTCCCTCTTTTTCTTATTCTCTCCTCTTTTCTTCCTTTATTTTTTTTCCATTGTTATTATGAGATAGAATGATCTTCACATAACTCAGCTCAGAGAAGTCGCACTGAACCTATAGATCACTTTGGGTAATTTTGACATCTTCACAATGTTTAGTCTTCCTACCTATAAACATAAAATGTCTTTTTACTTTTGGGGCCTTCATAAATTCTTTTCAGCAGTTTTTTCTTTCACTTCTTTTATTTAATTTATTCCTAGGTATTTTATTCTTTTAGATATTGTTATAAATGAAATCAGTTTTCTTAATTTCATTTTCAGATAGTTCATTGCAATCATATAAAACACTACTGACTGCAATTTTACTGAATTCACTTATTAGTTCTAATGATTTTTTGATTGTTTGAGATTTTATATATGTACAAACATTTCATTTGTGAACATAGTTTTACTTCTTCCTTTTGAATTTGGATGTATCACTTTGCCTTTTATTGTTTAATTGCTCTTAATAAAACTTCCAATGCAATACTGAATAGCAGTGATGAAAATAGGCATCCTTGTCTTGCTCCAGATCTTATCACAGAAAGCTTTCAGGCCTTATTATTCAGCATACCTCTTATAGACAGATAATAGTTGGTTCACATTGTTCGCTGTGGGTTTTCATAAATGTCTTTTATCATGTTGAAGAAGTTCCTTCTATTTCTCATTTTACGAATGTATTTTTTTACAACAGTGAAAGGATGTTCAATTTTTCAAATGCTGTTTTTTATTCAACTGAGATGATCATGTTCTTTCTTCATTCTATTAATACAATGTATTACTTTGATTACCTTTTGAATAGTGAATCATCTTTATATTCCTGAAATAAATCTTAACTGGTCATGGTGTGCTATTTGATAGGACTTGCTAATATTTTGTTGAAGATTTTTACATCTATCATCAGAATCTATCATTCATAATCTTTTGCAATCCATTTTCTTTTTGTAAGGTTGGTGATTAATTCTGATTGCAGTTATTCGAATCTTCTCTCTTTTTTCTTTGCCAGTTTAAGTAAATGTTTGTCATTTCTGTTGATATTTGAAAGAACCAACTTTTGCATTTGTTATTCCCCAGTTATTTTTTCTCTATTTTATTCTTCTCACCTCTAATTATTATTTACTTCCTTTGTAACATGTGGATTTCATTTGCTCTTCTTTGGTTCCTTAAGTTATGTGAGTAGGCTCTTATTTTAAAAGCTTCTTTTTTTTGAAACAGGTCTCTGTAGTTCAGGCTGGTCTTGAATTCACAGCAATCCTTTTGCCTCAGCCTCCTGAGTGTTAGGATTATAGGTATGCACCACCATGCTTGGTCTAAGAACTTTTTTAATGCAGATATTTACCTTATAATTTTTCCGTGGGCACTACTTTCTGTGAATACCATAAATTCTACTGTTTTTGTATTTTGTTTTTATTAATCTCCGTTTTCCCTCATAATTTCTTTTTTTTTTGATTTACAGGTTTCAATTTACTAATTTCCAAACATTTTTGATTTTCCAGTTTTCCTTCTATTATTGATTTATAGCTTTATACACTATGATTGGAAAAGATCATTTTAATAATTTCAACTTTTAAAACTTATTGAAACTTATCTTCTGGTCCAATGTTTGATCTTTTCTGGACAATGTTCCATGTACACTTAAGGAGAATGATTAGTAAACTGCTCCTGGTGTAATACTCTTACACATCTGTTAGATCTAATTGGTTCAGATTGTTAATGTCCTCTTTTCCTTAGTGATTTATCTATCTATCTGTTTATCTACCTATCTATCCATTCTATCATTATTGAAAAATGATATATTAAACTCCCCATCTATTTTTGTAGAAATGTTTATTTTTCCCCATCAAATCTGCCAATTTCTGTTTTAAATATTTTAGAGCTGTACTGAAGGTCTTTAAAAAGTTTAATCAACCTTTAGAATTTTGAACATAAATTAATACTAACGGTAAGTAATGAGTCAATCAATATATAGAATATGAAGTAAAGCCCTGAATTTAATCATTCTGCTTGTTTTCCTCAGTGGATTGTAATAATTAGAGTTGGAATTAGTGTTGCTTTGAGGAAAATGTCAAATAAGATTACTTGCATGGTGAAAATGTCATAGTTAAGAATATTTGTAAAAAGATCAATATTAGGATATATACTTGCATACATTTAGGATTGTTATACTTTTTTGATGAATTGATTCTTTTATCAATATGTCATTGTGACTTTAATTTCTTTCATATAACATTTATAGTGACTATACTAAAATAAACTTGTTAATCTATATACATTTATATGTATAATATATTATGTGCAATGTTTGTATTAACCAAGCTTTCTTTCTTTGTTTTAAGGCAGGATCTTGCTGTGTGGCCCAGACTTTGAACTTGTGATGGTCCTCTTACCTCAGCCTCGCAAGTGTGGGGATTACAGGTACATACCACTATGCCTGAAGATGAAAAATTTCTAAGTTAGCAATAAATTTTATTTTTATCTTTTTATTGATATATGTTTGTAGTACATAAAATATTTAGGAATAAATTCTATTTTTAAAAAAAATTATAAGGATAAGTATTAGGATAGAATAGGAGATCATGTGTAATACCAAGACAATGAAACCTTAATTCTTAGTTCTGTCCCAGTTATCTTAAGTCAAAAGACTCCTTGACAGATAAGAATCATCTTGAAATTCCAGGATGAAAATGTTATGTTTTCTTCTCATGTCACAAATATATAAGACATGTATTTTCATTTTGCATTTTATTTCTTATAAGTAACTTAGCATATCTTTAAGTACCATGAAAATTGCTTCATTATGGGGCCTTTGGATGGAAATGGAGTATTAACTGTGTATATCTGATTTATATAGAAATTAAAGTTCCTTTGAAATGAGAAGATTTTTGTATAGCAGAAAAGTCTTGCCATTAGCTCAAGAGATAAAAGGAAAATAACCCAGAAGATGTAGAGGTAAGCCTCAGAACCTTGATATCATAACACAGGTAAATACTGAGGGTTTTTTTTTAATGATGGTGTCCAGTGTTGCATGGTATGTTGATTCTTCTGAAAAAAGACAGTCTTGAAAGATGGGAGGACTGCAAATGGAGGGAATGGCTTTTCATGGCAGAACTCACCTGGTGAGGAGGGATTTGAGATATCTGAAAGAATCATGATCATAATTAGAAAGAGGCATATTATCTAACCTATTGTATTACCTTAATCTTTTGGAAAATTCATCATTAATACCAATGATTCTTCTGCTCATTGCAAGATCAGAACGATCTTACCAGTTCTAGTTCATTAAGTTTGTTTGCTGATACCTGACCTGTGGAAAGAGGAAACCACTGAGAGGTAAACAAGGTAGATGTTTACTGACTCTTATAGCCTTATAGTTCAGAAAACCCTTTGCTTTGGACCACACGCACTGCCAAGCAATGCAAGTAATCAGCCCCTATAGAGAAAATCTGAATTTGGGTCATCCTAACAAAAAGTATGTTTGAGTGACAGCTTTATGGAGGCTACGTTGGCTACTTTTCTATCTTATCTTTAATGCTATCTCTGATTATTACCAACTATGAATTTTAAACAGATTACAAGAAGTCTCTGAATCTGTTAATTCTTCTTTAGAATAGGATTCATGTTGATTACATTTATAGTGATTATGAGAATTAGTAGTAATGTATTGACTGTATGTAATATTTAAGAAATTATAGTAGCTATTTTTAATGGCATTAAATATTGATAGTCAATATTATCATCATTAGAAGTTCCTTGGATTGTCAAAATGTACCTATGCAAAATGTGTCACACCAAACTCATTTTTCTGTAAACTGACACCTTGAGACTACTGTTTAAATCTTATAACATCCTCTTATACTAATCTTTAGAGAAATGAAGCCCATATCATCAAATTTTCTGTCTTTTCTCTGTACACTCTATTGTTTGATCAGTTCTACAGAAGTTCTGGTAGGGCTTACACACTTTTACAAATTTCTTCTAGGAATAATACATAAACATTATAGCTGAGAACTGTTGTGGCCACCTTGGGTTTGAGATGATTGCTGCTAGTTTCTTTGTTCAAAATTGGGATTCTTAATGTTGGAAACCATTGACATGTGGGACTAAATTATTCTTTACTATGAAGAGTTGTCCTGTGAATGCAGGATATTTAGCAGCATCTCTAGTCTGTACCCACTGAGTACCAGTAGCACCCCAATACCACAGTCCATGTTGTGACAAATATGTGCCCAGGCATTGCCAGATGTTCCTTGGGGTACAAAGTTGCCCTCGGTTGAGAACTACTAACTTACATAAAAAAGATAAAAATGTCAAGATGGGTAAAAAGTTATTTTAAAAGGATCAAATTTTATGGAACAATGAAATGAGCTACCGAGTAATACTGTTCTCTTTTAACAAATAAATGTTAGTATTATATTATTTACCAGTCACATGACTTTTATGAATAAATCTCTCATATTTTAAGAGTGTGGACTTTAGAAATATTTTAATGTACTTCGGGTGAAAACATGGAATTATTATGAAATGTATACGTTTTGTTGGATTTTTCATGAAGAAATTAAATTTTCAGGCATTTGTTAAAGTCTATATATTAATGTTATAAATCTTGAGTCCTTTATTACATCAACAAATATTTATTAAGTGCCTATTACGTGCTATTATACTTAGACTTCCACTGAGTATCATCTACAATTAGATGATGAGTTGTAGGGATAAATATAAGAAAATCAGGCATTAAGGACAAGTCAGAAACAATTTTAGGAAAAGCCCTTAAGTCATTCTACAAGAAATGTCAGATGAAACAAAAAATGCATGTCCAACCAAGCATCACAGAGAGGATATTTTTACTAGGCTTTTTTCTAATACAGGTAAACTGTTGCTTTTTTTGTTTATTACAACATCACAGTGCCCTTAAAGTGGAAGGTTATATGTTAGAAGATTTGGGACACTTTGCTCATTGCAACAAAATTCATTTCTTATTTTAAATATCTCAGAGACTAAATGGAATCCTCAAGATGAAAATAATTTATGAATGTAATCTACATATATTTCTAGTTGTGCTATAATAAAATGTCATCAGATGGAGAACTGCTCTAAAACATAGGAGTCTTCCTATCCTGGAATTACTGTAGATAATAAATAAAGATCCATTTACCCTTAGAGGACAATTTTAAATACCATTTGAAATTAGTTTTGAAATAAAAGGACCTGAGAATTTCTCAGGAACTGAAATGACATTTCTTTTCACTTTAGAAAGTAACAAAAATAGAATTAAAGATGACTTTCTTTTGTTAATTAAATCATCTACTACTTTGCAAAATGAATAGCAAGTGCATCTACTTGCTAGGTCCTGACAAATAGAAAATAGATTTTTGCATTAATAATTTTAAAGAATAAATTGTGCTATGCACAGAGTTATAATAATGAAATTGGTGGATAGAATTCACACACATATATGTAGTTGTTTCCATGTTCAGTTCTCTTCCTTCAAAGTCAAATGGTACTTAGTGAATTTCTTCATGATTCTGCCCATCTGAGTGTCATCTATCTTGGCACTCTCACTATGTATTTTAGTCCCTTATGTTTGGCTAATATTTTCTAGCATGCTTTACACAGGGCAGGGCTTGCATCTGATTCATTGTTAAGTTCCCTTAGGTAGTCAGTCCAGTACTGAACACTTGGTAGGTATGTAAATTCATAATGTATAATATTGATCAAAGTATAAGCTTTTTGTGTAAGCAAACATCAGTGACATTCCATGATATCTGATTCAGAACTATTTTCCAAAGAAAGTGTTTTAACTCCTTCAGTTGGCTTCCATCCCTTCAGCTTCAAAGGGTTGTTCACTCAAAAGATAATTTATGGGGTTGGTAGTGTAACTCAGTGGTAGAGTAAGTGCTTAGCATGCATGCAAGGCTCTGGGTTCAGCCTGTAGCACCACAAAAAGGTAATTTGTTTAAATCAGTTGCCTTATCCAAGCCTACAAGCTCAGAAACAAATTATTTTTTATCTCTTCAGAGCACTCAACAAAATGAGGAAATTATGACAAAAACATGACAGTTGACAGTGAGAAGCATGGCCACATGCTCCTTTCAAACCACTATTGTGCTGCCCCGTTTGATGTGGGGATCAGGAAATTTCTTGACTTTTGCCTTCTCTCCTAAAATCATCCCTTACCAATGTGACATGAGATAATGGGAAAAAAATCATAAACATCAGGCCAGAGAACTGGGTTTACATTCTGACTCTGCTGTGTACTATTTGTGTGAAACTGAGTAGGCTAATTACTCTGTGTTCCATCTTTCTCATTTATGAAAGATGAGATATCTTTTCCTCTCAGTTCACTGAGAGAGCTAAATGAGACGTTGTGTGTCAAATTCCAGCTGTTTCTTTTCTTTCACTATATCCTTCTCCTATAAGGGAGGGATCTTCTTCTCAAACCTTGAAATTTTCACTTTGTTTGGCAATGAGTTGTAATTTTCTTAAGCGCCATATTGCTAACCTGAATTTTAAAACTTTTATCCTACTCACAGTTTTAAAGAGTTGGTTTTATAAAGTGTAAGTAAATTCTCGGAAAAGTTTGATCATCTTATTGAAGAAATATTACTTTATTAAATTTAATAACCATGAATATAAGGAAAAATATGTTTCAGTGGAAAACTATGCATAGTGATATAGCACTCTCTTTAGTGTTATTTGGCTCTAATTGTATGGGAGCTGTTTTACAACTGTTTATATTATATAACTAAAAATAATACCAAACATCTCTTGTTTACAGACACACAAATTTCACCCTGTAGGAGGTCTAGTGGATTTCTTCCTCTAGTATGAAATATGCTAGTTTTGCATCAATTTTTGCATTTATTACACTATTCTTGATCTATAATTGCGTTTGCTCTTTGGAGTTTTAAAAGATGTTTTTATACAATATGGTGATTCCTTCATTGATTAATAAATTGAAATCTTTAATTCACATTAATTTTTGTTTGCATGACAGTCATGATTTTATCTTGTTTTGGAAAATCATCCTCTAAAATATAGTTTTTAGAAAAAGGGATTAATATTCTTTGGAAATCTTTGGCTGAGAGCCAAGTCTGGAACCTTGGAACCTAAAATGTGTCCAAGACCATTGCATTTTATTTTGCATTTACCTGTCAAAAGAGATCTTAAAGTACTATGTCTACCAATGAATGAACAGTACCTAAACTTTCATTTTGCTTTTCTGTTCCTCTGTGGCTTCCACAAATGGGAACTTGTTTTCTCCTTAGGCATTCTGCACCATTTTGCTGAGGGTGAGAAGGTCACCATTTTACTGTTGGGAAACCGGTTTTCTGTGTCGGCAAGAGATCTAAAAATAGAAGACACAGTTCCTGATATGCCCTCTTCTCTTGTGACAACTAGGGCAGCTGCTTCCATACTGCAAAGGAAAGCCCTGGAATCAAGGTGTTTGTTGTGTTTACAAGTGCTCACATTTGATTCGTAGGCCCCCAGTGCTTATGTAGTATAGTATTTTCATATCTCACATCATATTACAATATGTGTCTTTAGAATTCAGTGTAATTAAAAGGGCATTTATTATGCTCCTATTGTATATAGTATGCTTAGAGTTCTCCTTAAGTCAAGAATCTAGGTGAAAGTAGTTTGTTATAAATATGAATAATACACTGGATAGGAATTAACGGAATGAAACAGGTAAGGAAGGAAGACAGGAAAATATGTGTTAATAAGTTCATTATGCTCTGATGATAAGTGAAGCTTTACCCCATAACAATTCTGGAAGCTGCTATTAATCATTAGACAAGAAAACTCTTGGGAGGAATTAATTTTTTTAACTTCTAGTCTGCCACAAGAGTGGGCAAAATGGCTTGGGTCAAAGAAAGTTCCCAAGCAATGGAAAGCAGATGCAATTTGGAAGTCAGATCGTGTAATAATATAGTAAGGGATTGGGAATATGTGTGAAATGCTGATACTGGTGCCTTATACCAAAATATACTTCATCCCTGCATTCAATAAACATAATCTGTGATGAGACAGTAATGAAATATGATAATACGAATGAAACTTTAAGGGAACATGTTAGAGGAAGCAATGAATTGTGCCAGTGGAAAGGTAAAGGACAGGAGAAATTCACTGAAGGCAGTGTTATGGTTTAAATAAAAAATGACCCCTCAAAACTCTCATGCACTCAGAGCATAGCTTTTGGAAGGTGACTGTATCATGGGGGTAATACACTTACCAATGGATTCAACCACTAATGAGTTCAACTGAGGAGGAGGGTCACTGAGGGGTGAATCCAGAGGGTCTGTCTCCCTCCCCAATTCCTCACTTCTCTCTCTACTTCCTGGCTGCCATGTTGTGAGCAGCTTTCCTCCACTCAAGCCCTTACACCATGCCTTTTCTGCCTTGGAGCCAGCCATCAAGGCACCACAACTACGACCCAAAATAAACCACTTCTTTTGTTAATTGTGGATGCCAGGTGTTGTGTCTCAGCGATGAAAAAGTGACTAAGATGCAGGGTTAACATATCTTTTCATATGTAGAGGAGGAAAATAATGGTTCTGATTTATTGTGGGTATATATCATTAGCCAAAATGTAATTAGCCATTGAAGACTGAATACTCATTATTGTTCTTTATTACATATCTTCCATTAAATTTGAAGATCCCTCAATTTTGCACTATTAGAGTTTTCTTTCTTTCTTTCTCTCTTTAATTCTTTCTCTCTTTTTTTGTTCTTTTGAGACAGGGTCTTGTTATGTCATGCAGGCTGGTCTTGAACTGACTATGTAGCGCAGGCTGGCCTGGAACTCATGGTAATCCTCCTGTCTCAGCCTCTCAAGTGCTGGGATTACAGGTGTGCACCATGACATCCAACTGGTAAAGATTTTTAAAGCGATGTAGAAACTGCCCTGTGTTGCATCTTGTTATCATATATTTCTACCTCCATCTCATTGTGTGGGAATTTTTGGTGCTGAGATGCATAGAGCTGTTCCTCCAAGAGTGAGGAAGCCACATGACCTCTTCTCATTCACCATAGTTGAGCTCACTTATTCTCATCTAATGATTCATGAAGTAAGGAAGGTCATTCTCCCACTAGATACCATCGCTTCCTCTGGGCTCACGATGACAAGCACCAGTGTTGTCTTTGATCTTAAAAGAATGATAATTTGAAAACATGACAGTTTAGAGGAGGCCTTCCAAAGAAATAGAATGGATTCTATGTCCATGATTCCTTCCACTAGAAGCTGGATTTGTTGAGGCATTTTAAAGGCTCTAATTCTGTGTGTTGTATAACACACAGCAGTGCAGCATTGCAGAAATGCAAGCCCTTTGATGAGAAATGCCCTAATTCCCAAACCCTCAATCAGTGTAGGTAGAAATTCTGCCAAGTCAAAAGGCAAGAATCTTAACGGTATCTTCCCTCTGGCGGGTAGCTTGCACTGATAAATAGCTCTTCAAATATTCATCTCCAGTCATAGGTGCTGACATTGCTAAGTACAGACATTGCTAACTTGGCCAGGCCACCATAAAGAACAGCACAGCGGTTAAGTAAGGGGGCTCCAGCACCAGATGGCCTGGATTTGTCCACTTGCTCTGTCTCTCACACCTGTGCCAGCCACAGTGATTCAAAACTTTAGTTTCTAGATCTGGAAAATGGGAATTGGAAACAGTAGTACTTATTGAATTTGTTGGGAACTAGTGAGAGCACTGATGTACCACACTTAACTTATTGTCTGTCACATTATGAGGTACGTACTGCCTGTGTAAATCCACTGCACTTCGCATCCTCTCATTTTTACTTCTCCCATATACTTGAGCCATTATCAAGTCTCCTTACTCAGAATTTTTAGACTCCATGACATAATTCCATATACAGCTGGATGATTATATAAATAATAGCTTGTATTGCTCAGGTTGTTTTAATGACTGTTATTTCATTTGCTTAGGAGGCTGATGCATTGCTAAGGACAACACGTCTATCATTGTTTCTCGAAGTTCTCAAAGTCCCTGTAACTTAGGCTCATCATACTGTCTTTCCCAAATATTTTGTGATCAGTTTGTGCCTTGCTACAAACTTCATTTGACTGTGTACACAGGCAGCATGGGCTTTCTCTGCTTAATGAGAAATGAATTATTTCAGAGAATAGTCTTCTTAGTTATATAGAATGCTACCCCAGCAACAGACCTGAAAGCATTCCCTTCCTTGTTCCATGAGCAAGCTTAGACTCTTTAAATTTTTTGGAAGGTAATAAAGAGAATAAAATGTAGACCTCAGGCCTCACATTTAGAATTTTCTCTCACTATATCCAAGTGATTGAGACTGTTAAATAAAAGTGTACCCAAGGCCCAGACAGTAAATTCCACTGGGAACTATACTAAAGGACTAGATAAGATGCCAGATGGAAAGGGCGTGCTTTTGGTATATTAGAGTCAGCATTTTTCTGGGACATGTTTAAATACTTACAAATTTTTACTGCATTGAGATATAAAAATGACTTTTAAAATGCCATTAGAAAGAGACAGAATTGCAGAATGTGCAATCTCTGTGGCCTATCTCCTTTCCTTAGCCACAAACTGTCCCCTGCCACCACCATCTGACTCCTGATATACCAGCTCATTTCAATACATCCCAAGCAGAAAGCTGTTGTGTGATTAGAGAGAAATCAGCTTCACTTGTTCATTTAACTGTTCATCAAATATTTATAAAGGACTAAAAATGTGCTCAAATCAGAAGTGTAATGTTGAATAATAAACAGATCCTAAGGAAAAAAAAAGAGACTCCAAAGGCCCTTGCAGGCCTCCAGGACCACAAACCCTTAGAATGTGTAATTAGGAAATGGATACAAGTGTAACTTATGAGCTTGGTATATATATTTACAACACAAGTCATTAAGGCCTTTACTAAACCACTAACGACAATGAAGGAGACTGCCTGGATTCAACAGCCAGTTCTGTATCTTTACTAGTTATATGATTATGAGTAAATCAGCAATCATGGAAACTCTTTTCATATTTCCTTATCTGTAAAACAAAGATAATTGCAATCTGCATGAAGTTTTCTATGATGTTATTAAGAGGAATAAACAAGTTAATATGCCAAGTTTGTCGAAGACTGCTTGACACATAGTAAGAACTCAATTAATATAAACTAACAATGTTATTAATAACTATTTCTGGGACCCTACAATGGAAATGATGGATAGATGGACCCATTGAGGAATAAAGGGCTGACTAAGAAGGCATAACCTAGACTACTAGTATCTTTATCTCCTTTCATGTCTTGTCTAGGCATTGTGCATGGTATCTTTTCACTTGATATTCTGTGAATGTTTAAAATGCAGATGATACAAAATATTTTCCTACTCAATGAGACCACTGAGCAGTACTTTGGTAAATCTCTGTCTGTATGGTGTATTCAAAATTTTTAATGACTTGGGAAAGTTTTGGTAATATGTCTTGATGGCACAGAGTGGACAGGTATCAAAACATCTGGAGCATGTTAGCTTCATAATGACTGCATCCAGGACTAGGATATGATGACAGATGTGGCCTCTCAGTGGCAGATAACATAGCACTACTTCCCCAAGAAAGCAAGATGGTTGCATGTGAACTTAACACTGCTTATGTTCTCTTCCACTTACAAACTTGTTATCGCACAAAAAAAAAATGGTGCTTCTCTCCAGTACAAGGGTAATCTCTTCATCTATATCATGAGACTGATTCTTCCTGCCCCTTGAGAACCATGCCCCAGCACCTGTCCTCTCTTTTGTACTGTACTCTCAATCCCTCAATCTCTTTTTTCTTTTATTCTACAAACAGACTCTTCTTGTCTGGATCTTAAAATATATATATAAAACCTACCTTAACTTCAAATTCTTTAATAGCCAATCTTCCTTGGCATTTATCAGATAAGAATCTACAAACCTTCCCTCAGTTTCTCAAATCTCACTTATTCTCCATCTAGAACAGTCTGGGCTTTTGTCTTACTGTTTTAGAGAATTTGCTTCTGTGGAGGTCAAAAATGTCTCACCGACCAAGTAAAAGGGCCTTGGGGCTTTCCCCTCAGCGTTCTTGCTGTACTTGGAAGGGTTGATTGAGTCATCCTCAAAACTCTTAACATCAATGGCTGTGTTTTTTTTTTTCTAGTTTTACTCCGTATTTTCCAACATTGCCATGTATTTCCTTTTGAATCTTACTCCTTTCTATTCCTTTAATTTTTATGTTCCTGGAAATCTTATGGCTATTCCTCATCTCTATTCATTCCACATATTCTTGCTTGGTGACTTAGTTAATATTATAAATTTCAGGAGACTCTCATTCCTACCTTTCTAGACCGGATATGTCTTCTTGGGTTGAGAGTAACATTTTCAAGTGTAGCTTAGACATCCTTATCTGAATATGTGGTAGTCACCTCAAATGTAACATATGCAAAGCTAAACTCGTTATCTTCCTCCTCCAGAACCCTCTTCCTCTTCCATCTCCAGCAAACATAATCACAGTCTGCTCAGTTACTCAAATGGGATCTGTGGGTCAAACTTCACTCTTTCTATAGTATTCATATCTTGTCTGATGCAATTTGATATTAAAGTTAATTTTGTAACTGGACCTTACTTTCTAACTCCATTGCCAGTGCCTAAACCCAAATCTCCATCATCTCACTCATGGACAGTTATCATGGCAGTCTAGTACCTCACCTTCCCAGTGTATTCTTTGAAAGGCATATTGAATTATTTCTCAAAAATAATATCTTTTCATGCACCTTTTCTCCTTACAAACCTTGTTTACTTCCCTGTTACCTATTGTTAAATCTACTCCTTTGTAATTTTCCCTACACTCTGACACTAACTAACTTTACCCTCTAACTTCATTTTTTGATTTCCTCCTTTTAACCAATTTAAGGTTAACCCTTAAATTGACGCTTCTCCTACTAGCCATGTTCTTTTAGACATGGACGGTTTTCTAGCGGTGATTCCCTTTTGCCCTCACCAAATACCTACTTGTCTCTCAAGATCCAATTCAAGTACTACCTCTTTTATGGATATCAGAGTTGCTTCTTTTTCTCCCCTGTGGGTTCAGCTCTATATATCAAGGGCTCTTCAGAAAAAGATAATCATTATTGGTGGATAACTTAGGTGGGCCTTCCAGCCCAACTTTAAAGATTTTTGCTTCACTGAATAATCTGGGGGAATTCTGCACCTCGAAAGCTACTTTTCAATTTTTTATAAATTTGAAAGAAAACTCTAATGGAGAATTTCAGAAGAGATTCAACCACACACTCACTGATTGAAAGGCAGTATAAAGACTATAACAATAAAATGAACCTCATATCATCTTAGGAGTGAGACCTTCCTGGAAATTCAGGTATATCCAACATCCAGTGAGGACTATTGGGTGTCTTGAGCTTTAGTTCCCAAACCCTGCAGATACTGAGTGGGAGAATTGCCTTAGGCCAGTTTGGGTAGGCTAAATACCACTATCCATCTTTTTTTCTCATATTGGGCATGAAAAAAAAAGCTTTTTATCAATGAGATGTTAGCCCTGAAATAGTAGTACAGTGAAATAAGTTAGGATAGAAAGGTTTTAGATTAAGATACTAGAAAGTTGAGAATTTTCCTTTTACTCATTATCTTTCTTGTACCTAGCACAGTGCCTATATGCATAATAAATGCTTGATGTCTGTCTCTATGTGACTAAATCTGCACAACTTAAACATTAATTTTCTACATAAATAGGAAGTACCTAAAAGTACATTCAAAAATAAATTATATTCAACCTGTGATAGAAAGGTGAGTGTTTTAAAAAGGCATTCAAATAAAGTATTTTAGATTAAGAATAAATATCACTGTCTTCATCCTTTAATGACCTACAATCCCTACCATCCTAGGCTATTAGTGTCTGGAATGGGAAAGTAGTATTTGTCTAAATTGTTTTTGGTAGCAAAATAACTTTTTCTTTCTCCTAAATAACAAGAACAGTAAAGATATTCCAACTATGTTCTATCCAAGGAAATGTAGTAAAGAGAAAATGAGATAATACATAGGAAAGGACTTCATGCATTTTAAATGAATCACAGAAATTGGTGAATAATAACTTAATATTTTAGTGCAGTTGTTCCTGTCTGTGTTTGTATTAGTACAGATTCTGGGGTTACAGATTGATATTATCAAATTTTTATTTATTTGATGAATGTTTATTGTTTGCCTACCTACTTTCAGATGTTGGAGGTGCCATAGTGAACAAGATAAACTCAAATTTGGTCTGCTGGAGTTGGTGTAGGACTGAAAGAGAGAGGGAAATCACAAAAGAGACCCAAAACGGAGCATACAGGGCATGGTAGTCCTTTCTGGAAAAGATTATATGAAAGCTGAGGTCTGAAGGATGGGTATGGAGTAGGCTGGTGGAAAAGCAGGCGTTGTGTGGAGAAATGGAAGTGCAAAGCAGCACAAGCAAAAGGTTTGAGGGAGATAAAACAGGGCATTGAGTCTGGCACACAGAGTGTAACACATGACTAGACATGTGAAGTAAAGATTTTTGAAATGGGCAGTACCGATGTTACATAATCGTGGTTTCACAATTGACTGCTTAAGACCACTGAAGCTCACTTGGTCACATCAGAAGATAAAGAAATATCCGAGATACATCCCCCCACCTATCTGCACATACCGTGAAGGCAATCCTTAACCACTAATTGATAGAATAAGGAATAGGAAATTTCAGCTTTTTTCCACTCAAGGAAATTCTGGGGTGTAGGTTGCCCTTGTGTTCTCCTAAGGGATCCTCTGCAACCCACCCTCTGTTGGATTTGCCTGAGAATACACACTTGGTGGACTTCTCTTTGCCTAGTCTGATTTCTTCACTTGTGTATCTCCCCTTGTTGCTTATCCTTAAGGAATAATTTGGACACAGCATCTGCTTGAAACCACAACCTCAGACAGATATAGGCAAAAATCTAACCATAAAAACCCTTTTAAGCCGTGTGCAAGCATATGGGTTTTATCCAAAAGTGATGGGAAATCCCAGAAGAGTTTTGAGAGCCCTGAGAGGCCTAGAACAAGAATACAAGGATTTTGAGCACAGCATTCCCTTGGGTGACAGCTCTGCCTGCTTTTTCTGTGTATTCTAATAAAGATATAGTCAATCAGGCACCCAAGAACAGCTGCACTATGGATTTTCTAAAAAAAGTACAGGAGTTTATTTTTGATCTTAGCTTTCCTTTAGAGTTTCTTTGCCATCTTTGCACCTGCCACATCACCCGTCAGAAGTCAGTAACTTTTTCAAAGGTACCATTCTGCAATTTATATGGTATATTGCATGATATCACTGATTTAGTTAATAACCTTAGTTCTTTGCTTTATTGCTGAAGCAGATAATTTATTCTGTCAATTATATGAAAAACTGGGCACCAAGGTACCTGTTCATTTGAGTCATTGTGTATATGCTATTTCTTATGGCATATATTGTTGGCACATGGCTCTAAATTCTTATGTACTTATTATATTCTTTGAATCTGTGGGAGAATGGAAAAGGCCCCACAATGGAGGAATAATTCCAATATATTGAAGCTTCAATATGTAGATCCATTACTAGTGAATACCTCAAAGATTAAGCATACATTGGTAACTGTTAAATGAAGTCAGCCAGGAGAGATGCTGTGGAAGACCCTTCATCTGGAAGTCCTTTGCAAACACATTTTCAAAGATAAGTAGGAAATAAAATAAAAAATGTGTGTGTGTGAAATTTTCCTACTTTCATTGTCTAGTTGACAAGTAGACATGTGGAATTATCTCCTTAAAGTAATTGTAGTCTAATCCTGAAGAAAATTTCATTTTAATGGGCTTTGGAATATTTGCCCCAAGTGTCAAATGCGTGCTCTTTGCCAAGAGCCCCACACGTTATAAACTTGGTTGGCATGCTGTTGAGGTAAGAATCAGAAAGCCACCTGCTGAGTTTGAAGTGGGACTATTTCCTCAGAATATTTAAATAAAGGGTGCATATAAATGAGGCATGTGTGTATGATAAACACAAGCGATCTTAGAAATGTAGGTGATTGGAGAGAATAAAAGAGGCATGTGTCCCAGATTGTGGGTAATTCCTTCTATTTTTGGAGTGCTAGAGAAAATATGTGTGATAATATAGGATTAGTTTGATAAGGGTCAGGAAGATATGCCACTGTTCACTGAGTGGTTACTAATTCCAGGAAAAGGAATGGGGATACACCAGAGAAAATGAATACATGTGCTGAATAGTGTAGTTAAACTGTGACCCCAAATTTTAGACAAGAGTCAAGGTAGCATTTATCTATAAAAATAATCCTCTGAAAAAGAGGTGGAAACTTTGGTGCAAGGATTTCCCATTCATAAGGTATAGCACTGAGCGTATGTGACATTTTCTTTCAAACTAGAGATGATATTTTAAATTTTTCATTTTGTTTTTCCCATAGAAGTGCTGGTGAATTTTTAAATAGCAGATCATGACCTTAAAGATTTCCAAGAAATAATACATTGCACAGGAATATAATTTTTGATGTTCTCAAAAATACTTTCACTTTTTACGAGATACAGCATATGCTACTGTGAATATTTTGTTATTTTGAAATATTTCAGGAAAAGAACAAAACAAATTCTTATACTACAAACAAGAACTTTTAGAATGAATTTGTGACCATGGCCTGTGAATTTTTGAAAGTCATCACAATATTTTTTCCAGGCCTGTGAACTCAAAGATATAACTTCTTGTTTCCTGCCACAGGTACTGGGGTCATTTTCTTTACCCATTTTGCTCATGCTAACTGGCTTTAATATTGACAGCATGTCTTGGGCAGGGCTTATTCTTGCAAACACCATCCATTATGATAGAAGAAATGTAGAACATATTCTCCACAATACATAAGAAGAAGTTTTGATCAACTACAAACTCAAAATAGGATATAGCGATATCAGGATAGCTTCAAAAGTAGATTTGCAACAACCCCTAGATTCTTTTGAATTCTTTCTCCACTGCCTTTGGAGAAGTACTATGGTCTGGCCTCATGAATACGGTAGACACAACTTTCCTTCTTTCCTTCCCACTTTGTAAGCTTTCTTGAGACATGCAAGTCAAGGCTTTTGTGCAGTAGGCTCTGGCTTGCAGAAACCAAAAAAGAAGTGGAATGTCTCTGCCTGGGAAACCCATGATGCTGCCTCTGTGCATCTCCCAGAAGAGAGTCATAATTGCTCAACTCTTCCTGCTGCTCTTTCATATGGTTCAAGCTCATGAACAGAATCAGGATTTAACTGCTTAATTTTCTCCTGGCCCAATTCGAACACCAGCATGAGGAACAGCTCAGTGAGCAAAGCCGAACACAGGTAGCTTATGTGGTTCAACAACACACCAACTTCCCCAAAGCCTGGGACACTGAGTTGCTGGCCATGCTTATGATACTGCAGTTCTGCTGCATGATGTCCATCAGCTGCTGGTACTTCCTCTGGATGTAGCAACACTCCTCATTGGCTCATAGCACCAGGGGCCTGAATCCACACTGGGCTTACCTAGGCTAAGATTGTATTAGCTGCCATTGGCAGTGCCCACCTTACTCAGCTCTTCTGCCTCCCTCACCTATTTCACCAGTGACTCCGTGAGGAAGATGATGGCCACAATCTTCTCTCTCTTTTCTCAAGTCCTTTCAGGGAAGCTTTGCCACCAGATATGTCAGCAGGGGGCAGTGTGCAGCTATCAACACCTTCCCAGTATCTCTAATTCCATTGTGGGTTGTACAGTGAAATATTAGCAATACTAGTGCCATCAATATGGATACCTTGAAATAATGCTTTGAATAAAGGCTTCATCAATGTGTCTTCATCTACTGTGTGAAATAAATGATGTGGACTAGATGAGCCACATCCCTCCCCTACATGAGCAAGCAGACCCACATAGGATAAATGGTGCCCCCTAACAGAAGCAAGCAGGCTCACATATGGTTCATGATGCAAGTGAGCAGTAACCTACCTACTGCAAGCTGGCTCTACATTTTGCTTCCTCACAGTGTGGTGCAGTATATGTGAGAGCCAGCCAAGCGATCTGATCCAGGATGAAGACATGTCTGGGATGAGAAAGGAGCAACCAAACCCCATGACTGTGGACACTTAGTCCAACAGCCCACTCACACCCCTACGTTGAAGCCTATATCTAACAGATATCAGAGGACTGATGATATTCCCCATCTACCAGTAGGAGAAAGGACATGCCTTAGCTTAAATGGAAATCACATTCTAGGGGAAACAGACCAGCCTCTGCTGCAAGGAGGGTGCACAAAAACCCACAGACCCTAAAGTTAGACATAAAAAGGATGACTGGCTCTTCTATATAGAATATCATGTTATCTGCAAATAGCGATAATTTAACTTCTTCCTTTCCTATCCTTACTTCTTTTATTTCTCTCTCTTGTCTGATTCCCCTGGCTAGTGTTTCCAGAACTATATTGAAAAGGAGTGGTGATAGTGGACATCCTTTCCTTGTTCCTGATTTTAAAGTGAAAGCTTTCAGTTTTTGTCCATTTAGTATAACATTGGCTGTTGGTTTGTCATAGATGGCCTTTATAAGGTTGAGGTAGATGCCGTGTATTCCAAGTTTCTGAAGGGTGTTTATCATGAACATGTGTTGGACTTTGTCGAAAGCTTTTTCTACATCTATTCAGATGATCATGTGGTTTTTGTTTTTGGCTCTGTTGATGTTGTGTATTGCATTTACTGATTTTCATATGTTAAACCATCCCTGCATTCCTGGAATGAACCCGACTTGGTCATGATGTATAATCTTCTTGATGATTTGCTGCATTCTATTTGCCAGTATTTTGTTGAGAATATTTGAATCAAAGTTCATTAGAGAGATTGGCCAATAGTTCTCTTTTTTGGTTGGATCTTTCTCTGGTTTTGGTATCAGAGTAATACTTGCCTCCAGGAAATATTTAGGGAGGATTTCTTTTTTCTCAATTTCGTTGAGGAGTTTAAAGAGTATTGGCATCAAATCTTCTCTAAATTTCTTGTAGAATTCATCCGTGAATTCATCCGGACCTGGGATTTTCTTTATTGGTAAGTTTTTAACTATGTTTTCAATTTCAATAGCTGATATTGGGTCGTTCAAAATTTCTATATCTTCTTGGTTGAGCTTTGGTAGTTCATATGTTTCTAGAAATCTGTCCATTTCCTCTATGTTTTCCACTCTAAGTGAGTGGAGATTTTCAAAGTAGGTATTCATGATCTTTTGAATTTCCATGGGATCTGTAATAATTTCTCCCCTTTCAATTCTTATTGCATGAATTTGGGTTTTTTCTTTCTTTCTCTTGATAAGGTTAGCTAGGGGTTTGTTAGTTCTGTGCATTCTCTCAAAAAACCAACTTTTCAATTCATTGATTCTTTCTATTTTTTTTTAGTTTCAATTGCATTGATTTCTGCTCTAATCTTTACAATTTCCTCTCTTCTATGAGCTTTGGGTTTAGCTTGCTCTTCTTTTTCTAGAAGCTTGAGATGGAGCATTAGGTTGTTTATTTGTGCTCATTATGTTTTCTTGATATGATAATTTATTGCTAGATATTTCCCTCTTAAGACCACTTTCGTTGCATCCTACAGATTAAAATATGTTGTTTCCATATTTTCATTGAATTGTAGGTATTGTTTTATTTCTTCTTTAATTTCATCTGTAGCCAACTGGTTTTTCAAAAAGCTGTTATTTAATTTCCATGTATTTATGCAGGTTTTACAATTTCTTTTGCCATTAATTTCCAACTTCAGTGCACTATAGTCAGTTATTATGCATGGTATGATTTCAATACCTTTGCATTTACTTAAGAATGTTTTATGGGATAATATATGGTCTATTTTGGAGAATGTCTTATGCACAGCTGAGAAGAATGTGTATTCTGATGCGGTTGGGTGGAACACTCTGTAAATGTTTACTAAATCCAATTGCTTACAGGTATGATTCAGTTCTGTTGTTTCTTTGCTGACTTTTTGTCTAGTTGATCTATCTCTTTGTGACAATGGGCTGTTAACATCTCCTGTTATAACTGTGTTCTTGTGTATTTGCTTTTTCATGTCCATTAGTATTTGTCTTATATAGTTGGGTACTCCTGTATTTGGTGCATAAATATTTATAATTGTTAGTTCTCCCTCTTGAATTTTTCCACTAACAAGTATGTATTGACCTCTATCTCTATATGATACTCTATATAGAAGTCCCAAAAATCTCCGTTAAAATACTACTAGACATAATAAACAAATTCAGCAGTGTGGCTGGATACAAAGTCAATGCACAAAACTCAATAGCATTTCTGTACACAAACAAAAAACTCACTGAGAGAGAAATTATGGAAATATCACCCTTTACAATAACATGAAAAAAATGAAATCCTTATGAATCAACCTAATTAAAAATGTAAAAGACCTATGTGCTGAAAATTATACTACACTGAAAAAGGAGATTGAAGAGGATATTAGAAAATGGAAGGACATTCCTTGCTTTTGGTTAGGAAGAACCAACATTGTGAAAATGGCCATACTCCCAAAGCTGTTATACAGATTTAATGCAATCCCAATCAAAATACCATTGTCATACCTCACAGATCTAGAGAAAACACTCCTAAAATCCGTTTGGAAACAGAAGAAATCTAGAATAGCAAAGGCAATTCTAGGCAACAAAATCAAGGCAGGTGGCATGTCAATTACTGTCTTGAAACAGTACTATAAAGCCACAGTGATAAAATCAGCTTGGTACTGGCAAAGAAATAGACCTGAGGATAAATGGAACATATTAGAAGATGCAAGCACAACTACAAAGACACTCAGCCACCTGATATTTGACAAAGGGGCTAAATATGTCCACTGGAAGGATAGTCTCTTTAATAAATGGTGTTGGAAAAATTGGCTCTCTCCATGCTGAAGACTGAAACTAGATCCAAGCCTATCACCATGCACAAAACTAAAGTCTAAATGGATCAAAGACCTCAATATTAAAACAGAAACACTAAATCTACTGGAAGACAAGGTAGGTAGAAGTCTTGGAGATATAGGGGTAGGCAGAGAATTCATGAACCAAATGCAAACTGCATGGGAAACACTTCAAAGAATCAACAAATGGGATCTCACATTATTGAAAAGTTTCTGCACTTCAAAGGAAATCACCAACAGAGTGAAAAGAAAACCAACAGAGTGGGAAAGAATTTTAACTAGCAACCCCTCAGACAAAGGACTTGTGTCCAGAATATATAAACAATTGAAAAACATCAAGGCCCCTAAATTCAAAGACG